>JAVLUX010000026.1:1002500-1015000 GCA_032164185.1 Moxostoma hubbsi | reverse complement strand
GATTTATGTATTTTTAGTCTGGAAAAAATCCTCCGATGAAAAATGCAAAAATCGTAATTTTGCGTCATCGGAGGATTTTTGGGCCAGAGGCTTAAAACTACAGCCAGTATTCCGCATGTTTTCACCACGCCCCTATGGGGCGGGATCTCACTCACAGAATGTGAAGATAGTGTCAGCCATCTTTCTGTAGAAGCTAAGATAACAGGCTCTTGCTCTGTGTAGAAAGTTTATATACAAGTAGGCTAATCACGATGGCGGAAGGTAGTTTTGAAGTTGAAATGGCAGAAGGGGATTTCGAAGATCTGTTGCAAGAATCTGATGCTCGCGGCTACCTGTACGAGCTGCAATACAGCGATGAACAGTTGCGGGAGATGGAGGAACAAGAGGCAGCCGGAGCAGCTGCTGTAGCAGGGGAGCAAAACCTGCTTGGCAGGCAGGAGGAAGAGCCCGGCCAGACTCGAGTTGGGGCGGACTGGTGGTGTCAGTGCTCTCGCTGTGCGCCTACGGAAACAGATAGAGAGTCCTATTGCTGTCGCGAATTTCAGCGATGCCATTTTCTTCTGGACGAGATCGCTGAATCCGCTGATGAAACTGCACCGATAACATGAGCATGTATAACTGAGCACCCAAGTTTTGTACCACACATGGACAAGGGAGTCCTGGAAACTTATTTTAGGATCCCGAAGATAAATTGGAAACGCCAGCCAAAGCCCGCAGGGACAAACGGACGGCTTAGTGTAAAGTGAGTATTTTGTTTGTTTTTCTTTTTGTTACTAAGACGTCGAGTTTGGACACCCGGAATTATCATAATGTTCTTCCCGCGTAGTCAGTCAATTTATCAACTAACTCACGATTTATAGTCACGATGTATCAAAGCAAGCCTAGTTGTATCAAATTTTCAGATACTACCGCCTGTAACTGGTAGGCATGGTTTGGGAGTGGCCTCGTAAGGGCAGCAAAGCAAGTGCATTCTGGGAGTTGTTGTCTTTCAGCCACATGTGTAAAAAATACATTTTCTGCATTTTCTCAGTCTAGAATGCTTCAAATTCAAAAATAATTTCACATTTATACTATATAAATGACCAATTTTAAATACACATTCATCTTCCCAGAGGTGAAGTATCCCTTTAACAAGTGTTGTTTTTGTGTTTAGATTGGAAGGAGCAAAAAGCTGTTGTCAGCTCAATGGTCTTTTCTCTAAACAAGTGGTTCTTAAAATTTTTGTGAGTGCAACACCACCCCCCCCCCCTTTCAAGAAGGACAATGTATTGCAATGTAATATCAAACATCATCAGTGTTTATGACTACTCACTCAGTGGGATGTTTGAGCTTGGATGGAGAATGTGAGGCGGTCCAGTCATGGTTGAGTAGGTCTGAGAAAAAGATGCCATCTTCAACCACCAGCCTGGCTCTATACTTGTTCTTCTGGTACACTAGCACTGAAAAACCAGTCTCACAGAGATAGGTCCATGAAAAAACTTCTCCCATTTGCAAACCATTGTCACTCAGTTCTCGGTGTTCAGCATGCACGGATATCCAAAAATCCACCAGGGGCTTTTCTGTGAACCTCTGCTTCAAGGCCATGTCTTTTGCCCTGTCAATGATGTCGATTTGAGCCTGCCCTTACTGGGTTTCTAATCCACTTTTCTGTTACAGACACTGCTTGATTTTCAGGGAAATACTCACAGAATTACATTTACATGTCATTTTGGTGAGCCTTGTTAACTGGCCACAAGTTGGCTTTTAGCACTGTGTTCCTGTTCAGAAAATCGTCCAGTAATGGAAAAGCATTAAAGATATCATTGTCCAAGCGTGTCATAATGATGGTTTTCTGATCCTTGCTTCAATCTTCTCAGAAAGAGTGAAGAGCGATTTATATTTTTGCCCTGAAGTCCTGCGTTTAGATCATTAGCGTTTAGCATTCAGAAAATGTCAGCTAGGTAGGCCAAAAGGGCAGCCATTTTTTTTATCTGAAAATTTGGGAAGTTGTTCTCCAAAAGAAAGATCCTCACCTCCTCTTGGAGCTCATACGGTCGACTGAGATCTTTTCCACTAGAAAGCCACCGTACTTCACTATGGAACAGCAGCTGATGCTGTTCTGCATCCATCTCTTGACCGAAAACTTTGAAAAGTCGTGTGCTTGTTGCGCTCACATAAGCATTCACAGCCTTTGCCATTACACTCAAAATTTAGCTTTTGAGTGTAATTGAGTTTCCACTGATCATCCTTGATGTTTCTACAACTTGATTGGAGTCCACCTGTGGTAAATTCAGTTGATTGGACATGATTTGTAAAGGCACACACCTGTCTATATAAGGTCCCACAGTTAACAGTGTATGTCAGAACACAAACCAAGCCATGAAGTCCAAGGAATTGTCTGTAGACCTCTGAGACAGGATTGTATCGAGGCACAGATCTGGGGAAGGGTACAGAAAAATTCTGCAGCATTGACATCGGCATGGTCACAATGAGCACAGTGGCCTCCATCATCTGTAAATGGAAGAAGTTTAGAACCACCAGGACTCTTTCTAGACCTGGCCGCCCAGCCAAACTGAGCTATTGGGGGAGAAGGGCCTTTGTCAGTGAAGTGACCAAGAACCTGATGGTCACTCTGACAGAGCTCCAGTGTTTCTCTGTGGAGAGAGGAGATCCTTCCAGAAGAACAACCATCTCTGCAGCACTCCACCAATCAGGCCTGTATGGTAGAATGGCCAGACGGAAGCCACTCCTCAGTAAAAGGCACATGACAGCCTGCCTGGAGTTTGCCAGAAGGCACCTGAAGGACTTTCAGACCATGAGAAACACAATTCTCTGGTCTGATGAAACAAATATTGAACTCTTTGGCCTGAATGGCAAGCATCATGTCTGGAGGAAACAAGGCACCGCTCATCACCTGGCCAATACCATCCCTACAGTGAAACATGGTGGTGGCAGCATCATGCTGTGGGGATGTTTTTCAGCGGCAGGAACTGGGAGACTAGTCAGAATCTGGACCTCAGACTGGGGCGAAGGTTCATCAACAAAGGAGTGGCTAGGGGACAACTCTGACCTTGAGTGGCCCAGGCAGAGCCCAGACTTTAACCTGATCGAACATCTGTGGAGAGATCTGAAAATGGCTGTGCACCGACGCTCCCCATCCAACCTGATGGAGCTTGAGAGGTCCTGCAAAGAAGAATGGGACAAACTGCCCAAAAATAGGTGTGCCAAACTTGTAGCATAATACACAAAAAGACTTGAGGCTGTAATTAGTGCTAGTTAATATTATATATATATAATATAAATTTGCAAAGATTTCAGTGTTTCCCATAGGTTTACAGCTTTGGGGGGGGGGGGGGGGGGGGTTGGTTGGTTGGGGAAAATTGACACAGACACAAACACTTAAAGGAGTCATGGTGGCTTTTAATGGCAGCAGTGAATATATTAACTGAACAATTATTTGAACTGTACATTTAAACTAAACATTGGAACATTTATTTTTATGTAATTTATCCACAAAGTGTGTAGCTTTTGTCACTGCAGTGTATCTTTCTGGGCTTCTGGAAGAACATTTCCAGAGCCTCTTGATGTGGTAAGTCAGAAACGTCTGGCCCATTTATTGAGATCCGCATGCATGCTGCAAGATGGTCTCATTGCAGCCTATTGGGGATGTTTGTCTTGACCTGCAAATGCATTTGTATTACCCTGTTCATGGTTGAGAAGTCCCTTTCACATTTTACACTACTGACTGGGACCGTCAGAGCAATAGAAGCCAGCAGGCTGTTAGTCTGAGCAGTCAGAACAAATATGTGTGTGATTGAGCATTAAGGCCTATATTATTTTATTTTTTCGTTCTTTGAATTAATTATATTAATTTAAATCTTTTGTTCAGATCTTAATTTTTTTAAATATTTTTATTAATAGATCTGGCTCTTCTGATATGCGAGCCGGCTCCCAACGTTCACCTACAAGAGTCGGCTCGTTCGCGAACGACCCATCACTAGTGACTGGACTTTTGCTGCTTGTCGGGGAAAGGGCGTGCAGCACTTGGGCTCTTTTCTGTACTTGGACTCGGAGCAGTAGCGCTACTCCGGGTGCTACTTACAGGAGAGTGAGTGTTGCCATCTTCACCACCCTGGGAGCGTTTAAAAAACGCAGATATTTTTGCCTTCTTTTCAGGTGATTGACGCAACATATTTCCGACGCACGCTTTCTGTCCGCTGGTGGGAGTGTGTGACGGGGAGTCGACTCCAAAGAGTCGATTCTTCGACTCTGAATAGCCCCAGACTCTGGGTCGACTCATCACAGGAATCGACTCTTGGTGTCGACTCTGTTACTGTGTCCGAAATCACTCACTTGTGAGTGTCTAATCCCTATAAAAAATATATTTTTTGCAGTAAAGTCGAGTAGATTGTATATTTTTTTTTACATTTTGAGTGTATTACTATTTATTATATGTTGAATTAATGTGACGTCATATCACGACCGTAGTCTCAAAGTCTAGTGTATCCGCGGCATTACACCATGCCAGAGAGCTGTCGTAGAAACTTTGTATTTATCCTACATGTAGCTTGTAGCTTATCTCTTTAGAAATGGATAAGTCATAGTGACTCTAGTTTGTAATTATGCATACCTCCGTACCAGAAAACCTGGAATCGAACACCCCTATGCTCACCTGTGTGCGCGCGAACGTGTCTGTGTGTGTGTGTGCGCGCATAGGGGCGGAACTCTGCCGTGCGCGATACAGAGAGCTGAGGAGAATAGTAAACGTGCGACCATGTAGAGACAGAAATGACATGCCGTCGTGTAAATAAGATAAATAACATAAGGGCTATTTAGTTTGTTTAATAAAAGAACAAGGTATAGACCTGTTCTATTGGAAAGGTAACCTTAAATTACTTCTGTTGTGATCTGGCGCTATATAGAAAATATAATTAACTTTACCTTCAAGGGGGGGGCGGAGGGTGCCGTTGGGGGGGCGGGGCGCCCCCCTAATATAATGGCAGGGGAACACTGGATTTCAAAACTTCTTTCACTTATGGGGTATTGTTTGTAGAATTGAGGAAAATAATGAATTTAATCAATTTTGGAATAAGGCTGTAACATAACAATGTGGAAAAAGTGAAGCGCTGTGAATACTTTCCAGATGCACTGTACATTCTGAATTTGAAGAATTGATTGACCTCAGATAGATAGAGATAGATAGATAGACAGATAGATGGATAGATAGAGAGATCGATATTGACGTTAGATAGATAGATAGATAGATAGAGAGATCGATATTGACCTCAGATAGATAGATAGATAGATAGATATTGACCCTCAGAGAGATAGATAGATAGATGGATAGAGATTTTGAACTTCAGATAGATAGAGAGAGAGAGAGAGAGAGAGATAGAGATCGATATTGACCACAGATAGATAGAAAGATAGATAGATAGATTGATTGATTGATAGATATTGACCCTTAGATAGATGGATAGATGGATAGAGAGAGAGATAGAGATCAATATTGACCTCAGATAGATAGATGGATGGATAGAGAGATATTGAACTTTAGATAGAGAGAGAGAGATAGAGAGATCGATATTGACCTCAGATTGATAGATAGATAGATAGATATTGACCCTCAGATAGATAGATAGATAGAGAGATCGATATTGACCATAGATAGATGGATGGATGGATGGATAGAGAGAGATGATAGATAGATAGTTATTGACCCTTAGATAGATAGATGGATGGATGGATAGAGAGATGATAGATAGATAGATAGATAGATAGTTATTGACCCATAGATAGATAGATAGATAGTTAGTTAGTTATTGACCCTCAGATAGATAGATAGATAGATGGATAGAGAGAGATCGATATTGACCTCAGATAGATAGATAGACATACAGATAGATAGATGGATGGATAGAGAGAGAGAGATAGAGAGATCGATATTGACCTCAGATAGATAGATAGATAGATTGATAGAGAGAGAGATAGATAGATAGATAGATAGTGATTGACCCTTAGATAGATGGAGAGAGAGAGATAGAGATCGATATTGACCTTAGATAGATAGATAGGAGTGCAGCACTGTAATGTACGGCTAATATATGTCATTTGTTGCAGACATCAGGGAGCACGTGAGGCAGATTGAGAAAGCGGTGATGGGGAAGGAGCCACGGTTTGTACTTCGTGCACTACGTGCACTGCCCTCCACCAGCCGTCGGCTCAATCCTAATGTTCTGCACAAGGCTGTGTCCGGATTCTTCACCTCCAACGCTGCCGGAAAAGAATTCCTGCTCCGCTTCCTGGAGCAGGTACCAAAACATAATGACCTTACTTTTTGTCAATACATGTATGTTTTTGTTTCAGTTAGTAAGAATTGCCCATTGATTTCAGCATTCAAACAGGCTGAAATACAGTATTTATAAATCATCTAAAATTTTATGAGAATCCGTTCTGTAGTCGTTTGAGTGCTTGAATGAATGCCTGGCAGAATACAATTTTACCTTTTAAAGGTTATGGGAATGATTGGCTTTTATGTTGGAAATAGTCCAATAGATTCATAGTGAATTAAGTTTTTTTTTATACAGGGTTTCCGTGGGGCATTAAAAGTCATTAAATGGATTTTGCGAAAATTAAGGCCTGAATAAACATACTGCAATATTTGCCAAAAACGCCTAAAAAAGGCCTACCCAAATTAAAATGCATGCTGTTCTTGAACCCTTTGGAGTATATGCATGCTTTTGGTCTCTTTTGAAAGGGGAGACTTTGAGGTTTACAGAATCACTGTAAGTCTTACTTGTATTGAGTAATAGAACTTTGAACACTCAAAAAGGGGAAATAAAATTCCGCCTACATTTTTTTTTTGTAAAAAGATGCCTGCAGATAACTACAGCTGGGAGGTATTAGCTGGAAAACACAATTAGATCACAGCATGAAGCCTTACCAAACCCAATTTAAAATTTGATAACAATACATTAGAAAATGAGTGTTTTACACATGTTTATCTAAGTGTATGTATAGGCTTCAAGGATATTGATACCTGGTCACACCTCTATCATGCACCGACTGGCTCAAATGACCTGTCCATCTAAAGTTCAGGGGTCAGCGGACATTTTGACATAAAAATATCTGTAATGTTTACATGTTCAAGGTAGCTTCATCAAAGAATGCGTCGAAGTTGTGTTAGCTCTGTCGGTTAGCTCGAAATGCTACGTCTATACTACGTGGGTGTTTATTGATATATAAATGTGTTATGGACCAAATACTTCGCTGAATTGGATTGTATGGACCCTTTACAGTGTAACTAAACCATTTTTGATGGAATGAAGTGGATCAGTAGTGTAAGATGAGCTTTATAGGTGAGTTTCTACCATTTTGTATTTGTTTATTTTGCTGTAAGTGGTCTGAGAAATACACCGATTGTACCCGCTGTGTTAAGTGTATATTAAAATGGTTTACATCGTTCGAATCACAAGAGTCTCAGCTTTCCAACGATGTAAGATATGTTTATCTTTTAATTTTTGAGTTTTTGCATATCGCGAAGTTATTGCGCAATAGACCCGCCGGGCCCGTCGACGACCCGTCGGGCTTTTTAATATAACATTAAAAAGCATTAAATGTTATTCTACAGGCATTAAATTTTTTTTAGATAGTTTTGAAAAAATAATATTACCAATTTATTTTAAATATAGCCTTCACAATTAATAACTTAAATTTGCTGTCGCAAAATATGTACATTGGTGTGATAAACACGTGGATCCAGTTTGGTAATTGCCTCCGGCCGGTGTAAAATTGACGTAACGCCGGATGTTTGGACAGCGGCGGGCTGGGACCTGGAGGAGTTAGAACAGAGAACGTAAATTTAGTAAAGTTGCTAAGAAATGGGTAAGTGCAAATTCAGTGCAAAAAGAATTTAGGACATGGTTGCAGCCCGTTGGTTGTCAACATGGAGCCGGTAAATCTCATCTGCAGTCCGATGGCCGCAAATCGGCTTTAAAAGGCTGACAGCAATTAACTATCTCAAGTTACTTCGCCGTGACCGACAAAGTAACATCTTCAGCAACTACTACTACTACCACCACCACTGCTTCCTGCGGAGCCACTACCGAAGGAAAATCGATCGTACTTTGACCAGCGTTTGGTTGGAATGTGACGCTGCAGGCGGAGGTGCAGCACCACTCATACGCATCAAATGAAGGTGTTTCTGAGTTGTTCCAGGGAATGTTTCCTGATCCGCAAATAGCCAAATGTTTCACATGTGGAAAGGACAAAACCAGCTTCATTTTAAAATGTGGACTTGCCCCATACTTAAAAAATAAACTGATTTCTGCGATTTAACAATGCAGGACAATTGTGAACTACTGGCTTCTGTAGCTTCAGCCAGGACCATATACAAATCTAACACACTCATGGCTCAAATGATTATTAAATCTAATACTATGAGGAGATACAAGGACAAATGCAATGAATTGAAAAATGTTGAGTCAGAGTTGGAACTAAAAGTGAGCAAACTAATGGATTAATTCTCTTATTTACACAAAGTTAAAACTGTAATTTCTATAGCACTTGAATTTTGCATACATTCATTTCCAGCCTTAAAAAGTTCAGAGTTTTTGACTTCCGCTTCCGGTCGCATGGCGTGAGCAGAGCAAGGGACCAGCTCCGTGAAAATTGTATTAAATTTAATTTTTCAGACCACCTAATTTCAAACAAACTGAACTACAGCGTCCGTGATATTAAAATGTCTCAAAGAATGGGCAGACAATACACGCAGACGACTCTGGAGGTTGAGTCTCATGCCAACACCGCAGGAAAAAAATGAAGGTGCTAAAGCTAGCGGAGCCATGGGGCTAACAGAAGAAGGCCCAATTTCACTAGGCAGTTTGCGTGCCGAGCTGAGATCAGAATTCAACTCGTACGGAGACACCATGCGATCATTTCTTAAAACAGAAATAGAGGGTCTAGGCAAAGAAATACGCGACGAGATCTCATCCTTGCGGGAGACAACCAAAGCGGACATGAAAATTATTCGTGACGAGCTAACGGATAAAGTTGAGACTGTTTTCAATGCAGGCAGAAGCAGCTAACATATAGACGGGCATGGAGCAGTCCCTCAGCGACACTTCTGACAGGCTCACGGCTCTAGAGAATTCTTGCCAATCTCTTGCTGCTGATCATAAGAAACTTCAGGAAAAATGCATCGATTTGGAGAATAGGAGCCGTCGCCAAAACATCAGGATACTAAACATCCCAGAGGGGTCTGAAAACAACACGCCAACCGCGTTTGTGGCCAAGTTTCTGTCTAAAGTGCTTGGTGAAGAAAACTTTGACGGCCCCATCCTTGTTGATCGTGCCGACAGAAGCCTTGCCCCAAAACCACGTAATGGTGAATGGCCCCGACCCATAATCGCCCGCCTTCACTACTACTCGGATAAAGAAAAGATCATGTCGTTGTCCCGGGCCAAAAGCAAGCTGTCCTTTGAGGGAGCACAGGTTCATATCTTCCCCGATATGAGCCCAGAGGTAGGACGACAACGAGCAGCCTTTAATCAAGTGAAGGCCAAACTACACGACGCTGGAATCCAGTACAGAATGTTTTTCCCTGCCAAGCTAGAGATTACAGCCGATGGTTCCAAAATGTCTTTCACCGACCCACGGGCAGTGGAGAGGTTTATTGACCGCAACAAATCAACATCACCGCATTGAACGTAAGAACACTAATTTGGACACTTGAGTGTGGTAATACTATGGCCTACACGAACTGAGTAACGGACTCTCAACCAGGTACCCAAAAAATGTGAATCCTTTTACCATTTATTCATTTTATTTTTACTTATTTGTTCTTACATTTCTTTACTATGGATGTGTATGTACATGCCATTTTATTTTATTTTATTATTTTTTTTTACATTTATTTGCTTCAAATTTAGGGAACTCTGGGTTACATTAGACATAGATACTGGTCAAAATATGGTTAAGAAGGTCTGGAAAACGAAACTTTCTTTTTCTTTTAGGAGCTTAGTGTTACGTCAAATGTTCACACACCTCTCTGAGTGTATAAACAACCTTTCTTTTGGGAATACGCGTTTCCTTTGTAGTTCTGACAGAGCTGCTAGTTCAAGGAGGGAGCAGGGTTTGTTGGATTTAGGGACTTTGGTTTGTTCTGTGTTTTTACCTGCACTACAATTGAATATAACTTTTTGATTTGTTCTGTGTTTTTACCTGCTCTACAATTGAATATAACTTTGATTTTTATTGGAGACCGTCCAAAAAAAAACTTTTTTTTTTTTTTTCCAACTAAACAGTTATGGCTAAAAACAACATCTTAGACTCATCTAGTCACAAAAACTTGGTCAAAATTATTTCCTGGAATTGTAAAGGACTCAATGGACCTATTAAACGAGGAAATGTATTGACCCACCTTAAAAAATTAGAGATGGATATCGGGTTCTTACAAGAAACACACCTGAAAGATCAGGATCATAAACGGTTACGAACTAAATGGATTGGACAGATATTTAATTCAAATTTCCCAGTAAAAAACAGAGGCGCAGCTATAATTATTAGAAAGACAATTCCCTCCTTAGCATCAAAAATAATATCTGATTCTCGAGGACGATATGTTATTGTTACAGGAAAATTGTACAATAAATCAGTTACTCTAGCTAGTGTATACGCCCCCAATGTGGATGAGGCTTTTATTGCCTCTTTCTTTACAGCATTACCTAATATGGACTCTCATAAATTGATTTGGAGATTTTAATCTGGTGTTAGACCCAACAATTGATAGGTCATCACAAAAACCATCCAGCATATCAAAGTCTGCTAAAGCCATTCATACACTCATGAATACCTATAAATTGTTTGATCCATTTAGAGTTTTATCTCCCAACACAAGGAAATATTGTTATTTCTCTCCGGTTCATCATTCGTTTTCTAGAATAGATTTCTTCTTAATTGATTATGCATATTTAACAAACATCAAACACTGTGATTACGAAGCAATTGTGTTATCTGACCATAATCCGGTATTATTCCACATAGAGACGGGACATGACCCGATAACCAAAAAATGGCGGTTTAACAATGCTCTTTTATCGGATGATATAGTAATAGAAGAACTGCAAAAACAAATAGATATATTTCTGCACACAAATGATGATCCAGAGATCAAAAGATCTACCTTGTGGGAAACATTTAAAGCATACATGAGGGGCCAGATTATCTGCTTGAATAGCTTGAAAAATAAACAGCGAAGGGAAATGGATTTGAAAATGACCCAAGAACTTAAGGAAATTGACAGAGTTAACTCCCCCACACCAGACCTTTATAAAAGAAAGCAGTCATTGCTGACTGAACCAAATTTACTATACACAGCAGAAATGACTAAATTCTTGACACAATTAAGACACAAACATTATGAATATGGGGAAAAAACAGGTAAACTATTAGCCCAGCAGATTAAAGAAGCAGCAGCGTTAAGGTTAATTACAGAGATACAGACAACAACCAATCCCAAAATAATAAATGACACATTCAAGAATTTCTATTCTAAATTGTACTCTTCAGAATCCAAAAATGATTCAAACTTAATAGAACAATTTTTTGATAACCTTCAGATACCCACTATAAATCTAGAAAACAAAAAATTATTAGAAAAACCTATTTCAAACTTAGAAATAAAACAAGCTATACAGTGTATGCAAAACTCTAAGTGCTCTAATTCTACAAGGCTTTTATAGATCAAATCTCAATACTTCTTTTAAGTGTCTATAATGAAGCATTGACTACAGGTTCTCTACCTCCAACGTTATACGATGCAAGCATCTCATTAATTCATAAATCTGGCAAGGACCCTCTAGAACCAGGTTCATATAGACATATAAGCCTTTTGAATGTGGATAATGAAATTTTGGCAAAGATCTTAGCCATGCGTTTGGAAAAGGTCCTTCCAACTGTTGTCATCAGACCAAACTGGATTTGTTAAAGACAGGCAGTTGTTTTTTAACATCAGGCGACTGTTCAACATTATCTACACTCAAAATCCAAATAAAGAAGTATCCGAAATATTGGTCTCACTAGATGCCGAGAAGGCCTTCGACAGGGTCGAGTGGGATTTTCTCTTCTCTGCCCTGTCGAGATTTGGATTTGGCCCCTACTACATTTCTTTAATTCAGCTGCTTTATGCTCAGCCTAAAGCATGTGTTCGCACAAATAATATGGACTCTTGCCCTTTTCCTCTTCACCGTTCAACACGACAAGGCTGCCCTTTATCCCCCTTGTTGTTTGCGCTGGCCATAGAACCTCTTTCTATTTTGCTGTGCTCTACAGGGGATTATAAGGGGATTGTAAGAGGAGATAAGGAACATAAAGTGTCCTTATATGCGGACGATCTGCTTCTATATATTTCAAATCCATCTCTGTCTCTACAAAAAATTATGACCATGCTATCGGACTTCGGTAAAATCAGGATATAAAATTAACCTGTCAAAAAGCATATTGTTTCCGATCAGCTCTAAGGC
>JAVLUX010000026.1:877500-997500 GCA_032164185.1 Moxostoma hubbsi | reverse complement strand
TGTCTCTAGTGTCTTTGGACAGCTCTTTGGTCTTGACCATGTTAGTAGTTGGATTCTTACTGATTGTATGGGGTGGACAGGTGTCTTTATGCAGCTAACGACCTCAAACAGGTGCATCTAATTTAGGATAATAAATGGAGTGGAGGTGGACATTTTAAAGGCAGACTAACAGGTCTTTGAGGGTCAGAATTCTAGCTGATAGACAGGTGTTCAAATACTTATTTGCAGCTGTATCATACAAATAAATAGTTAAAAAAATCATACATTGTGATTTCTGGATTTTTTTTTTTAGATTATGTCTCTCACAGTGGACATGCACCTACGATGACAATTTCAGACCCCTCCATGATTTCTAAGTGGGAGAACTTGCAAAATAGCAGGGTGTTCAAATACTTATTTTCCTCACTGTGTATATATATATATATATATATATATATATATATATATATATATGTATATACACACACACACACACACACACACACATACATATACATATATATATATATATATATATATATATATATGTATATGTATGTGTGTGTGTGTGTGTATATATATATATATATATATATATATATATAGTTGTGTACATGCATACATACAGGTGCTGGTCATATAATTAGAATATCATCAAAAAGTTGATTTATTTCAGTAATTCCATTTAAAAAGTGAAACTTGGATATTATATTCATTCATTACACACAGACTGAAATATTTCAAATGTTTATTTCATTTAATTGTGATGATTAAAACTGACAACTAATGAAAATCCCAAATTCAGTATCTCCGAAAATTTGAATATTACTTGAGACCAATACAAAAAAAGGATTTTTAGAAATGTTGGCCAACTGAAAAGTATGAACATGAAAAGCATGAGCATGTACGGCACTCAATGCTTAGTTGGGGCTCCTTTTGCCTGAATTACTGCAGCAATGCGGCGTGGCATGGAGTCGATCAGTCTGTGGCACTGCTCAGGTGTTATGAGAGCCCAGGTTGCTCTGATAGTGGCCTTCAGCTCTTCTGCATTGTTGGGTCTGGCATATCGCATCTTCCTCTTCACAATACCCCATAGATTTTCTATAGGGTCAGGCGAGTTTGCTGGCCAATTCAGAACAGGGATACCATGGTCCTTAAACCGGGTACTGGTAGCTTTGGCACTGTGTGCAGATGCCAAGTCCTGTTGGAAAATGAAATCTGCATCTCCATAAAATTGGTCAGCAGCAGGAAGCATGAAGTGCTCTAAAACTTCCTGGTAGACGGCTGCGTTGACCTTGGACCTTAGAAAACGCAGTGGACCAACACCAGCAGATGACATGGCACGCCAAACCATCACTGACTGTGGAAACTTTACACTGGACTTCAAGCAATGTGGATTCTGTGACTCTCCTCTCTTCCTCCAGACTCTGGGATCTTGATTTCCAAAGGAAATGCAAAATTTACTTTCATCAGAGAACATAACTTTGGACCACTCTGCAGCAGTCCAGTCCTTTTTGTCTTTAGCCCAGGCGAGACGCTTCTGACGCTGTGTCTTTTTCAAGAGTGGCTTGACACAAGGAATGCGACAGCTGAAACCCATGTCTTGCATATGTCTGTGCGTGGTGGTTCTTGAAGCACTGACTCCAGCTGCAGTCCACTCTTTGTGAATCTCCCCCACATTTTTGAATGGGTTTTGTTTCACAATCCTCTCCAGGGTGCGGTTATCCCTATTGCTTGTATGCTTTTTTCTACCACATCTTTTTCTTCCCTTCGCCTCTCTATTAATGTGCTTGGACACAGAGCTCTGTGAACAGCCAGCCTCTTTAGCAATGACCTTTTGTGTCTTGCCCTCCTTGTGCAAGATGTCAATGGTCATCTTTTGGACAGCTGTCAAGTCAGCAGTCTTCCCCATGATTGTGTAGCCTACAGAACTAGACTGAGAGACCATTTAAAAGGCCTTTGCAGGTGTTTTGAGTTAATTAGCTGATTAGAGTGTGGCACCAGGTGTCTTCAATATTGAACCTTTTCACAATATTCTAATTTTCTGAGGTACTGATTTTGGGGTTTTCATTAGTTGTCAGTTATAATCATAAAAATTAAAAGGAATGAACACTTGAAATATATCAGTCTGTGTGGAATGAATGTATACATTATACAAGTTTCACTTTTTGAATGGAATTACTGAAATAAACTTTTTGATGATATTCTAATTATATGACCACCACCTGTGTGTGTGTGTGTATATATATATATATATATATATATATATATATATATATATATATATATATATATATATATATATATATATATATATATATTTATTTGATGATACCTGCAGAAACCTGTTATATCTACAAAATGTGTTTTAAGGAGCAGTAGCATTTTAAATTAACAAAATGTAAGCGTCATTGTTAAAGTTTACACAACATCTGGTTTATCATAAGACCTCAGCATCCCCAACAACAGACAGACCACTATGGCTGCAGATGCTTTTATAAAACCATCTATTTTACTTCCATTCTGGTTTTGAATAGTCTTTATTTTGTTGGATGTTGTTCTATATGCAGATATTCATTGTTTGTGTCCTCCTCCTTCAGCCAGTGGATACTGAGGGAGCCATGCAGTTCAGGCCTCGCACAGGTAAAGCAGCTGCTACTCCTCTGATTCCAGAGGTGGAGGCTTATCTACAGCTCCTGCTGGTGGTCCACCTCACCAACAACAAAAGCTACACCGAGGTAAACACAAATCTGTTTAACGTATTGAAATAGAAGAGAGAAGCTGGGAAGAGATGTTTCCTTGCACCTGAGAGCAGGCGTTTTAGTGTGTGTGTGTGTGTGAAATCTAAATAAATTTTATATATATATATATATATATATATATATATATGCGCATGCATGCGCACTTTCAGTTTGTGTAGTTTTCACTCTTAAAGTGGTTTGCTATATGGCTTAATGTGATTAAAACTGCAAAAAGATTTTTTTTTGCAGTATGAAATTGTTGACAAATATATTACTACTGCATATTAAAATGTTATATTTAATGTAGTAGTGTTAATGATGAAAAAATTACATTATATTTAATACAATATTCACCCAAACATTTAAATTCTCTCGTTTACCTCATGCCTTCACAGGTGTGTATGACTTTTTCTTCTGCGGAACACAAAGATTCTTCTCTGTAGGTCCATACAATGCAAGTGGATATGAAGGACATAAACACTATGAATATCTGCTTCTAGAAAAACATCCAACAAGATAACGAGTATTCAAAACTAAGCATGTGACTGTATCAAATTTTCACATCACGATAATTGCGGAATCTGAAATTGTTATACAGTATCAAGTTATTGAATTAAATTTAAAAAACGGTTTGAACGATATGCAAATTTTATTTTTGTTCTCTTAAAAACAAGTAGAATTACTTTTCAATATTATGCATGTTTTTGTGGATAGCAAGCTAGTTGCTAGTGTATATATAGCTAAGCGCTAACTTCAAATGTAATAAACACAAGTTCACTGGCACTGTATGGCAACAAACGAATGCGTGCCGTTCCAACATGAACTTACAGGACTTATTAATGATAGTTTTTTTTTATTTATTTTTTTCTAGGCTCAGAAAGTGTCTGATGACCTGCTTCAGAAGATCAGCTCACAGAACCGTCGTGCTTTGGATTTAGTTGCTGCCAAGTGTTACTACTACCATTCCCGTGTGTACGAGTTCCTAAACCAGCTGGATGTGGTCCGCAGGTCAGTCATATTTACAATGGACTACTTGCACAACTGCTTTGGCATTCTGTGCAGTGCAGCTCAGGCATTTCCGGTTTCACCGTCATGCGAAGGCAGATTATTTCTACTTTTTAGGGCTTTCAGTCGATTCCAACAATAAAACATGTTTTTGGCATTAACGTGACTTATCTCAGTTATAATTTGCTGGGCAGTCACGTGACGCCATGCGAGGAGCGGACGTGTGAACGACGAGCTCTGGCACTTTTCTAGTTTTATTATTATTTGTGTCATAAACCGGTGAGATTCAATACACCCTGATTCTTAACTGTTATAGGAAGACAATATGCCAAAAATTTAAAATCCGGGGGCCTGGGTAGCTCAGTGGTAAAGATGCTGGCTGCCACCCCTGGAGTTCGCTAGTTCGAATCCCAGGGTGTGCTGAGTGACTCCAGCCAGGTTTGCTAAGCAACCAGATTGGCCCGGTTGCTAGGGAGGGTAGAGTTACATTGGGTAACCTCCTCGTGGTCTCTATAATGTGGTTTGTTCTTGGTGGGGTGTGTGGTGAGTTGAACTTCGATGCTGCGGTGGATGGCGTGAAGCCTCCACACGCGCTATGTCTCTGTGGCAACGCGCTCAACAAGCCATGTGGTAACATGCGCGGGTTGACGGTCTCGGACGCGGAGACAGCAAAAGATCTAAATCCTCTGGCTCTGGTGACATTAAAAGACCCTTACATGCTCAAGCTGAAGCCCCTGAGCAACAGGCCGAAAGCCCCAGACTCAATTCGGATGGCAAACTGAAAGAAATCCAGCTTGAATTGATGAATGTGTCGCAATTCTGACAAAAGTCATTGCTGACTTGGAGGATCTTGCTGTGATATGTGGATCGATAACTTCTATGGAGACCAAATTCTCTTGAGTTAATAACAAGATTGTCGGATGTCAAGAAAATGATTGATTATCTGGAGTCATCGGAGAGGGAATTAGTTAATTAAGGGAATTTATTGCCGCCTTCATGCTCAGGAATTCCAACAATCCGTTCGTTATGTCTTCGGCTCCTGTTTTTGAGAGCTTCCAGTTTTTTCAAAATGTTTTCCATGTCTATTTTGGTTGCGAGTGGATTAGCGGATAATTCCATTTCTGATGATGCCAGTTAATTGATCAGTTTCTCAACATCTGCCACTCTTGTAACCAACTCCGACGAATTTTGTTTCCATCGCCGTAATCGATCAACGTATTACAGCGAGATACTCGAAGTCAAAAACAACCTTCGTCAGCCTCACAGAAATTTTGGACAGTTGATGCTGGATTTCTCCCGCCATGCCACCAAATCGAGTCCTCATCCACAGGCCCATCAGAGGTTTCAGCTTGAGCATGTAAGTATCTTTTAATGTCTCCAGATCCCGGGGATTTTTATTTCTTTGCCATTTTTTCCTCAAAGAACAAATATGTAACTGGGTGTATCAAATCTCAACGGATTCTCATCGCTCACACGTCTGCTCCTCACATGGCCCTGCATTATTAAAACTACTAACAAGCTTCTTCTTGAACTAGATGACATTAAATTATACAGTATCTCACAAAAGTGAGTACACCCCTCACATTTTTGTAAATATTTGATTATATCTTTTCATGTGACAACACTGAAGAAATGACACTTTCCTACTATGTAAAGAATGTGTGTACAGCTTGTATAACAGTGTAAATTTGCTGTCCCCTCAAAATAACTCTACACGCAGCCATTAATGTCTAAACCACTGGCAACAAAAGGGAATACACCCCTAAGTGAAAATGTCCAAATTGGGCACAATTAGCCATTTTCCCTCCCTGGTGTCATGTGAATCGTTAGTGTTACAAGGTCTCAGGTGTGAATGGGGAGCCGGTGTGTTAAATTTTGTGTCATCGCTCTCACACTCCCTCATACTAGTCACTGGAAGTTCAACATGGCACCTCATGGCAAAGAACTCTCTGAGGATCTGAAAAAAGAATTGTTGCTCTACATAAAGATGGCCTAGGTTATAAGAAGATTGCCAAGACCCTGACACTGAGCTGCAGCATGGTGACCAAGACCATACATCTGTTTAACAGGACAGGTTCCACTCAGAACATGTCTCGCCATGGTCGACCTAAGAAGTTGAGTGCACGTGCTCGGCGTCATATCCAGAGGTTGTCTTTGGGAAATAGATGTATGAGTGCTGCCAGCATCGCTGCAGAGGTTGAAGTGGTTAGTCTGTCAGTACTCAGACCATACGCTGCACACCAAATCAAATTGGTCTGCAAGTCGTCCCAGAAGAAAGCCTCTTCTAAAGTTGATGTACAAGAAAGCCCGCAAACAGTTTGCTGAAGACAAACAGACGGATTACTGGAACCATGCCCTGTGGTCTGATCAGCCACAACCGATCAGCCACAACATTAAATCCACCTGCCTAATATCATGTAGGTCCCCCTCATGCTGTCAAAACCGCTCTGAATCATCGAGGCATGGACTCCACAAGACCTCTGAAGGTGTGCTGTAGTATCTGGCACCAAGACATTAGCAGCAGATCCTTAAGGTCCTGTAAGTTGTTAGGTGGGGCCACCATGGGTCGGACTTATTGGTCCAGCACATCCCATAGATGTTCAATCAGATTGAGATCTGGGGAATTTGGAGGCCAAGTCAACACCTTGAACTCTTTGTCATGTTCCTCAAACCATTCCTGAACACTTTTTGCAGTGTGGCTGGGCGCATTATCCTGCTGAAAGAGGCCACTGCCATCAGAGAATAACATTGCTATGAAGGGGTGTACGTGGTCTGACACGTACCACCAACCTAATGATTTTTGCAAAGTAACATCCACATGAATGCCAGGACTCAAGGTTTCCCAGCAAAACATTGTTCAGAGCATCACACTTCCCCTGCTGGCCTGCCTCCTTCCTATGGTGCATCCTGCTGCCATCTCTTCCCCTGTTAAACAATGCACATGCAAACGGCCTTCCACATGATCTAAAAGAAAATGTGATTCATCAGACCAGGCCACATTCAATTGATCCATGGTCCAGTTCTGACGCTCACGTGCCAATTGTAGATGCTTTCGGCAATGGACAGTGGTCAGCATGCTTGCACTGACCAGTCTGTGGCTGCACAGCCCTATATGCAGCAAGCTGCATTGCATTGTGTGTTCTGACACCTTTCTATCATGGCTAGTGTTAAGTTTTACAGCAATTTGTGCTACAGTAGCTCTTCTGTGGGATTGGACCAGACGGGCTAGCCTTCGCTCCCCATGCGCATCAATGAGCCTTGGGCACCATTGACCCTGTTGCCAGTTCACCGGTTGTCCTTACTTGTACCACTTTTGGTCACCCATGTCAAAGTTGCTCAGATCCTTACACTTGCCAATTTTTCCTGCATTCAACTCATGATATTCAAGAACTGACTGTTCACTCGCTGCCTAATATATCCTACTCCTTGTGCCATTGTAATGAGATGAAGTTATTCAATGCACCTGTCAGTGGTTTTAGTGTTGTGACTGATCTGTATGCATTAAATAGTTAACCCAAAAAGTAAAACTCTCATAATTTACTCAACATTATACTATCCCGGATGTGAATGACTTTCGTCAGCAGAACACAAATGAAGATTTTAGCAGAATATTTCAGCTCTGTAGGTCCATACAATGTAAGTGAATGTGTGCCAACATTTTGAAGCTCCAAAAATCACACAGGTCCACATAAAAGTAATTCATAGGACTCCAGTGGTTAAATCAGTGTCTTCATGAGCAATTTGATCTCAACTGTAACTTTCACATTCTTCTTGTGTTTTTGGTGATTCACATTCTTCATTCATACTCCCCCCTACTGGGCAGGAAGAATTTCTTGCAAAAATGTACTTAAGATATGGATTTAAATATTGGTGTCTTATGTAGAGATGCACCAATCGACCGGCCAGGGACCGGAATCGGCCGGTTTTCCGCATGCCCGGACCAGTGACCTCAGTCTCACGTCTTTCCGATTCCGAGCCGGTCCGTTTTGTTGCCAGCAGCACAGGCAATAACATCACAGCCGCATGGAAACATGACATTGGCGTGGAAGATCTTCACTGTGAGTGAAAAATACATAAAGTTCGCAATTTGTAAGGCTAAAGTAAACCTTGGGGGAACCACCACGATAACGTTCGGAACAAAAAACCTAATTAGACGCTTAAAACACCGGTGCTAAAAAAGTTAAGCGGCTTAAGCTAGCCAGAGCTCAGAGCCAGCCAGAAGTCAGCATCCTCTCCTATCTTTCCTTGGTATGAGAAGCAAAAAGACCAAAGGAATTACGAGAAAAATTATGGAATTCATGACCAGCCGTTCACCATAGTGGAGTCTCCGTAGTGTCGTGTCATGTCACACATGCAGCCTGTTACCTGTAAACATTTGGGTACACAAATCCGGGAGGTGAAGGGGGTGCTGGATGGCAGAGGCAGGCTAAATACCTATAAATTGTGCCAATGTGCTGAGTAACATAATTTTTCCCACCGTGTCCGATATTAAAATCTTGTTGATATGGCTTCGGGATATGAAATTAAATGCTTTCATCCAGCTGTTGTTAAATTTACATGTATATATTTATTTTTTTTCCGCCGGCGCACCAGCTGAGTCTCCTCCCATCTACCAGTGTTGCTTGATTCAACTTCTCGCGTCTACTGCCTGCGCTGATTTCAACAGAGCAGCTGGGTTTTGGTTGCTAGGTTTAGGTCACAAATTATTAGAAATGTGTATGGTGCGTTGATGGTGTGAGTTGGATGTGTTTCATACAAGATCTGGCAACTGGACAACCTTGGAATAATATATTGATGTGATTATTCATATAACGTGGTTTGGGCCATACAAATTACGGTAGTTTCCTGGGAGAAATAACAAAACGGGAGGGGGGTGGGAGATGGGTGTGAAATACGGGAGACTCCCGGGAAAAACGGGGGTGAGTGACGACAAGCCGATCCCGAAGCAGCAATCTGTTTTACCTCTGATATTTGGACATGTAATGTATGCTTAATGTCAATGTTGAGCGTATTGGACTCTTCAGTTTTGTTCATAGGTTTGTAATATTTGAAATTGTTTTGTTAGACAAGTAAAAAATAGAAAAATGTCCATTTATAAAAAGTGGAAAATGACATCTGTTTTGTTATATAAAGCAACTCATTTGCAGTTAATTGTTATTTCTACCTCTTTCCAGTCACAGAGCACTTTATATATCAGAAGTCAGAGAAGATCCTGGAACTTTGTTTGGGGAAAATTGTAATGTTTAATAGTTAATTTTATTGTGAAAATAAAATTTTGCATTGAAGAAAGGTACATTTTTATTTTTTTTTGTATATGCGATCAATAGTTCTTAGAAAGAAAATCGGAATCAGAAAAAAATCGGTATCGGCAGGTCACACTTGGGGAAAAAATCGAAAATCGGAATCGGCCAAGAAAATTGCAATCGGTGCATCTCTAGTCTTATGGAGTACTTTTATGCTGCTTTATGTGCTTTTTGGAGCATTTAAATTTTAGTACCCATTTACTTGCATTGTATGGCCCCACAGAAATTAGATATTCTTCAAAAAAATCTTACTTACTTCTGCAGAACACAAATTAAGTCATACACATCTGGGATGACATGAGGGTGAGAAAATGATAAAAGAATTAGAATTTTTGGGTGAACTATTCCTTTAACCCCAATAGTGATTGAAGTGACACGCAGGTCTTAAAAGAAAAAAATGTCTTGAAAGGGGTATTTAAAAGTATTAAATTGAATGTGCTCATACCTGTAGAGACTCTGGTTTATGATATTTCGTACCTAATTGTGCTTCATTGAAAAATACCACTATACAGTGATTGCAAATAACTTATTATGGTTAAATGGCCCAGATAGATTAATTTATCAAAACATTAGCCATTCCCCTACTCTGAGCAGGCTTTAAAAACCAAAGAATGAAGCTGTTTTAATGTCAAATTGAATAAAAACATCAACTGACATTAACGTTATAACTAATTATTTTTGGCAGCTCTTCTGCTTTTATATTTCAAGATATAGCCCCTGTGGTTAAATGTCTGCTACAGATCTCCGTGTGAGGAGAAATGGTGAAATGCGCTTGGAGTGTATACTAGCCATTGCATAACTGGAAACTAGCGAGCTGCTTTTATTTAAAAGCGGAGGTACATCATGAGGCTCAGTGCAAGTAGTCCATTAGCAATTAGATTTAGTTTTACAATGTAGAAGGATATAACGGAATGACTTGTTACATTCTGAATAAAGGGTTGAGGTCATAACTGTGCTTTAATTTCTGCAGTTTCCTGCACACACGTTTGAGGACAGCTACATTACGTCATGATGCTGATGGTCAGGCTACACTGCTCAACCTGCTGCTTCGGAACTATCTGCAGTACAATTTATATGACCAGGCAGAGAAACTTGTGTCCAAATCAGTTTTCCCTGAACTCGCCAATAACAACGAGTGGGCTCGCTATCTTTACTACACTGGTGAGTGGGAAGTTTTGTTAATCAGAATGATATCTGTGAATCGATAACTATTTATTAAGTGTTAACAAACAGCCAGCCACTTCACATTGGGTCCTGATCACCCTTTGGGGGTTTATTCTGTAGTACTGACCAGAAGAATGTACGCAGAGTCCAAAATTAACTTTATTTGAACTTTAATTGCCTGAAAGTCCATGTAAAGTCATTTTTTTTAGACTGTTTACATATTGCAGTAAAACTCAATTGTATTTTAAAATACATAGTCATAAACAACCAGCCATTAGCTGATTTAATTCTCATTTTATTTAAAGTGGAACAGTTATTCAGTCAGATTAATTCAGCCAACTGATTCAAGTCTTTTTGATTGAATTGAAATGGGACAACGGTAGTTTAAAACCATATTAAATGGCCCAGAAATTCTTAAGAGCACTGAAAAAGAAATTGTGGAAAAACACTGTGCTGTGCATAGACACATTAGAAGGTATCTATGTTAATGCAATACTTGTAATCATGTTAAGGATTCCAGTCTTATCTGTCTGTGGGCATAAAGGGATGCTTGTCAAGTGCTTGAATTTCACTTTTAAAAAGCTGTATGAACCCTGAATTCAGCAGCGGCACTGCAGAATGCATATAGGGAAAACACTGTGATGGAATATAGCCTGATAGAAGGTTGCTGAACGCTGAAGTACTGTGGGGCTAGACAATTCAAAGCTTTGTAAGTAATTAACAGAATTTTAAAATGAACATGAAATTTAACAGGAAGTCAATATAGCAAATACATTTTGGCAGATTTGATCATATTTCTTGTTTCTTGTTGGCACTCTTGCTGTGGCACTTTGAACCAATTGAAGTTTATTTATTGAAACTGTAGGACATCCTCCCAGTAATGCTTTACAATAATCTAGTTTTGGGATCATGCATGAATTCGTTTTTTGGCATCAGAAATGAGGCATGTGTTTTAACTTAGCAATATTTCAGAGGAGGAAGAATATGACGTAACTAATATCTTTGATTAATATGACGTAACGGTACATCCATCGGGAGTCAAATTATATTTTAGCTGCTTATTTCTAGTGTTTTTTTTAGTCCTATAATTAGTTTTGTCGGAATTGAATAAAGTGAATTTTTAGCCTTCCGGTCATTGAAATTGGGTATCGTTGGCATGTCAAGTCATTTTTATTTGTATAGTGCCTTTCACAACACACAATTTCAAAGCAGCTTTACAGAAAATCTTGCATTAACAGCAAATTAAACCGAAATATCTATGTCTTCGGATCATCATTGTGAAGTTTTATCAGATACAATTGTGAATTGTTTAAAAGTAAGTAATTACATAAATGTATTTATAACCCCAGTGAGCAAGTCAAAGGCGACTGTGGCAAGGAACACAAAACTAGAATTGAGATCTGGTAATACCAATATGTTGAACCAAATTTTTTAATTTCTCAACATTCCACTCTCATATAGGTCACAGAGTGTAGTAACCCCCCTCACAATCCACTCTGACCAGCAGAAAGGGGACTAGGATTTAGCCATATGCTTGAGGCAACATTAAATAAATGTCTAAATTAAACACACTGGACACTTTTATCCCTACCAAGTGCAAATGCAAGATAACGGTGTAACTTCTCCGATTAGTTTGATAGAAAGGCTTTGCAATGACAAAATAGGGGCAAGGACTTCCTGATCAATACAAAAACATGGAGGGGCTCTCTCTCTCTCTGGTGGAAGCGATCAATGAGCCAAATTTCTGAGACAGAATGCATAATAATAAAACAAAATCTTGGGTTTGCCTCGTCTGAGGTGGGTAGTAACTTGTTACATTTACTCCGTTAAATTTACTTGAGTAACATTTTGGGGTAGGTTTAAAAGTGGATACTTTTAAGTAAATTTCTAATGAATTTTTTTTACTTTTACTTTACTGTCATTACATTACTGGGGTTAATTTGAATTAGTTTGTAATTTATTGAGAGATTATTGAATAACTTCTACGAGAGCAGAAGTTCACAGCTGCGCGCGATGCTCTCACAGACTGTCACTCAAGTCATCAGTGCAGCAGCATCAAACTCATCAAAGAGAAGCACTTTCTTCACTCCTCACAGTGAAAAAAAATAAGTTCCGTCATGCAATGCCTTCATTTAACACCAAGACAAGTTGTTTTTTCAAGATTACTGGAAACTGTCGCAGCTACTTCATACATAAGTGTCCAGAGCCAGAGGATTTTGAATTCTTTTACATTGTTTTAATAGAACAGTTATGGAACAGGGTGTATCGAATCTCACCGGTTTATGACACAAAGTATTAAAACTAACAAAGTGAACGAGGCTCGCCGTGTACATGTCCGAACCTCGCGTGGCCCCATGCAAATTTGATTTTCAAAGGACAGACTGGTATCAAATGTAACAAGTTCTTTGCTGCTGTAGACCATGTAAAAGTACATTCATAGTCAAATTATATTTTAGCAGCTTGTTTGTCGGAATTGATTGGAAGGGAATTTCTGGCTATCAAATCTTTTGATTTAATTGATACGCTAATTTGAAGAATTGTGAAATTGTCAGGTTTTGAAAAAAATTGTCTAGGCTACTAGTGTAACCCCCGTTCCCTGATGGAGGGATCGAGACATTGTTTCGATTGTAGTGACACAAGGGGCTTCTTTCGAGAGCCTCGGATGCCTCTGAATATAAAAAAGGCCAATGCCAAATTGGCGAACAGAATTTGTGTGTACTGCTCCCGTACAAACGGGTATAAAAGGTGGGTACTGTGCATCTGTTCAGTCAGGTTCTGCACTGAGGAGCCGAGAATAAGGTTCGGCCATTACTGCGGCTTTGTACAGTGTTGTGGCAAGGGGGACACAATGTCTCGGGGTTACACTAGTAACCTAGATGTTCCCCTTCTGTCACTCACTCAATGTTGTGTCAATTGTAGTGACACAAGGGGTCCATATTCAATAGCGCCACCTACACTGAATTGTTAATTGATCTGCTGGTGCAGCAAGCTGTAGCGTGCCAAAGGAGCATGGGCATCATACTGAGGATTTCCCTCGAGGGGTGGGAATTAGCGACGTGACAAGCATGGGAGCAGGCCGTGCCGCAGCCTTGTCTCTCTGTTTTTCCTCAGAATTAGATGTGGCTTGGGCCATCTAGCTATTACATGCATTGGGGAAGGCGTTCTTTTCCAGTCCTTTTCTTTCAGGGGGAAAAGACCCTGCGGATACCACATCCTGCCCAGGCTGGGGAGGTGAAAATGTGGCAAATACGTCACATGGGCCTGTTACGCCACACGTGGTAGTGGCGCTGTGGTAGGTCCTGCCTAATGAGGGAGGAACTCTCCAAACACGCCAACCGGGGCAGAGGGGACTGCCCAAGGGAGACGGGACATCACAGGGGGTTACCGTGATAACCGGCACCTATTCCAGGACAGAGTAACTAGTACCCGTAGTGGGTCTGGTCGGGAATTTCTCAGCTGAATTCGCGAGCCAGAGGGCTGGGGATGAAGAACATCCAGGGAGCGGGAGTTTGAGGACTCGCATGGGAGTAAACGTGCACGTGTTTGCCTCAGTGGAGGGTAAAGGCATTAGCACACAAGCGCTATACTTGGTCAGTCGTCCCATGTTACCGAGTTCTACATGCTCGGTCCTGACAAAACGAAACTGACTCAACCCGGATATTGTAGAATCTCGCAAAGGTATTGGGTGTTGCCCAGTCCGCTGCTCTACAGATTTCTGCTAGAGAGGTGCCGTTGGCCAGTGCCCACGAGGATGCCACACTCCTTGTGGAGAGTGCTCGAACCCACAAGGGGGTGGGCACGGCCTGGTTCTGATTGGCCAATGCGATGGCATTTACTAACCAGTGGGCGAGCCTCTGTTTGGAGACAGCGTTCCCTTTCCGCTGTCTGCCAAAGCAAACAAAGAGCTGCTCAGAGTCTAAAGCTCTTTATGCAGACCAAATAGGTACGCAAAGTACGTACCGGACACCGCAACAATAAGTCTGGGTCTGCCTCCTCCCAGGGCAGCGCTTGCAGGTTCACTACATGGTCCCTAAAAGGGGTCGTTGGAACCTTGGGCACATAGCCTGGTCAAGGTCTTAGGATGACATGAGCATCTGCTGGACCGAACTCCAGGCATGGGTCGCTGACAGAGAACGCTTGCAGGTCTCCAACCCTCTTGATGGAAGCAAGCGCAATCAGGAGGGCCATATTTTGGGAGAGGGCACTTGGCTCGACTGACTCTAGCGGCTCGAAGGGGGTTCTCTGAAGGCCCATAAGGACCATGGAGAGATCCGACGAGGGGAACAGGCATGGCCTGGGAGGATTCAACCTCCAGGCACCTCTTAGAAACCTAATGATCAGGTTGTGCTTCCCCAGGGACTTACCATCCTCTGCATCGAGGTGGGTCGCTATAGCAGCTACATACACCTTCAAGGTGGAGGTGGACAGCCTCCCCTCCAGCTTTCCCTGCAGGAATGAGAGCACTGACCCGACTGCACACCTCTGTGGGTCTTCAGATCAGGAAGAACACCAATTTGTAAACAACGGCACTTTAGGGCATAAAGCTGCCAGGTAGAGGGAGCTCTGGCTTGGTTGATCGTGTCTACGACAGCTGGTGGCAGACCATTCAGATCGTCCGCATCCCATCCAGGGGCCAGTCTCATATGCATCAACCCTAGATGTGTGACCGCAGCTGAGGATGCCATATGCCCCAAGAGCCTCTGGAACTGTTTTAGAGGGACCGCAATGCCTATTTTGAATGACAGAAGGCAATTCAGCGCTGACTGCGTGCGCTCGTTTGTGAGGCACGCTATCATTGAGACTGAGTCTAACTCCATGTTGAGAAAAGAGATGCTCTGAACCGGGGAGAGCTTGCTCTTTTCCCAGTTGTCCTGAAGCCCTAGACAGCTGGAGTGCCTGAGCACCTGTCCCTGTGAGCGCATAGTGCCTCTTGAGATTGAGCTAGGATAAGACAGACGTCGAGGTAGAGTATGCGGATGCCCACTTCCTTTAGCGGGGCAAGGGCGTCCTCTGCAACCTTCGTGTAGATGCGAGGGGACAGGCCGAAGGGAAGTACCTTATACTTGTATGCCCGGCCTTCGAACGTGAACCGTAGAAAACGTCGGTGTCAGGGCAAAATTGAGATGTCAAAGTACGCGTCCTTCAGGTCTACCGCTGTGAACCAATCTTGATGCTGGACGCATGTTAGGATGTGTTTTTGCATGAGCATCTTGAACAGGAGTTTATGCAGAGCCCGGTTGAGAACTCGCAGGTCCAAGATTGGTCTCAACCCACCTCTTTTTTTGGATACGATGGCGTAAGGGCTGTAGAAATCCTTCTCCATCTCTGCTGGAGGTACAGGTACTATCGCATCCTTTTACAAAAAGGTAGCGATTTCCACACGCAGGGTGCTGTCAGACAGCATGCACCGAAGTGGTGCGGATGCCACTGAAACGGGCCGGATACCTGAATCGCGTAGCTGAGTAGGTAGTGTTGCGCCGGGAGGCAAAGTTGCGTTCTGAGGCATGTGTGCTGAGAAAAGACTCAAAGCACTTACTTTGCCCCGCGTACCCGGCAGTTAGTGACTGAGGAGGAAGTCCTGAGGCGTCCTCTGGACTTATCAGAACCGGCTGGCAGGGGTATGTGGTACAGTTGTGGAGGTGAAAGGTCTACATCCATAGTGCCACTTTGATTAAGAGATTGATCTTGGGGTGCCGTGAGAACCATGGAATGCAGCGTGTAAGTGGCCCATCCGGTGGTGCTGTAGGCTTTGGACGCCAGGGACGACGTCATCCTACAGGCCTCGGAGGGGAGTTTTAGGCAATCCCGCCAGGTGGCTGCGTTTTGCGGGCACAGGCGCACCGTAACCGCTTTGTCCACATAGGGGACCTCTGTGTACCTGAGGGGTGCCGTGGCTGTGAGTGGCGCCCTGACCTGAGGAACCAGTCGTCTAACCGTGGGGGGGGGGGGTTCCGGTCTATAATTTGCCAGTTCTCCTGGATCAAGTTAAGGCTTCTTAAACAGTCTGATAACTGCCAATTTAAAGTTTCTTGTTACATGTCTAAGTATAGTGAAGAGTTAATAATATTAAGAGGAGGTTCTGAGATTACAGGGAATACCTCTTTTAAGAGCATAGTTGGTATTGGATCTAACATACATGTTGTGGCTTTTGAAGTTTTGTTAGCTCCTCGTGACCTATGACAGGGAAGGGTTGAAGTTGCATGTTTGGAAAATTCCAGATAATAATGTCAAGCCTTTAGCTTTTGATAGGAAGTGTACTGAATTGGAGATTTACCTGTGGATGTATTTTAAGCCCTACATTCAAACTCAGTGCCTCTTTGCTTGTCATCATGGGAAAATCAAACAAAATCACCCAAGACCTCATAAAACAAATTGTGAACCTCCACATTCCGTTTCATCCTTAGGAGCAATTTCCAAATACCTGAAGGTACCCCGTTCATCTGTACAAACAATAGATCAAGTATAAACATCATGGTACCAAGCAGCCATCATACCACTCAGGAAAGAGATGCATTCTGTCTCCAAGAGATGAACATAGTTTAGTGCAAAAAGTGCAAATCAATCCCAGAACAACAGCAAAGGACCTTGGGAAGATGCTGGAGGAAATGGGTAGACAAGTATCTATATCCACAGTAACAAGTGCTATATTAAGATAACCTGAAATGCTGCTCAGCAAGGAAGAAGCCACTGCTCCAAAACCACCATAAAAAATCATTTGCAAGTGCACATGGGGACAAAGATCTTACTTTTTGGGGAAATGTCCTCTGGTCTGATGAAACAAAAATGTAACTGTTGGGCATAATGACCATTGTTATGTTTGGAGGAAAAAGGGTGAGGCTTGAAAGCCAAAGAACACCATCACAACTGTGAAGCATGAGATTGAAAGCATCATGGTTTGGGGGTGCTTTGCTGCAGGAGGGACTGGTGCAATTCACAAAATAGATGGCATCATGAGGAAGGAAATTTATGGGAAAATATATATATACACTACCGTTCAAAAGTTTGGGGTCACATTGAAATGTCCTTATTTTTGAAGGAAAAGCACTGTACTTTTCAATGAAGACAACTTTAAACTAGTCTTAACTTTGAAGAAATACACTCTATACATTGCTAATGTGGTAAATGACTATTCTAGCTGCAAATGTCTGGTTTTTGGTGCAATATGTACATAGGTGTATAGAGGCCCATTTTCAGCAACTATCACTCCAGTGTTCTAATGGTACAATGTGTTTGCTCATTGGCTCAGAAGGCTAATTGATGATTAGAAAACCCTTGTGCAATCATGTTCACACATCTGAAAACAGTTTAGGTCGTTACAGAAGCTACAAAACTGACCTTCCTTTGAGCAGATTGAGTTTCTGGAGCATCACATTTGTGGGGTCAATTAAACGCTCAAAATGGCCAGAAAAAGAGAACTTTCATCTGAAACTCGACAGTCTATTCTTGTCCTTAGAAATGAAGGCTATTCCATGCGAGACATTGCTAAGAAATTGAAGATTTCCTACAACGGTGTGTACTACTCCCTTCAGAGGACAGCACAAACAGGCTCTAACCAGAGTAGAAAAAGAAGTGGGAGGCCGCGTTGCACAACTGAGCAAGAAGATGAGTACATTAGAGTCTCTAGTTTGAGAAACAGACGCCTCACAGGTCCCCAACTGGCATCTTCATTAAATAGTACCCGCAAAACACCAGTGTCAACATGTACAGTGAAGAGGCTGCTGCGGGATTCTGGGCTTCAGGGCAGAGTGGCAACGAAAAAGCCATATCTGAGACTGGCCAATAAAAGAAAAAGATTAAGATGGGCAAAAGAACACAGACATTGGACAGAGGAAGACTGGAAAAAAGTGTTGTGGACAGATGAATCCAAGTTTGAGGTGTTTGGATCACAAAGAAGAACGTTTGTGAGACGCAGAACAAATGAAAAGATGCTGGAAGAATGCCTGACGCCATCTGTTAAGCATGGTGGAGGTAATATAATGGTCTGGGGTTGCTTTGGTGCTGGTAAGGTGGGAGATTTGTACAGGGTAAAAGGGATTCTGAATAAGGAAGGCTATCACTCCATTTTGCAACGCCATGCCATACCCAGTGGACAGCGCTTGATTGGAGCCAATTTCATCCTACAACAGGACAATGACCCTAAACACACCTCCAAATTGTGCAAGAACTATTTAGAGCAGAAGCAGGCAGCTGGTATTCTATCGGTAATGGAGTGGCCAGCGCAGTCACCAGATCTGAACCCCATTGAGCTGTTGTGGGAGCAGCTTGACCGTATGGTACGCAAGAAGTGCCCATCCAACCAATCCAACTTGTGGGAGCTGCTTCTGGAAGCCTGGGGTGCAATTTCTCCAGATTACCTCAACAAATTAACAGCTAGAATGCCAAAGGTCTGCAATGCTGTAATTGCTGCAAATGGAGGATTCTTTGACGAAAGCAAAGTTTGATGTAAAAAAAAATCTAATTTCAAATACAAATCATTATTTCTAACCTTGTCAATGTCTTGACTCTATTTTCTATTCATTTCACAACGTATGGTGGTGAATAAGTGTGACTTTTCAGGAAAACACAAAATTGTTTGGGCGACCCCAAACTTTTGAACGGTAGTGTATATATGTGTGTGTATATGTATATATATATATATATATGTATATATATATATATATATATATATATATATATATATATATATATATATATACAGTATATATACAGTATATATATATTGAAGCAACATCTCAAGACATCAGCCATGAAGTTAAAGCTCAGTTGCATATGTGTCTTCCAAATGGACAATGACCCCAAGCATACCTCCTAAATATTGGAGTGGCCATCACAAAGCCCTGACCTCAATCCTTCACTCCAAGAAAATTTGTGGGCAGAACTGAAAAGGCATGTGCCAGCAAGGAGGCCTACAAACCTGACACCGTTTCACCAGTTCTGTCTGGAGGAATGGGCCAAAATTCCAGCAACTTATTGTGAGAAGCTTGTGGAAGGCTATCCAAAACATTTGACCCAAGTTAAACAATTTATAGGGAATGCCAACAAATACTAACAAAGTGCATGTAAACTTGCACATTTACCCACTGGGAATGTGATGAAAGACATAAAAGCTGAAATGAATCATTCTCTCCACTATTATTCTGACGTTTCACATTCTTAAAATAGTGATCCTAACTGACCTAAGACAGGAAATGTTTTCTACGATTAAATGTCAAGAATTGTGAAAAACTGAATTTAAATGTATTTGGCTAAGGTGTATGTTAACATTTCACTTTAATTGTTGGTGACTTCAACATTCAAATACAGTTGAAGCTTTATCTACAGCAACTACAAGATCTGATAAAAAAATTAGCAAATTCACAAAGGAAATCAGAATAAGCCCCAGGTGATTTGTATACTGTATCAAGGATTTGAGATTTTTTTATTTATCAGACGGTGTCACATTAAACATTATTAGTTCAAAAGACTTTAACTTATATCCTGTTCTCCGAGTAACACCAAAAACTTCACTGTAAATTGTAGCGACCCTTCAGACGAGGCTCATGTTTATAAAAATAACCTGGGGGACTATATTAATTAATTTATAATCACCCAGTTTAAGACAGGTTTCGGTCAAACAGAGCGCATCCAAACTATGATCTGTAATCATTTCATTTACAGTTAGTGCTTTGGTAAAAAGAGATGTAATATTTAGTAGCTTTGCCTTCATATGATTTTTATCTTAAATATTTTAAATGTTTTGTTTTTTTTTCCCCCAAGTTTATAATTTTATTTTATTTTTTTGTGTTTGGTAGTTCGGTGAACAGATACAGGTCTCTTTGTGTTGTAGTTTATGTGACCTGTGTGACATCTAAAGGCAGCTAGCAGATATGCGGATTAACCAGTTTGTCTGCTTCATGACCTGGGCCCCAGTTAGTGAAATACTATCATTTATTAAGACTATGAACCAAATTACTAGAGAGGAGAATGGCACCTTCCCTGGATGGATGGAGTCTGTCTCTCTTGCAGGTCAGGTCTACCCCAAAAACTCTTCCGGTTGTCTATAAATCATATGCTATTCTCCGGACACCAATCAGACATCCAGTCATTCAGTGACACTAATCTACCATAAACCTTGTCAACACGACGAGCAGAAAGGGCCACAGAATATTACATTGTCTGACATCCTTTTTGCATGTTCACACACCTTTAACATTAACTCTAGTGATCTCCGACTGTCAAAGCCGGACCTCATTAGTGCCGACATGAATAACAATTTTAGAAAGTCCACATTTAGCATTAACCAGCACTTGTAAATTTGATCTGATGTCAGACTCTCGAGCCACAGAAATGTATTTAACAATAATTGGCTGGGGTCTCTATTTCCATGTTCCTTTACAATAGAATTGCCAATTATTATTACGGCTCTTTTAACATGATTCTCAATGGGTGCATCACTGAATGGGGAGAATCGATTGGAAACCCTAACAGGAACGGGAGAGTGGTGTCGCCGAGATGTCACTCAAACACCCTGCTGCGGGGGGTGCTCTACAGCCTGAACCAAAGTGTGTTGCTCGCTGTACTACCTGCATCTGAAAAAGTATCTACCAGCTTCTTTCTCACTGACCTCCACTAGGGTTCGGATGCATGTCTATAACTCATTAACTTTCTCCATCAGCCTGACTAATTCCTTACATTTATCACATATAAATCCCTCACTGCTGGCAGAAGACGCTATAGTAAACCTATCACATGCAATGCAGGAATACAAAAACATGAGAGTATGCCATAACTTACTGCAATTATTTGTTGTTGTTGGATGTTCCTGGGTGGTTAGGGATTGAGATCGATGAGAATCCTTCATGCAATTGTTTGTTATTGTAGTTCTTGATACTTGGAGCATTGTGATCTATGCAATAATCCATGTAGCACAGAGGAGAAAAATGGGTGTACACTGTTAAATGCACACAGTTTTATCGCGATAAAAATAGAACGTGTATGCATGTGAAAAATTCATGGAGTTGAAGCGCGATAAAGAGAATAATGCGGGGGGAACCAGATGCGCACTGAAAAATGCCAGATGTTAAGGATTGAAAGCTGAATACAGATAAATAAGTGATGCTAAAAAAGCTAGCAGGCTCCAGCTGCAACATGTAAAATACACAGTTGAAACAGTAGAAAAGCTGAAAATCACGAAACACGTGGTCAAATTACAAAGGATAAAACGATGAACATATGAAAATAAGAATAAGCAAGGCTAGCAGGCTACAAACACTCGTGCAGTGTGCCGTCAGCAACAAGAAAAGGAAAGAACAGTGAAAACTTATTCCGTGTTTCATGATTATGTTTCCCAATGGAAGCATATATAAGGAGAAAAGCAGAGGCCCTAAAACTGATACCTGTGGAACTTTTTAGTTTGATTTGACAATTCCTTGTTTACACAAAGTGGTAGTTGTCCAATAAATAGGACTTAAACCAAGCTAATGCCTGTCCACAAATGCCAACATAACTCTTAAGCCTATCCAAGAGAATGATGTTAAAGGCAGCCCTAAGATCTAAAAGCACATAAGTGTAGTCTAACCTAAACCAGTCTGGCCATTCTCTGTTGATCTCTCATCAATAAGGCATTTCCTTCTGCAGAACTGCCACTCACTGGATGTGTTTTGTTTTTGGCACCATTCTGAGTAAATTCTAGTGACTGTTGTGCAGGACTATCCCAGGATATCAGTAGTTACAGAAATACTCAAACCAATAATCATCCATGCGATTTATCTAATCTGCTAATCATGTGGCAGCAGTGTATAAAATCATGCAGATATGGGTCACTATTTATTCTGAATGGTGCCAAAAGCAAAAAACATCCAGTGAGCGGGCAGTTCTGCTGATGGAAATGCCTTGTTGATGAGGGAGGTCAACAGAGAATGGCCAGACTGGTTAGAACTGACATCTATGTCTACGGACACTCATATAACCGCTCTGTACAATTGTGGTGAGAAGAATAGCATCTCAAATGCAAGTCTGAGATGCGGTTGGTGCTGTTTTAGTGGCACGAGGGGTACTTAAACAATATTTGGCAGGCAGTTTTATGTCGTGTCCGATCTGTGTATATCGAAAGGATTTGCCATGGGGAGGCATTCGATTAATGTTGAAAAATTGGAAACCGGAAGTGTCTCATCTTCTGTGTGCAATGTGTGATTCAGATCAAAATTGAGATGCATATTTAGTCTTGGACTAATTACATGGATTTGCCTATTTTGGGTCAAGGTCATAGTGCCACCATATGGCAGCAGGAAGTGTGGCTCTTACAACAGACTTTAAAATATTTACCCAAATTGCTTCAAAATTGTTTAGAATAATGCAATCAGATGTGTAGTTCAGCGTGCCTCACAGGTCTGAAAGGCTCCATAAGCTCATGCGCTGAGTGTCTGTGCTCACACTGACTGCTGTCAATCAAACACTCTGCTTGCTGTTTGTAAGCTGCTCTCTGCAAATAATGAAAAATAATTTAATCCAGGTAATGAGTAACAAGAGGGTCTGTATCAGAGTAAAAAGTATTTGTTTAAAGTAAAAGTTGAAATAAATGTAAATATTCAAAGTAAAAAAAATTAAAAGCTTAAGTACAGTAAGTTTTTGAACTTCGTTACTTTACACCACTATTTTATTGTGATACACTTTTTTCAGGGCGTATAAAAGCCATTCAGCTGGAGTATTCAGAAGCGAGAAGGACTCTTACAAACGCCCTGCGCAAAGCCCCTCAGCACACTGCTGTGGGCTTCAAACAGACGGTAAATTTAATCTTTTCAACTCAAGCATCAGAATAGACTGGAATCTTGTTTGTTTGTGTGTTAGCGTTTTTGTGTCCGTCAGGTGCATAAGCTCTTGATTGTAGTGGAGTTGTTGTTGGGTGAGATTCCAGACCGTCTGCAGTTCCGTCAGCCATCTCTGAAGAGGTCACTTATGCCATACTTCCTGCTCACACAGGGTAATTAAACACTTCTGATCAACTGTCCTACATCAGTAAATCCCATAGTCAGTCATCTTTTTGATATAAACTGTTAAAGGTCATGAATACAGTGGTCACAAATCTTCTTTCATCCAGTATTACTGCAAATGATTGGGTACTTTATACTTTAAAATGCATTGTCATTTCATATTTGTTCTGCAGATTTGTGCAAAAATTTACAAAAATAAAATTTCTCTGTATTGGATATTCTGAGATTTTTTTGGCATTCTGAGCTGATGTGTTGTTCTGTCTAGCGGTGAGAACTGGAAATCTTGCCAAGTTTAACCAGGCATTGGATCAGTTTGGAGAGAAGTTCCAGGCTGACGGTACCTACACACTGATCATCCGTCTTAGACACAATGTCATCAAAACCGGTCAGTTCTGATGCTCAGAGTGCAAGTTATCCATGTTCACCTTCATTTTTCATTTCGAATTATGTTTTATTATACTAAATTAGTTTAACCTGTGATTAATGTTCACCAGCATTTTCAGCTTGAATACTAGATAGCATATTAATCGGCATTTGTAAAACAAATTGAATGTTTAATTCTTATGAATAATTTAACCTCAGTATGGCCCCGCTTTGCACCAGATATTAAGTAGGGGTGTAAATCGGAGCCTTCATGACGATTCGATACGATACCGATTTCTTAAGCCAACGATTCGATTATTTTAGATACTTCAGAATTCCCCGCGATACGATTCAATTCGATTCGATACGATTCAATACTAGATATTTTTACATGATATCTATTAAGTTTTCAAATAAATCAACAAAAAAATGAATTATTTGCCTTTTATTGAGAATACAGAAACAGTATTGTATTCACAATGTGTATGTTATTTTACACTATAGCAGTTGTGCTCAATGCACTGCAAATAGAACAGCAAATATAAGTTACTGCATCTACAGTTACAATAAAGTGCAATCCTGCACGTTTCTTTTATACAAAATTGGTTACATTTTGAAAATATAATTTGCATCTTATTAAGAGGTAATGGTCACACATCCTCTGCAGTAGATGAACTGCAAATAGAACAGTTACTACACAAAACAGTTTAAATGCAGTAAGAATCAAAAGTACTCACTCTGCACTCATAAGACCCTGAATAACTTCATCACGTACTTTGGTGTAGAAGTTCGGAATATAGGACTCGCTGAAATGTTGCCATGAGGGGATGTTGTACCTCGGCTCAAGAACTTCGAGCAGGTATCTAAAGCCTTCGTTCTCTATGATGCAATAGGGCCTCATGTCTTTGCACATAAAAAACGCAATGCCTTTGGTGATGTTTTTTGCTCGTTTTGAAGTGCTCGACAACTTGGAAGGAAAAAATGTTGTCAGTGATTTGGCGGGCGTGGAAGCCTGTGTTCTTTCTTTACACTCGGAGTCGCCATCAATACCATGGCGCCTTTTCAGGTGTGCGGATAGATTCGACGTATTGCCGCAGTATCTTCTCACACTGACAGTCTTTCTCTTTACAAACGGCAACATCTTTTACCACTGCTCCATCTGTTTTCCTGAAGCCAAAATACTTCCACACCCATGACTTGATGCCGACTGGTGTATGTAACATTTGACTTTCATTGCCAGCTCGCTCTGACGGTTCCATCGCTCTTTCAGACTCAACAATGTGTGTGTGAACATACGTAAGTAACGCGTGTGAAGTAGAAGATGATAATAATGAGGTTAGCGCCACCCGCAGCGTAGGAGTAGGTTGTACGCATATGTCGGAGACGGAGTGGTAAACTCCGAGCGAACAGACAGACGGCAAAATAAACACATTAATCGATACACTTGCGGACGTATCGATGCATTGAATCGTTGGCTGTATAATCGATGCATCGATACAAATCGATTAATATTTACACCCCTAATATTAAGATGTTTCGGGTGGTCTGATCACAAGTGTTCAGCTAAAAAATGGGGTCATAACTTTTTGTGATAGGATCATTGAAACCACATATGGTGGTGATCAAAAGCCATGTGACAACCTTTTTTTCCCTGGTTTGTTGACATACCTTAAATGTAGAGAGGCATTATGCAGTCATGTAATTCAGAAACCCTCCTCTCAAAATCTGAACACAGGTGTAAACAGGACTTTTAGTAAATTCTATAGTTCTTCTTTTGGTAGTGGAGAAATGAAAACGCTTGTAAAGCTGATGTTTTTTATGTGTTTGTGTAGGTGTGAGAATGATCAGTTTGTCATACTCGCGGATCTCTCTGGCTGATATTGCTCAAAAACTGCAGCTGGACAGTCCTGAAGATGCAGAGTTCATCGTAGCCAAGGTCACTATCACACCTACATTTTGGATCTGTTGCACAAAGATGCAGTAATGAAATTGACTTGGATAAACACACTGTTTATTATTTAAATTTGATATTAGTATTTAGGGCATGATTTCAACCCAAAAGTATACATTTTATTTTTTTAAGTATTACATTATTTATGTATTACTCATTTTATGAGTTTTGAGTGTTTTCCTGTTCACTTGAATTGTTACTGACTGCTCAGGGAATAACAGTCAGCAAATAAATAAAAAATATCATCATTCTTCTCCATTCCCCAGGCGATACGTGATGGTGTTATTGAGGCGAGCATAAACCATGAGAAAGGTTATGTTCAGTCTAAAGAGACTATGGACATCTACAGCACTCGAGAGCCACAGCTTGCTTTCCACCAGCGCATTTCGTTCTGCCTGGACATACACAACATGTCTGTCAAGGTACAAGAAACATCTTTATATGGGAAAATACATTGTGTCAACCAGAGGTCCCCGGCTCAATTTTGTTTTTGATTTTAAAATTTTTATTTTTTTTTAAATTACTGGTAAAATAAATGCATAAATTAGGGCTGCACAATTATAGCATAAATTATAATTGTCAATTATTGCCCTTGATATGGTAAGCACGATTATTAATGTCAGTTTAAAATATTAAATTACTGTGATGTCACAAAGCAACAGTGTGGTTCTTCAAGTAGCAGATTTCAAAGGTGGATACGAGCTGTGCTCCAGTTTCTTTGAAGCATCTTTTAAGCATTATATTGTATTTTATATTGTAATAATGTTTAAGGCAAGGCAAATAAAAACATATTTTAAATGGATATCTATGGTATAGAATAAATGTAAAAAAAATTCTAAATTACTGCTTAAATTATTAGTTCAGGTACAGTAAATAATATGGCATATTTAATATTCAAATTTATAACAGCCGATTTAAATCGACCAAGTTATTGCATTCAGTAAGCCCTTTCATGGAGAGACGGGGGACTTTGGAATTAAAAAACATTAATTTGCTATCGGAGTTTGTGCAATTTGTGAAAATCTTAAATCTACCAATACCAGCTGTGTGGCAAATGGTTCTTATTAGAGCAGATGCAATTACAATGACGGTGATTCCTGAAATATGCTATTCATGCCATATTCTTTGTGTTGGCTACACCTCCAAAACACACTTGGAACAGTTCAGCCAAATTACTTTATTGTCATTTTGTACAAATCAAATTCACATTGGCCTACTTATTAACATGACAAAACAAAACTGTTGTTACATTTTTAATAAACCGTACACAGAAATCGAACAACGCGGAAAACTCTCCCATTACAATGACTGCTGTCACTCACTGCAGGTTTACACTGTAATCCGCATTGACGCGAGCTCAGTGACGCTCCACACAATGTTATGCACTCTTGCAAATGCTCTCATTAAAAACAAAGCTGTCTAATCAGCATAATAAATCAGTTATTTACACCGTGTCTGTGCCTCGATTAGAACGGGCGCATTTTAGTTTTGTAGTGTTGCTCATTTGCAGTGTATTTAACATCTAAGTTCAAAGCGAACGGTGTAATATGCAATGAATCCAAAATAATTACAAAGTTCTTTTCACTCTTGTTCCAATGCTTCTTTTCGAGTGTCAGAAGATGTTTTTTCAGTATTCATTTTCATGTCACGTGAACAGATGTGGAACATAAAGCAAGCATCCGGGCATTCAGACGGTTTAAACCTATCAGTTGCATTACATGGCTCTGATTGGCCATTGCCGTTTCATTGCTCAACGGACATGTTAGTTATTGGTTGGAGTACTCAACTGCTGCAAAAACATCTTGTAAATAGAAACTATTGATGCAACAGGAGCAGACTTAAAAACGCTGTAATCGTCAGTTTTCACGATTACATAATCGTTGCAGCCATAATCGTAAAAGCGATTTTAGTTTTTCAATTAATTGTGCAGCCCAAGCATAAATTAATATTTATTGTCACGTATGAATATTTTGTTGGACAAGTAAATCTAGCTTCATACAGACATTTTCTTTTCTACCATTGGAAATGTATGCAATTAAACTATTTACGCATGAAGCCACACTGAGCCCCATATAATGGTTAATCCCTTTGATATGAAAATGCTAAAAGGAAGGTTTGTTCTAAACTAGAATCTATAAAGCTATAAAGGCGGTATTTAAACATGGTCACCTTATCCGTTTTTACTGATCGGATAGATATGGCTTGGGATCAAAGCCTTTTTCATGCATTGATAATCTGAAGACTTTCCAGATGATTATTGATATAAATAGGGCTGCATGTTGCAAAATTGTCTTGTTTTTTAAAACGTATTTCTCAACACAACTTTGGTAAATTAAAGGGTCACACACCAGATGTGTCTAGTGGATGACGTGGCGCGTTCTAAAATTTGAAACACTTCTTTTCTATGAATGTTTGCACACACCACCAACGTTGACCGTTCTGCAGTGCAACTCGTATAATTTTTCATTGAATTGGTAATATGTATCTTTCAAATAGCCTACACAATGTATTTTCAATTAAAAGCATGTTTTGTGGTTTGATAGCTTGAATGAAATGGCTAATCAAGGCTACATGCAGAGAAATTGCAAACTGATAGATTACAAATGGCGATGTTTATCATGCAGAGTTTCATACACTAACCTGTAAACTCATCAACATCACTTTGTTAATTCTTGAAGTACAAAAACCTTCGTAAATGTTATCACCCTCTTGTCTCCTAACTTTATTATGCCAGACTGTTAAACAGAGGGCAACTGAGTGAAATGAAAAGCATGCAAAAGTAAGCTTCTAATTTAAATGTCAGCTCATTTTAATCTCTTGATGCCTCAAATGTATCAATAAAATATTGTGCCGATCAATAAACAATATATATTATTTTATGACATCCCTTCTATCCTATCATGAATTAGTAATGCCCTCCAAGATGGATTCGAGACGGACATAAATCCGATCACTCTGGAGGTGGTTTGAGACATGTTCCATTGGAAACGCATTCAAGTTTAAATGCATCTGGCAGTTCAGGCCACATTTGTAAACTTTAATTTGCCCAAACAGTGCTACATCAGCATAGGAACAATATGAAAAATTATAGCTGTTACTGATTTGCATAGGGCTCGCTTCACGCAATAAATTGTGTATTTTTTTTTTTTTTTTAAGTCTAATTTATAAACTGAATGCGCGTTGTAGGGGAGACAGAACTTTTTTCATTTATTTGACGCAGATCACTGACAGAACAAACTAACACTGACAAATGAGTGAGCTGACACGCATGGATAGCTTAACTACAACAAATCCACGAGTGAGGAAAAAAAACTGCACTGGGCAAAGTTACTTGGAATCAATGAAGTCACATCTTTTAAATTTGCTGCCCAGCATTGGAAGTGAACTGAAAGTACATGGAAGTGAAATGTTTTTTTTGCTTGTAGCATGAGAATTGAACATGGGGTTTAATTCCGTTTATGTGGCAAAGTGTAAATTAATTGCGCTTATTCAATTGGATGGCAATCCAATACGTAAAAATGCATGAAGTGACCAAGTGTAATGCCACCTAAGATATCCACATTAGTGTATAATGTAACAAGGGGTGCTAAAGTCAACTGATTTCAGTAGTAGACTTGCCCATCTCTGGTATTTTTCTTAACTGTAGTTTTGTTTCTAAATCACAAGCACACTTTCTACAAAATAATGGATTACTCTGTAAATATTGATTCATGGCATTTAATATTCATCACTTGTTCAGTTCAATATTCATCTCAAAAAAAGGTATGAAATTTATTTTTTTAGAAAATGTTTTTGAAATTAGGGTTATTCCATGTCAAATCAACCATTATTGACTGCTGAAAGGTGGTAAACTTTATACTTGTTGTTTTCATAATCCATGTCTCTCTGTGCAGGCAATGAGATTTCCACCAAAGGCTTACAACAAGGATCTTGAGTCAGCTGAGGTAAGAGATATGTCTCTATTCCTTCACACATTTGCTTTAGATAAAAGCCAAGACATTCATGTGTTATCTGTATGTGTCCACAGGAGAGAAGAGAGAGAGAGCAGCAGGATCTGGAGTTTGCTAAAGAGATGGCAGAGGATGATGATGACAGTTTCCCATGAGTCTGCAGAACATTACTTTTATTAATGTGTCTCATCTGCTCCCCAGATCTGTAAAAATGACCTGTCAGCTCTTCACTTTAACTTCTGTTCAACTGCGCTCTTCTCATGGCCCATGAACATGCTGTGATATGACATCATGAATGCATCATCAGTTTTAGGTTGTACAGTTATGTGAACTGTGCATAGTTGTTTTTCTTTTTCACTCCCAACTCAACAGCTATAAAATCTGTACATGCATCAGTGTTTTATAAAGATGCATTCATAAAAATAATAAATGTTCTTAATCTCAAAACCTAAAGCTTTGCCTGAATTTCCCAAATTAATCTGAATTCTAAATTGTAAGAGAAACATTAAATTGCTGAGGAGCAGTGTTGTCCTGACCAGATATAATTTGGCTCATGACTCGAAGATGTAGTGAGATTTTCTGTAAATGAACTGGTTGTTGGTGTTACTTGTATACATTTAATAGTATGTTTTTTCTCATTGAGAATTTATCTTCAATTAAAATTCAGCACTGCTTCAGTTAAATGTGTGTTTGGTTTGAGTATTGTATGCGATGCTGAAGTATTTGATACATCTAGAATTGCATTAAGAAACAGAAGACAAATTAATACACACTTTAGATTTAGAACAGTTTCTGTCCTGGGAAGTCTTCCATACTACACATGTGAAGAACTGTGAACTGATTTTCTTTCTGTTTGTAGAATTATAATGTTCTTTACAGTAACAAAAAGGAGTTTGTAGGACTCCTGCAGTGCAACAAGTTCAGCATACCTCAGTTTAAAGAAATAAAAACCATCCAAAAAATCCAATCCAAAAAACCATCTCGGCCATAAAGTCTTAAGAAAATGGCAACAAACTATCAAGATGTCAACCTATTTGAGTGCACTGGGAGTGTGGGGTTGACCAGTACCAGCATTCAAGTTCAAAATTCTTTGTCTAATTGATTATAATCATCATTTGAGATGGCTGATGTTCAGAGTGGTTTCTTTCTCTCCTTGGCATTCAATAATGCTGTCTGTGACTTCAGAAGATAGTTGAAACTATTTCATAACATAGGTCTGAACATAATGTACATGGATTTTAGTTTTGAATAGGGTACAGTGGTGCTATGTAAAGGCACTCCTCAAGGAAAATGTGCTTTTAGTTAGTAGTGCAATAGTCGTAAAGTGTCCAAATGAATTTCTCTGATTGAATATTGATGAAGCAACATGATTTGTGTGAGAAGTAGGGGTGTAATAATGATTAATTTATCTCACCATTCATTTCATAATACTGAACTGGGTCATCAAAATATGGTGACAAACATGTCCCTTGACAGGCATAAACACTTCAAATGGTCAAGAAACCCTATTTAAAAGGCATTTTTTAAATCCTTCCTCAGGACTGGTTTGATCTGTTGGTTTGAGATTTACGTCCAAGGTCCTTCCTTTCTCTCTGGCTCCCCGCATGTTCATGAAATTTATCAATGTGGCGTTTGCCCTATTGAAAATGAACTGTATGCATGTTTTTAATTAACTCTACGATTAGTTATTACAGCCCAATCAGAGTCAATACTGAATGAACAGAGACTTGCTGCTTTGCCATCTGAAAATCTGGGTCTGAATGTCAACTGGGCGAAAAGTATACTTTTCCCCAGCCAGCAAATCTCACCTCACTAAGAACAAGTGCGTACAGACCGTTCTTCTGTATCTTTCTCAGTTCAAACTGGGGAAAACATTGCCACTGAAGTCATTTCAGAGAATGCTGGGTTTTATGGTGGCAGCATAGGTCCGCGAGATGCCTCTATGCACTTAAATGGCACATGTTTGCAAATTGGTGCTCTTCATGTGGTAAAAACACAGTGAATTTCTTCCTGCATCGCATGTCACACGTTTACAATAGCCTCCTCCGTCAGCAGTGAGGGATTCACATGTGATAAATGTAAGGAATTAGTCAGGCTGATGGAGAAGGTTAATGAGTTAGAGACACGCATCCGAACGATAGTGGAGGTCAGTGAGACAGAGTGAATTAATTTCTTTATAGATAAAATTGAAATAATCAGAAATAAAAATGGAATTATGCAAACATCTGTCATAGCACCACAGAAATCAGTGACTAATAATTTTCCTCACGTGCAACTTCAATCCTTCGCTGTCATAGGTCATGAAGAGCTAACAAAACTTATCGAAACATCAAAAGCCACAACATGTTTGTTAGATCCAATACCAACTAAGCTCTTAAAAAATATATCGCCTGTAATTTCAGAACCTCTTCTTAATATTATTAACTCCTTGCTATGCTTAGGACATGTCTCAATAAACTTTAAAATGGCAGTTATCAAAACGCTTATTAAGAAGCCACAACTTGATCCTGGAGAACTGGCTAATTATAGACTGATTTCAAATCTCCCGTTTATGTCGAAAATACTAGAAAAGGTAGTGTCCTCCCAAATATATTCATTTCTACAGAGAAATAGTATATACTAAGAATTTCAGTCAGGATTTAGGCCTCATCACACTTATCAGAGTTACAATTGACTTGCTCTTATCATCTGATCATGGCTGCATTTCTCTTCTAGTGCTTTTAGATCTTAGTGCCGCATTCTCTTGAATAGGCTAGAGAATTATGTTGGGGAGTTGCATTAGCATGGTTTAGGTCATATTTAGCATATTATGTATATAAATGAGGTATAATATAATATAAATATAATTTGTCAAACCAAACAAAAGTAAAATGTGGAGTGCCACAGTGATCAGTTTTAGGGCCTCTACTTTTCTCCTTGTATATGCTTCCCCTGGGAAATACTATCAGGAATAAGTTTCCACTGCTATGCCAACGATACACAATATTATATTTCTTCAAAACCTGAAATAAAAGATTGGATGACCAGAAATTTCCTTCAACTCAATTCTGAAAAAACAGAGATAATTATTATTGGACCAAAAAACTCAAAAAATAAGACTACAATATAATTTGACTCTCGATGGATGTACTGTTACATCATCTTCAACAGAAATATTGCTAAATTACAGAACATGCTCTCTGTTGCTGATGCCGAAAAACTAATTAATGCGTTCATGACCTCAAAACTAGATTATTATTATCCAGCAAGATCAATAAATAAACTTCAATTGGTTCAAAATGCAGCAGCCAGAGTGCTAACGAGAACCAAGAAATATGATCATATTAGCTCCATTTTGTCATTGTTTCATTGGCTACCTGTTAAATTCTGTATTCATTTTATAATTCTGTTAACTACGTACAAAGTTTTGAATGGTCTACCTGCGCAGTACTTAAGTGACCTTCTACCACGCTATATTCCATCACGTTCATTATGATTGCAAAATTCTGGCCTGTTTATAGTTCCTAGAATATCAAAATCCACAAAAGGAGGTAGATCCTTTTCATATTTGGCTCCTAATCTATGGAATAGTCTCCCTAACACTGTTCGAGATGCAGACACACTCCCTCAGTTTAAGTTGACTATAGACTCATCAATTTAGCCAGGCATACACCTAATTTATCCTCCAACCCACAATTAGGCTGCTTTAGTTTAGTCTGCCGGAACCAGAAACCAGAAATATTGATCATGATTTATAACTCTACAATACATTGAATGGCATCTATGCTTATATTATTTTATTTGTTTCCCTGTCTCAACCTCAGGACTCCTATCCTGAGGTCACCAGAACCGGCTTGACCCAGCACCATTCCTGCTTTGTGTTGGACTCCACTTCTACGTGTCGCTGAATGATGATGACTAATAGCAGCTGGTGCCAGCCAAACATCATTTGTCTATTATGATGGACTTCAGAGGATGAACTGATGCCAACTCCAACCATAAGACATGGGATAATTCATATGCCATTGTCTGAACCTTGGATTTAGGATGGACCACACCGAACCTCACCAAAATTACCAGCCAGGTTGAACTGCAATCCACCTCCCTGATCTCTGCCTGCATCACCTTGGTCTTTTGATGGAATATGCTCTTAAAATGGAATACATAGACTAAAAATTACCAACAAAAGCCTTCATCAGCCAGTTAACAAGGACAATTGCATCTATGTGAACTTCTGCAGTTAATCCAGGATGGACTTCAAAGACATTGGTCATTAATCTTACAGTTCAAACAAAATCGATGTTTAAACACTGACCCTTAACACTTACTTAGTTTAATCATTTTAAACCATGACTTGAACTATACATAAGTAATATTTACATTATATTCATGATGTTAGCCAGAGGGAACTGGCCCCCACAGTGAGTCTGGTTTCTCCCAAGGTTATTTTTCTCCATTAATCAACATCTTATGGAGTTTTGTGTTCCTTGCCACAGTCGCCTTCAGCTTGCTCACTGGGGTTATTAATAAATAAATTATTTTTAAACACATATTTTATCTAATTACACGATGATTCACCAACATTATAGACATTACAGTTTTATCTTCTGATAATGCCTGATCTTCTGTAGAGCTGCTTTGAAATGATGTGTGTTGTGAAAGGCGCTAGACAAATAAAATTGAATTGAATTGCCCCATAGCTGAGATGTGGCCATTCCTTCAAGAGCATCTGGACGCTGATCTTACCCAATAAAAGCTTTAGATTTATGAAGCAATTATCTCAGCATACCACACCCTTGGAGGCTGGCTCTTCGATAGATAAACATAATCTAGTCATAAAGTTCCTTAGGGGAGCGAGGTGTTTGAATATCCCTTGCCCTTCTATGGTGCCAACTTGGGACTCTCACAAACTCCCAGTTCAAGCCATTGGAATATGTTGAGCTGTGGGTGCTTTCCTTAAATCTACACTCCTATTGGCTTTGGCCTCATTTAAACGAGGCTGGGAGACATGCAGGTGCTGTTGACTGACAGTTCATGCCTGGAGCTTGGTCCAGATCTGTCAAAAGCCACCATTAAACCTAGAAAAGTCTACATGCCTAAGGTTTTATCAATGCCATTCAGGGCTCAGGTGGTTCGTTTGCAAGCCCTTTTTCCCACACCATTTAATTCAGACGAAGAGCAATCTATGCATATGTTATGCCCAGTGATTGCATTGGATACATATGTTTAGCACACCCATCAGTTTAGGCTTTCGGATCAGCTCTTTATTTGTTATGGAGGATGCACAAAAGGAAAGTGGTCGCCCTCGCTTACGAATCGCAGAGCACAAATTGACCTATAGGTGTCAAAGCACATTCAACCAGTGGCATTGCCTCGTCATGGGTGTGGACAAATGGTGTGTCCTTACAGGACATATGTTTGGCAGCAGGATGGTCCTCACAAAATATGTTAGCAAGATTTTATATCCTGGAAATGGCATTCATCTCCTCACAAGTCCTCTCTATATAGAGTGCTTGTTTCATTCAAGCAGGTGAACACAAGCCCTTATTACGGTTAGGCTACCAACTATAATCAACATAGCCACCTAATATGTGCTATTGAACTGCCCCTTTAAAAGTCATAAGCACTCCCATAAGAAATAAAACCTACTTTTCCAACCATGTTGTGAGATGTCTATATGGTTCATATAAATCTCAGACTACATTAATTTCCATCTGGCATCCGCCAAGTGGGACCTTAAATATTCATAATGAATTCATATATGGTTAAAAATGACTTATAAGACATCGTAGACCTGTGGCCTATGACCTGTGGCCTATTTAGTGTTATAACTGGGAGTGTGATGTCGTTCTCAAAAAGTATTAAAGCAATGTCGAGTGAACTGAATCTAAAGGGAACGTTTCCGTTTACACGTGTAACCTCAGTTCCCTGAAAGGAAGGGAACAAAACATTGCAAAAGCTGGCCTCACTATTACTTCAGCGTTTCATAATACGAGTGGCTCACTGTTGTCCCTCAGTCAGAAAATTAATGTACACTGTGTAATATAGGATATTAATTTATGGTTTGTGCTCCTAAGATCATCTAATATCATTCATGTTTTATTAAGAAACTATCTGTACTTCTGATCTTTTGTAGCATCTAGTTGTGTGTCTGTTTGGATCTGTCATGTAACATTAAAAATAAATGTTTTGATGACACATTTCAGTCAAGAAACTTGATATATATAACTCATGGGGGGCCTGGTATCTCAGCGAGTATTGACGCTGACTACCACCCCTGGAGTCATGATTTTGAATTCAGGGCATGCTGACTGACTCCAGCCAGGTGTTAGGGTCACATTGGATAACCTCCTTGTGGTCGCGATTAGGGATTCTCGCTCTCAATGGGGTGTGTGGTAAGTTGTGCGTAGATTGCGGAGAGAAGCATGAGCCTCCAAATGCTGTGACATGCACAGTGAGCCACGTGATAAGATGTGCAGATTGACTGTCTCAGAAGCAAAGGTAGCTGAGACTTGTCCTCCGCCACCTGGATTGAGGTGAGTAACAGCGCCACCATGAGGACCTACTAAGTAGTGGAAATTGGGCATTCCAAATTGGGAGAAAAGGGGATAAAAAAATAATAGCAGACTCATACAGATAGCAAGGTTAGCTAAAAAGATAATGATCAGGACACTACAAATGGGCAATTTTCAGCTGTCGACATTTAACAAGACACTACACATGTTTATAACTGAGAAAAAATTATACAAACCTTAAATCACAGTTTTCCTCTGATGACATCCGTTTCTTTTAACGTTTGCAGCCTTGGAGCTTACCTGTACATGCTGGATTCCATGCATGTGAGAGCTGTGACTCTGGTCCCGCCCTGATAGTAAAACGAATCGTGATTGGTTGAAGATATAAAGTGCTACGATTGGTCAGAGTAATGTGGCCATTACCTGATTGGCTTGAGTAGACGATGGGTGGAGTCCACCTATTTGTAAATTTGTGTGCAGGTCTTGATGTCAGATTTGTTTCAAAATCGACAGATGCTTGTAGCGATCCACAAATAAATGCGTGCAATTCACAAATGAATGCTGGACAGAGTTGTGTTTGTGAATTAAAAAATATATTTGTTAATATTTTTTATTTGGAAATCTAATTTATTTGTGAATTCACTTTATTTTTGCTAAACTCCTTACATATGTTTACAAATCTCATTCTTTTTATTTGTGAATTAATTTAATTTTTGTGAAACATTAATTTGTGGGTCTCATTCAATTTTCTTTGTGAACCAAATTTCTATTTGTGAATCTCTTTCCATTCATATGTTAATATAAAAAAATTCCATCTCCATACATTCCATTCATCTCAGGGATCTGAGGTTACATGGGTTACATTTTCCATCAAAAACTATGGTTACCTCAGTCTACAAATACAAGGTTTTTTTGTTTTTTAGATTAACCATTTTTATTAACTCCAACAAATGAAACAGAAAAACAAAACCTATATCTACAGAATCAACTTTTAATCTATATTATTCCCTATCCCCCTCCCAATCACCAACCCCACCATGACCCCCAACAAACATCCCAGTGGTCAAAGCTAAAATACACAAACAGAGGAAATAAATATATATATATAAATAATCACACACATTTAAAACTATAAATCCCTCTCCACAGCCCCTCCCAGAGAGCCTTCCAAAAAGGTCAAATAAATGTCCCACTTCCTATTAAATACCCCCAGGTTGCCTAGCCTTCACTTCACAAATGCCGTCACTCTGCCCATCTCCATGCAGGCACTCTAGCCGAATTCCATCCCCTAAGAATAATCTGTCTGCCGATCATAACACTGGCTAGAACCCAATTTCTTATGTATTTATCCCCTATATTAATGACCACCCCATGGCCTAAAATACAGAGTCTGGGGAAAAATTTAATTTGAGTGCTCAATATGTCACATATAAAACTCTGAACCCTCAGCCATATTGCTCAAAGCAACATTTAATTAAATATTGCTATGCAAATGTGAGATAAAGGGGTTAACTAACTTTGCCAGTTAGTTTGATAGAAAGGCATTGCAATAGCGAGATAAGGGCAAGAACTTCCTGTTCAATACAAAACAAGGGAGGGGCTCTCTCAAGTGGAAGAGACCAATGAGCCAAATGTTTGAGACTGAATGCATAATAATAAAATAAAATCTTGGGTATGCCTAGCCTAGTCAAACGGCCTATGTAACTTACTGAAGTGTAAGGACAGCGCTATGCAATCAAATTGCTTGAAATAAGAGAGGGGGAGAGATTGTATAGGGAGATATTGTAGCAGGGAGTAAAATTTTGGAATTAAAATTCATTTTAATAACATTAACCTTCCAAATCATAGAAAATATAATTAAGCCCACCTGCCCACATCGCTTTATTATACATTTCTGTTAAAGGATCGAAATTAACTAACTATATCACACAAATTTGTTGGGAATACAATACCCAAATACTTAATGCCCTTTTTGGGTGACTGGAAGGCTCCCAGCTGAAAAGCCATTACTAGGCAGTAAGCTGTCAGAGCTAAAGCTTCGAATTTAGACCAATCGACTTTTTATCCTGAGCACTTAGAAAAGGAATTAATAATTCTGTGGAGGCAAGGCATAGATCTAGTTGTGTCGAAGACACATAATAAAATCACCACCCCTGCAAAACCATCCTCCTTTTTTATTGCGGCTGCTAATGGTTCCAGGGCAAGACAGAACAATAAGGGGGAAAGAGGGCAACCCTGCCGGGTGCCCCTATCCAGAGTAAAATAATCTGAAATGAATCCATTCATTTGAACCGCCGCTACCTGGTGTCTCTAAATTAACTTAATCCACCCAATCAAAATATTCCCGAACCCGTACATTACCAAAATCTTAAAAATGTAATAATGTAAAAATGTAATCTCATTCTACCATATCAAATGCTTTTTCGGCATCAAGTGAGCTGGCAGCTACCAGAGTCTGATCGTTCGCCACTGATCACATGACATTAATGAAACGCCTAATGTTATCTGAAGAGTTCCGGCCCGAATGAACCCCACCTTATCTATATGTATAAGAGATGTCATAACTACTCAGTCATTTAGTCACACTTTTTTTACAGTATTTTAATGTCTAGCTTGATCAGGGAAATTTGATGGTAACTTTTACACTCGTAACAATGGATCTTTGTCCTTTTTAAGAATCAGACTGATCTGGGCTTGTGTCATGATTGGTGGAAATTTTCTATTCTTTAATAATCCCGTATATACTTCTAGCAAAAGTGGAGCCAGTTCTGTAGCATAAGATCTAAAAAATTCAGGGCCGATGTCACATGATTCCATGTGAGAAGCAGACGTATGAGAGTCAGCTCTATGCACTTTTAATTTTTTTGTATTATTTTCATGCCATAATCTGGTGAAATTTGATACACGCAGTAATATATTTGCTCTTTTAACTAAACATGACCAAGAAGCTAAAATCCTTGGGCTCTGGAGACATTACAAGACACTTACGTGTTCAAGATGAGAGTGCTAACGGGCCTGTGGACCGGGGACTCGAGTTGGATGGCTCGGCTGGAGAAATCCAGTTTCAACTGACCAACATGTTTGTGATGCTGACGAAGGTTGTAGCTGACTTGGAGGATCTCGCTGTAATACGTCGATCGATTACAGCCATGGACACAAAATTCTCTGAGTTACTGCATCCGCAAAAGCCAACAGCTTTGTGGATGACCTCACACACCCCTCACACAAACTCTTCACCCTCCTGCTGTCTGGCAAGAGGTACCGAAGCATTTGGGCCCTCACGGCCAGACTGTGTAACAGCTTCTTCACCCAAGCCATCAGACTCCTCAATATTCAGAGACTGGTTTGACACACACACATATGTCCTGAGTTGCACTTTAATTACTGTCACTTTATAACTGTCTGCTACCTCAATAACTGCTATGTCCATAGAACACTATCTCATAGTCTGTTATGTTTACATTACATTTTTAGGAACTGTCATCTTTTTGCACTACTGTGTACTGGTCGGCGCTGCACTGTCTCTCACTGTGTCTATTGTCCTGTTCATTCTTAGAAATGTATTATACTGTCCCGTACTTTTTGCACACGTTTGCACGTGCACTTTATTTAGGTACTTTTTACTATTTAGTCTGTGTAATCTCATGTGGTTCTGTGTTTGTCCTATGTTGTTATATGTAGCACCATGGTCCTGGAGGAACGTTGTCTCGTTTCGCTGTGTACTGTACTAACTGTATATGGTTGAAACGACAATAAAAACCACTTGACTTGACTTGAGTTAGTTACAAGAGTGGCAGATGTTGAAAAATTAATCAATTATCTGGAGTCATCGGAGAGGGAATTGTCCGTTAATCTGCCTGTGACCAAAATTTATTTGGAATTTATTCTTGAAAAGCTTGAAGATTTTGAGAATCGGAGTCGCAGGAATAACGTTAGAATTGTTGGAATTCCTGAGAATGGGGAGGTTCCAAGGTGAAATGGTGAAATTCCAAGACCAGCTCTTCCTGAGTCTGCTCGACATAACAGGTCATAAGCTGGAAATCGAGCAAGCTCACAGAGTCCCGGCTCGGAAACCAGCTGAGGGAGATCAATCCTGGCCAAATTTCTGAGATCATCCGATAGATGTCTCATGTTGCGAAAGGCGAGGTGCAAAGGAAATCTTTCTTGGAAGAATCACAATATTTTCTTGTTCCCAGACTTTGCAAATTCGACAAGAGAGAAACGCGATCGGTTCAAGGAATGTAAGAAACTCATATATCAAAGGAAGATGGCTTTTGCACTGATGTTTCCGGCCAAATGGAGAATAGACACCAAGGACGGTCGCAAGGTATTTTTGTGCCCAAAACAAGCATTGTCGTTCATAAAAACAATGGATGAGTAACCATTGGGTGTTTCCCTATGTGAGTGGATCAACTCGATGTTCATTGACTCAATTGTCGGAGGAAGCTGGGCATAATTTTTATTTCTGTCTGTGTCGGTTCTGCCTAGCGGAGACTTGTGCATTGACTGGAAGATCACTTTTATACTGAAGTTTTCGGCTAGATTGAGAATAGACTCTATGGATGACCGCAAAAGTTCTACATTTCTACACAAAGGATGTCTTTTATAAAGTTGACGGACTTGGTCATGGTGTGTTTTTTCATGCGGCCTCCTAGTGAACTTAACTCACTCAATACACTCTTGACCATCTGAGAAACTGGGATGTCTGTTTTGTTTCTTATTGTGCTGGTTCCGCCTAGTGGCTGGAGCTTGTTTTGTGGAATTACATTGCTTTTGGACAATTATAGATGGATCTGTTCATTCCTTGTGCCTCCTGTTGGCTGGAGTTTGATGTGTGGAGTATTTCCACGGGACATTAGAATGATGACGTCATCTGCTACACTCATGGACAGCTGACTCACTGAACATTAGTTTGTCTGTCCGAGGACACTGAATTAATTTATATAGGCTGGAATTTGATTTGTGGAGGAACACACTTTCGAGACAGTTCTCTGAATTAATCTACACATTATTTGTGTTTACTCTGCCTATTGTCGGGTTTGTTTTACAAAGTATTTTCTGATATGTAAAATTGCCTTACATATTTGTGATGCAGAATTGTTTAATCTGACGGCAAAGTTGTTGCGGGGGTTCTCGTAGGCGTACATGGACCTTTTGAGTTTAGAGGGATGGACGCCGGTTGGCGCTGTCATGCGCAGGATTAATGTGCACGTTTTTCTTTTTTCTGTTAAATATATGATGTAATATTGGGAGGAGACTTTAATCTATTGATGGACTCAGTCCTTGATCATAGTGAAGCAAAAGTGTTTAACCCCCTTAGAGCAACATTGACACTTAACAGAATGTGTAAAAATCTTGGTCTTACAGATATTTGGAGACTTTTGAACCCATCTTGTAGAGACTATAATTTTTTTTTCATCAGTCCATAAGATTTATTCTAGAATATATATTTTTTATATATATTAGTCCCTCATCTGATGTGGATTGCTCAGTTAGAAACATTTTAGTCTCAGATCATGCCCTGGTGAGTTTAGAAGTGCGGTCACATATGGAGAAAAAGAAATCATATAGTTGCCACCTTAATGTATCCCCTGAGACCAACTGGTCCTCAGTATCCTCTGTGGGTGAGGCTTGGGAGGCACTTAAGGCGGTTCGTAGGGGTTGGATCATATAGTATGCCTCATTCACCAAAAAATCCAAAGCATGAGAACTTGTGGAGTTGGAAGGAAAAATAAAAAATGCAGAGGCCGAACGTCATCTGATGGCCTCAGAAAATTGACCCGACTGAAATATAGATATAATACTATTTATTGTGGAAAGTGGAGTTTGGGTTATTCAGGGCAAGACAGTCATACTTTGAGTCGGGGGGACAAAGTAGGGAATCTTTTGTCTAGATACATAAAACAGAGAGTCTTTTTCTTCCATTCCCTCAGTGAAATCTGATGGGGGTGAAATTTTTACCTCGGCCATTGATATTAATAATGCTTTTAAAGAATTCTATTTGAATCTTTATAGTTCCACGTCTTCATCTACTGATGAAGATGTCAGAAACTTTGTGGAATCATTAGAATTCCCTAAACTGACGACAAAGCAAAAAAAAATCTTTTGATTCTGAGATAACCTTGGAGGAGCTTGATGAGGTAATTAAGGCCCTGCCTACAGGCAAGCTTCCTGTATACATTGAGGTAGGAGATAAGTACATGAAGAATTGGATCCTGGCTGGTGTTATGGTGGGCAGACAGGTTATCCTTAGAAGTTGGAAGTCAGCTGGAGTCCCCTCGTTTCATGAGTGGTGCGAGGAGATGGGCAGGGTGGCAGCTTGGGAAGAGTTGTCATATAGAAGGCTAGGCAACATGGATATGTTCATCAGGAGGTGGGACAGCTATTTGGCCTTTTTGGAGGGCTCTCAGAGAGGAGCAGTGGAGGGAGACATGTTGGTTTAAATGTGTATGTTGTAGCTTTTTTGTTTTTGAATATATACTTTTTTAAATGTATTTCTAAATATTTTCTTCTGTTTTACTTTCTGTTTGTGTGTCTTTGTCAACTGTATTTGACCACTGGGGTATCTGTTTGTGTTGGCCGGTGGGGTGGTTAATGTTGGCAATTTAATTACCTCTCCAAGCTCCTCCAAGGTTATCTCAGAATCAAGATAATTTTTTTGCTCTTCTGACAGTTTAGGAAGTTCTAATGGTTCCACAAAGTTTCTAATATCCTCTTCAGTAGACGAAGATGTGGAACTATAAAGATCAAGATAGAATTCTTTAAAAGCATTATTAATATCCGAGGTAAATATTTCACCACCAGCAGATTTCACTGAGGAAATGGTAGACAAAGACACTTGCTGCTTTATATATCTAGCCAAAAGCTTCCCTTGTTTGTCCCTCGACTCAAGGTATGACTCTCTTGCCCTGAATAGCCAAAACTCCACCTTCCGTGACAAAATAGGGTTATATCTGTATTTCAATCATGCCAATTCGCTGAGACCATCAGACGACATTTACAGCATCAGCTCTGCATTTTTAATATTCCCTTCCAACTTCATGAGTTCTCTTGCTTTGGATTTTTTGATGAATGAGGCATACGGTAGGATTCGACCCCTAAGAACAGCTTTAAGTGCCTCCCAAGCCACGCCAACAGAGGAAACTGAGGACCAGTTGTTCTCCATATAAAAATTTATTTCAGCCTTTAACATTTGTTTGAATTCAGGATTTTGCAAAAGGGACACATTAAAGCGCCAACTATATGATTTATTTTTCTTCATATGTGGAAATACCTCTAAACACACCAGGGCATGATCTGAGAATAAAATGTTTCCAATTGAGCAATCAACAGCAGATGAAATGAGGGACTTAAATATATATAAATAGAAATCTGTTCTAGAGTAAATCTTATGGACTAATGAAAAACATGTATAGTCCCTACCAGATGAGTTCAAAATTCTCCAAACATCAATAAGACCAAGATTTTTACACATCCTGTGAAGCGTCAGTGTTGCTCTAGGGGGCTTGCACACTTTTGTTTCACTATGATCAAGGATATGGTCCATCAAAAGATTAAAGTCTCCTCTCAATATTAAATCATGAGGGGTGCCAGCGGCTTGTAACATCCCTTCAAGATCTATAAAAAAGCCCTGATCATCCACATTAGGTACATAAATATTAGTCAAAATAAGAATTTGTCCATGAATTTGTCAAAACAATAATGACTCTTCCTAATGTATCTTTACTCTGTTTGAGACATTTGAATTGTAGATGTTTACTTATCAGTATAATGACTCCATTGCTCTTACTAGAGCCCACCCCATATCTTTCCAAATTTTTCAGCTTCCTGTGGAGAAAGGTGCAGTTCTTGAAGTAACACTATATTTAGTTTCTTATGCTGAAGAAAAGAAGTAAACTTCCATTTTGACATTTAAGAAATAATAGATTGTGTCAAAGACAAGATTATAAAAACCACATTCCAACTTAGTGCAACAATCAAATCCCGAACATCCCCTAGAAAAAAAAACAGAAAAAAGAAAAACATGCATATTAACCCCGCACATGACAGTGCCATCTGGCGTCCATCCCTCCAAACTCAAACAGTCCATCCACGCCTGTGAGAGCCCCCACGACAAAATTGCCATTGGATTTCTAAAGTCTGGTGTTTCTAGACATATTTTGTGTGACAGAATTACACAGCAAAAGATCATCTATAACACAAACTCCAGCCAATAGGCAGAATAAACACAAAGAGTGTGTAGCTTCATCCATTAAACTGTCCTGAAGGTGAGTTATTCTACAAAATAAACTCCAGCTGCTAGGCAGAACCAGCACAAAGAGAACGCGCAGATTCTTCAAACAGTCAAATGAACAACCACTCAGCTGCAATGTAAGTACCACAAGATGACTTACTCACTCCATTGACTTTATGAAGGACATCGCTTGCTGTGGGCATGTAAATATTGTACGGCCATCCTTAGCATCTATTCTCAATATGGCTGGGAATATTAGTGCAAAAGCGACCTTCCGTTGATGTAAAAGTTTCTTGCATTCCTTGATCACGCTGCTCTCTTTTCAAGTTCGCAAAGTCTGGGAACAAGAAAATGCTGTGGTTCTTCCAAGAAAGTCTTCCTTTACCCCTCGCCTCACATAACACAAGATATTTATTGGATGATCTAACAAATTTGGCCAGAATTGATCGTAGCTTACTGGTTGATCAAGTTTAGTCACCCGCTATTGCTTTTTCAGAATGTTGCATTACTCTTTCCGCTCTAACTAAAAGGAATTACATTAATTTATTCCTATGGATGTATTCTTATACAACCCCAATTCCCAAAAAGTTGGGACAGTAGGAAAAATGCTAATAAAAACAAAAAGGAGTGATTTGTAAACTACATTCACCCTTTGGTATATTGAAAGCACCACAACTACATATTATATTAAGTTTTACCTTGTGAATTTCATTGTTTTTTGTAAATGTACAGTAATTTCAAATCAGATAATTGCAACATGTTCCAAAAAAGTTGAAACAGAGACAATTTAGAACTAATAACAATTTTACGAGTTGAAATAACAAGGGGATGTGAAACAGGAGATGTTAAGCAGGTGAGGCAATCATGTCATAGTAAATTAGAAGCCTCCAAAACAGCCTAGTCCTTCAAGAGCAAGGTTAATTCAAGATTTGTCAATTTGCCAACAGATGCTTCAGAAAATAATCCAGCACTTTGTGAACAGCTCCCCAAAGACAAATTGGAAGGATTTTGAGCAATTCAGTGCACAATATAGTTAAAAGATTTATAGAACAAATCTCAGTGCATAAAGTGCAAGATAAAAAAACACTTCTGAATGCATGTGATCTCTGATCACTCTGACGTCACTGTCATAAAAAATTTCATTCATCTGTAATGGATATCATGAACAGAACATATCATGGGATTAATACAGTAAACCTTTGTTAGTCAGCACCACTCACCGCTGCATCCACAGATGCAAGTTAAGACTTTACTGTGCAAAACAGAAGCCCTACATCAACACTATCCAGAAGCACTGCCGACTTCTCTGGGCTTGGTCTCATCTTAGGTGGAAAGTAGAACAGTGGAACTGTTTTTTGGTCCGATGAGTCCACATTTCAAAAAGTTTTTGAAAAACACAGGCCAAAGAATAAAATAACTATCCAAGCTGTTATCAGTGTCAGGCCTAAAAGCCAGTGTCTGTATGGGCCAGGGATGAGTCAGTGCCCATGGCATGGATAACTCGCACATCTGTGAGGGCACCATTAATGAATACAGATATGTAAACATTTCGGAGCAACATATACTGCCATCCAGCATGTCTTTTCCAGGGATGTCACTACATTTTCCAGCAGGACAACACCAAACCACATACTGCCTGTAGAACAAGTGCATGGCTGTGTAAGCAGAGAGTCTGGGTGCTAGATTGGCCTGCGTTCCTGACCTGACTCCAATATAGAATGTGTGGCGCATTATGAAGCACATATTGTCTAATGACAATACAAAACTGACATTTTCTGCTTGTGCTGATTAGTCACAGCCTGCCGATATAGCATTTATTACAACAACTGAATTTTGCGCAATTCCTTCCACTATCACTCACAAGGAACAAAATTAATTTCTTCTACATCTTTTCTTATGCATTAAAGCCATTAATAGAATTTACTTGCAATTAAAGCAGTGTAATAGCCTCCCTGGTCCCAAATGGCAGAAAACAGTGACCGCAGCAACAGAGTGCCACCCCACGCCTTAAAGTGGTGCCTTTCGATGTATGATCAAAGATGTGGGAGGTAAATTTAAACAGTATTGCCTGGAACTGTATACACCTGATGCCTTGCAATGTGAAGAATTATACTGTACTACCCTGTGGAGTATTTCATCTTTGTCCATCACAAAGTTCTTCATACTTTTGTTACCAAACTCCTTCATCCCAATCCAGATTTTACTGTTAGAAGTGAGTGATAAATGATATTTATTATTATTATAACTTGTTCATATATTATGGGCAGTGTTGGGTGTAATGATTTACAAAGTAGCCTAATTAATTAGTTACTGTATATATGCTATATTCCATCATGTTAAAAAAAAATTGTACCCTCCAAAAAATTTTAATTTCTACAGAGAAATAGAATATATGAACAATTTCAGTCAGGATTTAGGCCTCATCACAGTACAGGGACTGCACTTATCAGAGTTACAAATGACTTTCTCTAATCATCTGATCGCGGCTGCATTTCTCTTCTAGTGCTTTTAGATCTTAGTGCTGCATTCGACACAATAGATCACAACATTCTCTTGAATAGGCTAGAGAATTATGTTGGCATTTGTGGAGCTGCATTAGCATGGTTTTGGTCATATTTAGCGGAACGCTACCACTTTGTCTATGTAAATTAGGAATTGTAAAACAAAACAAAAGTAAAGTATGGAGTGCCACAGGGATCACTTTTAGGGCCTCTGCTTTTCCCCGTGTATATGCTTCACCTGGGAGATATTATTAGGAATCGTGGAATAAGTTTCCACTGTTATGCCGACGATACCCAACTTTACATTTCTTCAAAACCTGATGAGATTCCACAATTCTTGAAATTAGCAGAGTGTATCAATGAAATAAGAGATTGGATGGCCAGGAATTTCCTTCTACTCAATTCTGACAAAATAGAGGTACTAATTATTGGACCAAAAACCTCTAAAAATAAGCCGCAAAAATATAATTTGACTCTCGATGGATGTACTGTTACATCATCTTCAACAGCGAAGAACTTATGTGTTATATCTGATACCAATTTGTCCTTTGAAAATGAAATTACCAATGTTTGTAGAACAGCATTCTTCCACCTAAGAAATATTGCTCCGTCGGAGAGCGCGGCATCTGACGCTGACTCCTCCCCTGGGCTGCCGCCTTCGGGCCAGCACGCCCAGGCTGAGGCGGATGCGCAGATGTCCGACATGCTTGCCCGGGCCGCCGTCGGGGTGGGGTTGGACTGGAAACCTCCACCCTCCCCACACCCGTCACGGATGGATGACTGGTTCCTGGGGTCTGGGTGCCGCTCACAGCCACGCCCCCCCCGTCCCGTCCCGTTTTTCCCGGAGGTGCATGACGAGCTGACGTCTTCATGGAGAGCGCCGCTCTTCATTTGTCAAAAGTCCGCTCTCGCTACCCTCGACGGCGGAGAGGCCCACGGGTACAAGGCAATTCCCCAGGTGGATAGGGCAGTTGCGCTCCATCTTTGTCCCGGTGACCCTACCACCTGGCACGGGCGCCCTGTACCCCCTTCCAAGGCCTGTAGGACTTCATCCTCGTTAAACAACAAAGCCTACAGCGCCGCGGGACAGGCCGCCTCCGCCTTGCACGCCATGGCAATCCTGCAAGTCCACCAGGCCAAGGCGCTCAGTGATCTGCACGAGGGTAGCCCTGACCCCGATGTTCTGCAGGAACTGCGCTCAGCGACCAACCTCACCCTCAGAGCCACGAAGGTCACCGCGCAGGCACTCGGGCAAGCGATGGCCACCCTTGTGGTCCAGGAACATCATCTGTGGCTCAACCTGGTCGAGATGCGTGAGGCCGACAAAGTTCGCTTCCTCGACGCCCCTGTCTCCCAGCTTGGCCTCTTTGGCGACACCGTCGAGGACTTCGCCCAGCAGTTCTCAACGGTGAAAAAACAGACAGAGGCTATATCTCACATCCTGCCTCGCCGCAAACCTGCCGCCAAGGCTACGGCCCCGTCTGCTCGCCAAGGGTGTCCCCCTGCAGCTAAGAAACCTGCTCCGCCTCAACCCGGGCCCAGCTCTCAGCCCCTGCGTCGAGCACACCGCAGGAAGCAGACGCCCCCCGTCTCCCGGACTCCCTCGAGGACCCCGAAGGCTCCCAGGCGGTCCCGAGACGGATGACCCAGTGACACAGACGTTAGCTCCAGAGGTGGTAAGACCGCTCCGTCCCCCGGTGGAGGGCCGGGAGGAGAATCTTTTGTTTCTAAACAATTTCATTTGCCGCCCCCCCCTTAGATGGGGTTGCGCACTTTGCCCCTAGATCTCAACAGTCCTGGCTTCCTGGACACGGACCACCCGTCTTCAGCCCCACGACTGTCCCCCAGCTGGCCGGTTCCGACGAGTCCAGAGGATGCCTACCAAGGACCTCCTCCTCAGTCACTAACCCGCCCCCTGCCGGGTGTGCGGAGCAAGGTAAGTGCTTTGAGTCTTTTCTCAGCACGTCAGCCGTGGGTCGCCCCGTCGCCGCCCAACGCTGCCCTACCTGCCCCGCCCTGCTGCGAAGCCCCGCCGGGTACGTCCAAATTGATCGTCCCTTTGGTGCCCCTAGCACAGAGGTTGGACGCGTGGCTTTCACTTCCCAACAGGCCGTGCCCCCCCCTTGCGGGTTCGAGCCCACTCTACTAGGAGCGTGGCATCCTCATGGGCACTGGCTAGGGGCACCTCCCTAGCAGACATTTGCAGAGCTGCGGGCTGGGCAGCACCTAACACTTTTACGAGATATTACAATCTCAGGGTTGAGTCAGTCTCATCCCGTGTTTTCTCAGGTCCGAGCCCGTAGAACTCGGTACACGATGATGGTCTGACCGGGTGAATCGCTTGTTTCCAGCGCCGTTTCCCTCTACCGAGGCAGAACAGTGCGCTTCTCTCCCAGAGGACCTAGGTCCCTGGTTGATTCCTCCCTAGCCCTTTGGGCCAGCACAGCAGTTCAGCGGAGGAACTTGCTGGCCCAGTCCACTACGGGTACCCCAGGCTACCCCTACTGGAATAGGTGCTCCACAGATCAGGCCTCCTACGGGACTCCTCCTGTGTGTACTTCCGCGGTATGGTCACCTTGCAATCTGACCCGTGTCTCCCTTAGGCAGTCCTTTGCTGCCCTCCGGTCGCCGTGTTGTAGCAACTCCCCCCTCCTCGAGGTTGGATCTACCACCGCGCCATTCTTCCCACATGTGACCCAAGAGGCCATGTGATGTATTTTGCCACCTCTACCTCCCCTTCCGGGTGGGTGTGGCCTCCAAAGGGTCTTTTCCCCCTAAAAGAATAGGAATTCGGAATAAGACCCCCTTCCCTCGATGCGGTAAGGGCCCCGGCTTCTATTGCTCTATGCCGAGAAAACATAGAGAGAAAAGAGGCCCAGCCAGGCTTGGCCCGTTCCCTAGTTGGGAGCGTCACCTTGTTCCCCCTTAGGGTGACCAAAAGGATTCTGACGACTTTTTGGGGGGGCATCAGGGAAGAGTACGTGCAGCCTGAACACAGTTGGTCGCTTGTGCACATAGAAATACCTGCCCACTTCTGTGTAGGCAGTACACGTACACGGCTCAGCACATGGCGAGTTTTGAAGTGGACCCCTAGTGTCGCTTCTTCGACACGACGTCGAAGTGAGCGACAGACGGGGAACGTCTAGGTTACGTATGTAACCTCCGTTCCCTGATGGAGGGAACGAAACGTCGTGTCTTCCCGGCCACGTCGCTGAGGTGCCCGGAACACTCCCGGCTCCTCAGAAAAATCCTGAATGAACGAGCGTATTTCCCTCGCCTTTATATCCGTATCCGGAGGCGGGGTATGCAAATACTGTTCGCCAACTCTCATTGGCCTTTTTTCATAGATCAGAGGTATCTTTCGGCGCTCAAGAGAGACCCCTAGTGTCGCTTCTTCGACACAACGTCTCGTTCCCTCCATCAGGGAACGGAGGTTACATATGTAACCTAGACGTTTCATTGCCGTGCTTTTCATCATTTTAATGCTTGGCCTTTAAGCTGAATGGTCTCTCATCAGTTATTGTGTTAAATATTTATCGTCCTCCCAAACTTAATTCCGCATTTTTTTTCTGAATTTACTGAGTGTTTGACACTTGTTAGTGCACTCTGTCCAGTTACTCTTTTAACTGGTGATTTTAATATTCATGTTGACAATATGGCTTGCAATAATGCTGTGTGTTTCATGGATACACTAGAATGTCTTAAATTCACTCAGCATATTAATTTTCCGACTCACAAACACGGACATATATTAGATCTGGTTTGCACCTCAGGAGTACTTATTCAACAACTTGAGTGTACTGATGTATGTATAAGTGATCATAAGCTCCTCAAGTTCAATCTAACTCCTCCTTTGCAGACAGTGAAAAAACATGTTATCTGTTTTAGGAAAATCAGTGATCTTGATCTTCTTAGTCATACTATGGGTGATTTGCCAGTTGCGGCCTCTATTGACCAGTATAATGCTGCTTTTACATCTATTCTGGATGAGTTTGCCCCTTTGAAAAAATGTGTTGTTTCTTTTAAGAGATCATCTCCTTGGTATACATCTGAATTGCGCAAATTGAAGGCAATAGGCAGGCAGTTGGAACGGAAATATAAAAAATCTGGCCTAACAGTTCATAGATCAATGTTTGATCAGCATCATATTGAGTATCATAAAGCTCTTAAAGCTGCAAAAGCGGCATATTATTCTACTATTATTAGAAGTAACATCTCAAATCCCAGAGTTCTGTTTAGAACAGTCAATAATCTAATTAAACCTCCCAGTAACTTGGCTGAAAGAGGCATATTTATGTAAATGTTCACATTGCATCAATACATATGTAAATAAATCAAATGTCTTTTTAACTGATGGTTTTTCAAACCTAACATTCTTCAAGATGACATCACTCTGAAGTACTATGCAAAGAATGGCCAGCATTTGCCCTAGCGCTACAGGCCATACCGAAAAGTGCCATTTTCTGGCCAAAAATGTTCTCATTGTGTACATTGATAATACAGGCCAACAGGAAACCCCACACCAAGAATGGCCCACAATCGCCTTTAGGGGGCGCTACAAGACATGCCCAAATGTCGCATTTTCAAAGTGATGGCATTTCCACCCCATTTATTCAAATCATCTGAAACTAAATGTACATACCTCATTTCTCATTGGGAACAAAAAAGCCTCAAGGATCCATAAGGTCCAGCATGATGGATTTTCCTGTACACTGAAAATCTTTTGTTTAGGATTAAGACAGAAAGATATGTTTTTTTTTATTCCTCTATTGGGAGAGTTTAACCCCAACCCTCTACTGATCAATTATGAATGATTTGCCATTTTGAGGAATCGCATTGCTGCTTGCAGCTATATTTATTATTATTATTCTCCATGAGCCCCAATATCTCAAAGTCACTGGTCAAAAATTTTCTAAATTGGCACATTGATACTCCATCCCAACTAGTACCCCCAAACCAAGAATGGCCCACATTCGCCCATAGGTGGCGCTGCAGGCCACGCCCTAAAACATTTTTTCAAAGTAATGGCATTTCCAAGCCATTTGTTCAATTATTCTGAAACCTGGTGTACATGCCTCATTTCTCATGGGGAACAAAAAAGCCTCAAGGACCCATAACATCTGCCGTAGTGTATTTTCCTGTACAGTGAAAATTTGCAAAAACCTACAAAACTCTTCTTCTTCTGAACCGTTGCTCCAATTGAATTGAAATTTGGTACACATGTGTAGAATATATGTCTTTAAAAACGCTACTTAGCAAAAATGAATACGATATAAAATGGCTTAAAGGGGCGTGTTTATGTAAATGTCCACATTTTATCGATATATATGTCAATAAATCAAATGTAATTTTGACCGATGGTTTTTCAAACCTAACATGCTTCAAGATAACATCCCTTTGAAATACTGTGCAAAGAATTGCCCACATTCGCCCTTAGCAGTTCGCTACAGGCCACGCCCAAATGTCACATTTTCAAAATGATGGCATTTTCACCCCATTTTTCCAATTATTTTAAAGCTTGGTATACTTGCCTCATTTCTCATTGGGAACAAAAAAGCCTCAAGGACCCGTTAGATACGATACAAAATGGCTGAAAGGGCCGTGTTTATGTAAATGTCCACATTTTATCAATATATATGTCAATAAATCAAATGGGAACAAAAAAGCCTCAAGGACCCATAAGGTTCTGCATGATGGATTGTCCTGTACAGTGAAAATTTGGGGAATCCTACAAAACTCTTCTTCTCTTGAACCGTAGATACAATTGACTTGACATTTGGTACCCATGTGTAGAATTGATGTCTTTTAATTTGTTACTTAGAAAAAATGAATACAATACAAAATGGCTGAAAGGCGCGTGTTTATGTAAATGACCACATTACCTCAATATATATGTGTCAATAAACCAAATGTAATATTGACTGATGGTTTTTCAAACCTAACATGCTTCAAGATGACATAAAATATTGTTATGTTACAAACATTTATTATTATTATTAATACTATTTTTGTTTTTTTCTGAAACTAAAATTTTACCTCCAGTCTTACCTCCAAGAGCTGTAATGCTACAAGCACCAAACTTGCCACAGACCTGGGGACTGTTCTGATGTTTGTGGTATGTCTTTTTTACCTGATGCGACTTAAGCTTTTTATATAAATGACGATCAAAAATTTTAAAAATCCCATTGATTTACAATGGCTGAGCAAAAATGCCCCCTCTACTGGATTAATACGGTCTACAAGTAAAATCCCATTCACTTACATTGGCTGAGCAAAGAGGCTCACTCTACTGGAGTAACTCTGTCTACCAAATGCACCTCTACTGGAGAAATCTCTCTAATGGAGTAATTCTGTCTACTAGTGGGTGGAGCTCCAGACTTAGAAGCCAGATGAATTTTGCTTGCGTCTGCACGAAGGTATGTCAATTGTGTGTGTTTAATGCTTGACATTTGGAACATTCATGCGATTTTATACTATTCATCTCAACAAATGGCAAAACAACTCAAATAAATGTTTTCGAGCAGTTTGTGTGAAACAGCGAGCCGCGTCACGTCTAACGCACGAGCCCCGATGAGAGTTACTGCACAAAGGTCAGTCAGTTGTGTTTTAATGCTTCCCAGTTAGAATATTAAAGCGATTTTACATAAGTTTAATACTGACTGCAGTCTCACAATCTCAATCATTTAATCTCTGAAATGAATACAGATGTAACTGCACGACACAGTACAAAAATAATGAGACTTCACAGTTCTCAAAAGATTAAACTCAATGAAACAAACTGCACAGTCTGTGCATTGAATGTCGTAACATGCGATAAAACCCTCTTAAAGAGACATTAACAATTTATTCTTCATTCTGAACATTGACATTCCAAGTAAATGAAAAGTACAAATGGTATATTTGGTACACATGTGTAGAATGTCTTTCAATATGTTACTTAGCAAAAATGAATAAAACACAAAATGGCTGAAAGGGGCGTATATATGTAAATGTCCACATTTTATCAATATATATATGTGTCAATAAATCAAATGTAATTTTGACTAATGGTTTTTTAAACCTAATATGCTTCAAGATGACATCACTCTGAAGTACTGGCAAAGAATGGCCCACATTCGCCCTTATGGGCGCTACAGGCCACTCCCAAATTTCCAATTTTCTGGTCAAATATTTTTGAATTTGTTACTTTGATACTACAGGCCAACAGGAACCCACAAACCAAGAATGGCCCATATTCACCCTTAGGGGGCACTACAGACCACGCCCAAATGTCCCATTTTCAAAGTGATGGCATTTCCACCCAATTTGTTAAATTCTTCTGTAACTTGGTGTACATGCCTCATTTCTCATGGGGAACAAAAAGCCTCAGTGACCCATAGTTTCCACCATGATAGATTTTCCTGTACAGTGAAAATTTGGAAAAAACCTACAAAGATCTTCTTATCCTAAATCGTAGCTCCAATTGAATTGAAATTTGGTACCCATGTATATAACTGATGTCTTTCAATATGTTACTTAGCAAAAATGAATAAAACACAAAATGACTGAAAGGGGCGTATTTATGTAAATGTCCACATTACATCAATATATATGTGTCAATAAATCAAATGTAATTTTGGCTGATGGTTTTTCAAACCTAACATTCTTCAAGATGACATCACTCTGAAGTACTATGCAAAGATTGGCCCACATTTGCCTTTAGGGGGTGCTACAGGTCATGCCCAAAAGTCCCATTTTCTGGTCAAAAATTTTCTCATTGTGTACATTGATACTACAGGTCAACATGAAACCCCACACCAAGAATTGCCACATTTGCCTTTAGGGGGCAATACAGGCCATGCCCAAATGTCCTATTTTCAAAGTGATGGCATTTTCAACACATTTATTCAATTCTTCTGAAACTTAATGTACATACCTCATTTCTCATTGGGAACAAAACAGCCTCAAGGATCCATAAGGTTCGGCATGATGGATTTTCTTGTACACTGAAAATTTTTGTTTAGGATTAAGACAGAAAGACATGTTTTGTGGATTCCTCCATTGGGAAAGTTTAACCCCAATCCTCTACTGATCAATTATGAATGATTTGCCATTTTGAGGAGGAATTGCATTGTTGCGTGCGACTATATTTTTATTTATTTTTCTTGTTGAAAAGGTAAGTGCCTCCTCTCTCCTCATTAAATTTCACAGGAGTCATGTACAATTCCTTTTCTGCATACCTGTGTCATATTCATGTGGTTTGCTAAAAGAGGGCATACTCAGCTGCACAGTTTAAATGCTTAACACGGAATTATAAGCCAGTGGCCAAAGAAAACTCTTCTCTACTTAAAAATGACCTCAGGACGCTTTCTAACGAAAGCGTCTACCACATTTTAGAAGCACAGCACTTTTCTTGCACTATCCAACTCTGTATGTTGCTTTCAAGAAAGAGCAAATAAATAAAAAAGCCTCTACTGCTTTCTGGAGGAGGCAAGATAAAGGAGCAGGATGTCCTTTGCCACACAGAAAGCTAAATGAAAGAAAATCAATCAAGCAACCAATTTCCAAGGATAAATAAATAAGTCCCAGTTGAGCCAGGGGGAGTGTATGCGTTAAAACAAACAAGGAAAGCAAAAGCTTACAGCACCTGGTATTCCCAGGCAATCTCCCATCCAAGTACTAACCAGGCCCAACCCTTTAAAGTGCATCCTCGCATGTTCATGTTAAGTGCACATTCATATTAAGTGCACCTTTATTTTAACATTCTATTGTCAGCCACCTCTGTATGCATTTCCATCAGGCGATGAAGCAACATTACATTAATTTCATTTTATAAGCATTAAATACCCAGAAAGTAAACTGACATATAATCAACGTAGAATCGAAATCTCTTGCAGTATCGAAACAGTGTTGATCTCTGATGTTGATTCAGCATCTTTTTGCTCAAAGAAGTCACGTTGAATCTATGTTGTGCACGTCATTGAAAACTGACCTAAAATTGTCAATAGAAAAGGAGTTTGTATCTGCTTATTTTATTTATCAGTGTTAAAACCAATAAAAAAATATAAAACAAATTTTTAGTTTTTCATTTTTTGGAAAAAAAAAAAAAGAAAAGAAAATAAATTTAGTGTATGTTTGTTTTTTCTTGTGCAGAAAAATGTGTTTTAACTGTAGCCTATGCATGCCATATGTATTATAATCTTGCTGCTGGGCACATCATGGTGTTATTGTGAGGTGTTGTGAGGCCTCTAATGGATGACGTGTGAGAGATCGCAAGCCACATCACTTGGCCAGATGCTGACTGGGAGATGGTCTATTATTTATTATTTTTAATAACATTTTAGAATGTTTATCTGCCTTCATATAGGTTATGGAAATTGTCTTACCATTTCTTTTATTTGAATTGCTAATTTTTCCCCTATTTTTTTAAATAGCATTTTAATGGTCCTATTTATTTAAAATAAATAAGGCAAAGCCATTGCCTGTCGAGCTGACCAGAAGGGAAATACCTGCAGACTGTGCGGACAGCCAAAGAGACTGGAGTTTGGACACAGTTCTTTCAGAGGGAAAAGTTTCTGTGACACATCAGCAGGAAAAACTGTTACCCAATGGCTGTCTGCGCAGAAGAGGGTCGCAGCCGCAGACAACGTAAGAGATGTGCCTCGGACGACTGCCTAGAGCTTGCGCAAGGGCTGCGCAAGGGCTGCCTCAAAAAAGGGTGACGAAGGGCACACCGGTTACCTGCCAGCTGTGCCAGCAGCCCAAAACGAAGGATTAGTACAGTATTCAGGATACAGTATAGTTTGTTAATGTTTAGAACAACTTTCTCCTTGGCAATGTGTGATATGCCATGATACACAACATTACGAGAGCAGTGTTTGGGTGTGCTAATCTGCTTTGTTTGCCTCACAAAAATCCTTGTGCATCAGGTTTTACATCATTCGCAGCCCAATGTTCTAAATCACTCTGACTTGGGTTTGCTTGTAAAACTTTAATGTCTAAATCCTCAGTTAACATAGAATGCATTATAGGCACGTCCGTGCCCGCTTTGTCCTGAAATGGACTTACCATTGCTCCCTTAGCTGCCCATTTGGCTTGAGGTCTCGCCGGCGCAATCCCCCGAGATACAGTTTTGCTGAATTTTTGCTCCGCAATCAGCACTTGATCGAATTCAACTCTTTCCAAGCATTTTTGCTACTCCGCATTTTTGCAACCTTCCATTTTAGCGGATCACGTAATAGTTGGGGGCCTTAAGCACATTTTCGCGCAAATTCATCTAAAAGTGCCAAATTTGGCACAGATGTAGCTCAGGTCATACCAAAATGATTTAGCTAGGGCGCCGGAGCCAGCAACCCTCGGGGCCAAGATGGTGGCCAAATCCAATATGGCCGCTGCCCGAAAAGGGTTCCGGCTATAACTTTTGAACCACATGAGTTACAAATACAAACTTGATATTTTTTTTCAGCTTAATTGATCATGAGAAACACATAGGAATGTTTATATTTATGACCCAGTATATCTGGGCCCCTTGATCCTCCAGTTCCAATATGGCCACTGTCCAAAAAAGCAGTTTGGGCTGTAGTATGTTTGCGCATATTCATCTACCTATTGTTTGCGCAAATTCATCTACAAGCACCAAATTTGGCACAGATAGAGCTGAGGGCATAATGAAATGATTTAGCCAGGGCGCCCGAGCCAATGGTCCCTGAGACCAAGATGGCGGCCAAATCCAATATGGCCGCCGCCTGAAAGGGATTCGGCTATAGCTTTTGAGCCAGATGAGATACAAATACACACTTGATGTCTATTTTACCTTTTTTGACCATGAGAAACCCATAGGAATACTTAAATTTATGATTGGGTATATCAGGACCCCCCCAAATTCCATAAATTCAATATGGCCGCTGTCTGAAAAATGGTTTTGGCTACAAATTTTGAACCAAATGCACTACAAATGAGGATGTGGTGTCTATTTTATGTTTATTGACCACAGGAAGTCCATTGGCATATTTATATTTATGCTTGTGTAAGTCTGGAACCTGTATTCTTTTCAAGACTGTGGTTGAAATTCCTTTTTTTACCACAACTTTGAAGGTTATTCTCCGTGTTGATTCATTTCCTCATAAAAGTGAAATGCTTTTCAGTGTACCACAGGTGAATACATTTCAAAGTGTAATCATATAAGAAAGAATAAGACACAATTATTATTGCAAGGCAATATTTATATTATGTAAAATTGTTAAAATAATAATATAGTCAATTTGTACAAAACTCTTAAAGGTTTGCTTAGCATAACAAAAAAACAGCAATAACATAAAAAAACAACAGTGAATTCTCATGGTCTCTCACATGAATTATCATTATCACTCACAATCACCGGATCTCTCATTGTCTCCACCATAATTGTTTGTGTAAGCACCCTCACATGCACATATAGAAGTGCAACAAACTCCGGCTCTACAGCACTTACAGTGCCCTCTACATGCTGTCTTGCAACCACAGTGGAGGAGAATGGTGCAGGCTTTACTGGCGTCTCCGAGATTAGTCCAGTAAGGTTCCCAAGTCCCGATACCATCCCCATGCATTGAACTCTGGGATATCTTGCTGGACAGTGGTTGCCTGATTCTAGTAGAAGTTGGCCTGCAGCAGTGCTCTTTTGATGTGCTGAATCAGTGCAGCTTGGGTGGGTGGCAGGTTCTCGAGAGACTTGGTATCATTCGAGAAAAGGTGATGTCAAGCTTCATCTACACGGCTGGAACCACAGCTCTTGCTGTACATGGTGACGACCATACGCTCCAGTCTTTGGACATGTACGTCATTGTTGATCTGTTCAGGCTCCAAGGTGAGGGTAACCAGGGATTCTGTGAGATCTGGTGTTGCCTCCCATGCTGCCCATGCACTCTTTTTCCCATGGCCGAGGAAGGCTGAGGTTGTGTCACAGCCTGTTAAAGCATGTAAGAGTGGTAAGGCTAGTGACTTCTGGGGACCAAGATCCTTGCTGATTTCATGAGCAGGAATGTCCCTATAGTTTTTTCCACCTGCAAAGCCGATCCAGAGTTCTGTGAGGCTGAGTGTGTTGAAAAAGTGGATGGCAAGGATGACAACATCACTGTCGACAGTCCGGACAAATGCCTTTTTATGGCCATTGGCCCCAGCATGTGCAAGATGCAGGATTATTCTTGTATCTGCTTCTGGATGATTACAAGGCTGAAGGGCAGACATGTCATACCCTGGTCTGTTGGAGAGTACAGCATCTTTCTTGGTGGAAAAGAGGAGTTTACCTGACATGCCATGCTTGGTTATCTCTTCACTGATATATCCAAATAGTTCATCCTTGTTGTCCTCATTTTTCAGGAAGTCACTGTTCCAGTTACGTTTTGGAATTGGAGTTCTCCCATCTACTTTATTTCTTGATCCGGTGGGTTTGTGTTTTGAGGTTCTCCTCTGGATATGTATCAAACACAATATCCAATCGCGTGACAGATTCATAGCTCATGCATGACCTCACAAACCCAGCAATATTGGTGTTAACATAGTCATGGAATGTTTTTTCAGTAGTTGGCTGGACAATTTGGACCATTACAGCACCATCACGCACAACTACACTTGCATCTCTAGCTGCTGCTACATGGGTTTTTTTCACCTTCATGCATTCGAGAATGTCTGAATTTGTACCACTGCGTAAACGCCCCTTGTTGGAAATGCTGGGTGGCTCCCTTTGATTTTCGAACCTGAAGAATTCTGCCATGTCTGCATCAGGCCTGGACTGAAGGGAAAGGAACAGTTGTGTGACGAGTGTCATGTTTTGCTTGTGAATCCCATTTTTTGTTTTGTGCTTGGCTTTTGTGTCAGGTCGATTGGCAAATGTCAGTATATTTGCCCGAGGGATCATATCTGATACAGGCTTGGTGACCTCGTCAAGTCGCTGCTTTACATAGGCAGCATGTAGGGCTATACCAACTTTGTGAGCAGTAGTGAGCGAATCAGCCACTTCTCTTTCTATAATATCTTGGGTGTCGAGTGCTATGAGGTCATGATTCGCTGATAAGAAGGGATTTCCATGGGTTTCCATAACCTCGGTAAAGGATTTGACATCCTTCCTGAACATGACTTGTAAGCTGTGTGCCTCTTCTTGATGAGATGTTGATGATGATGATGAGCTGCTATCATACACAGCTTGAAACTCTTGTACTAATCTGGCACAATCAGGCCCTGCCAGCATGAAGTGCGTGAGGGCTTCAGGGTTTTCATAGAGTCCAGCTGCACCACCACAGGATTGCAGGATTTTGTTTGACTGCCCATGGGACTGATCTTTTGCAATCAAGCTGAACTTGCGCTCTGACCGCTGCACTACGAAGTTCCCCGTCATGAACTCTTCAGAAATGGAAGAATGTTTTTCAGGCAGCTCAACCATGTCTCGTACATGGATGGGTAACCAACGGGCATAGTTTGTGTGATCCATCACATGAAACCAAGCACAGAGTTCATCACAAACTTGAACATAAAGCTGAAAGTTTCCTTCCCGAAGTGACCGAATGAATCGACAGAGTAGGAACTCCACCTCCATGATGGTAGACCAATACTTGAACTGTGGGAACTCGTTGATCCCACATTTCGAATGTTTCCGGTGGGTCTAGAAGATCTGCAGAGTAGGTAGTGTATGCTTTCTGCTTGAGAATATAAAGAGACATGAGAGTGACCTGGTGGGAGTACCGTGTTCATTTGATATGGTGCTCATTGAGGACAGACTGAGCACGTCCTGTAGTCAGGACCTGTGCCTGGGAAAGGATGGTGGTCCAACCTGAATCACGGAGCAGCTTCCCCATCATAAGATGAGCTTTGTCTTCGATATGTAATGCTCTCATCATCAAGATGAGCTTATCTTCACCAAGTGGCTCAGGATATTGCCATTGGAGCTGCTTTGCTATGGCATACAATGGTTGATCAAGTGGTGGGAATATTTGGAAAGTATGAATGATCAGGTAGTTGCTTTCTTGTAAATGCAAATGTGGGGTATAAACATAGGCAATCACAAATGTAAGCATTCCCGTGTTTTTGTCATGGTAAAAAAATTAAATAGACATTAAGTTTTCATTTGGCTCAAAATTTGTAGCCAAAACCTTTTTCGGACAGCAGCCATATTGAATTTATGGAATTTGGGGGGTCCTGATCATAAATTTAAGTATTCCTATGGGTTTCCCATGGTCAAAAAAGGTAAAATAGACATCAAGTTTGTACTTGTATCTCATCTGGCTTAAAAGCTATAGCCGAATCCCATTCAGGCGGCGGCCATATTGGATTTGGCCGCCATCTTGGTCTCAGGGACCATTGGCTCGGGCGCCCTGGCTAAATCATTTCATTATGCCCTCAGCTCTATCTGTGCCAAATTTGGTGCTTGTAGATGAATTTGCGCGAACAATGGGGTGTAAGGCCCCATACTATAGCCCAAACTGCTTTTTAGGACAGCGGCCATATTGGAATTGGAGGATCAAGGGGTCCAGATATACTGGGTCATAAATATAAACATTCCTATGTGTTTCTCATGATCAATTAAGCTGAAAAACCTATCAAGTTTGTATTTGTAACTCATGTGGTTCAAAAGTTATAGCGGAACCCTTTTCGGGCAGCGACCATATTGGATTTGGCCGCCATCTTGGCCCAGAGGGTCGCTGGCTCCGGCGCCCTAGCTAAATCATTTCGGTATGACCTGAGCTACATCTGTGCCAAATTTGGTGCTTTTAGATGAATTTGCGCGAAATGACCTATTTATGTGCTTAAGGCCCCCACTAGTAAGTAAACATATTTCACCCCTTTCTGTCTTCTCTTTAAAAGATGCATAATACAAAAGTTTCAAATATGTGCAATTCATGCGGCTGGAGAAATAATGGGGGTAATACTGAGCCGTTCGTAAAGTTGTGAGGACGTTTGACCTGCCTAAAACAAAGATTTCACTATAAAAAGTACCGTTTCATTCATGATTTTTATCGACGCCAGTAAATTCACTTATTTTTTATTTCTCTTTGAAATATGTGTAATGCATGGAGAATGCTGATCCGTTCTTTTGACCCTTTACTCACTTTGTCAGTTTTCTGTCGCGAACAATCAAAAGAAAACAAAATTTGTTTAAAAACTATTTTAACAACAACAAAAAATGACAAAAGAGTCCTTTCTTGATTTTAGAAAATGTTATGTATATGCCAAATATTTATTTTGTGTATGGGTTTTTCAGTGCATTGTTTATCATAACATCAGGTGCATTACTTTACTGTTGCAGAATGGAACGAAAACCCAACCTGCGTGTGGAGCCTGGAGAGCGGGTGCTGAGGGCATCTAAGGGGGCACTCTCTATGGAGAAAGTCCATCTTTCTCAGGTGTCCAAAAGAGAGCCCTTTGTGCCTAAATTCCCTGAGGCTGTGCTGGGGGAGGCCAAGGTCAGGGTTATCAGACGTGGAGGGGATCCACTTGATGACCTGCTGCTGGCAAGTCAAAGCACCATGTAGTTTGGTCAGTACAGGGGGAAAACCTTCAAGTGGATGCTAGAAAATGACCTTGGTTACTCCCTCATGAACCTGTCTGGGCATCAGCAGGAGCAGGAGGCTGGCAGACTGGACAGAGCTGCCCTCATGGCCAACAAAGATGCCTTTCTCCAGCATGCCTGCACATTCAAGAAGGTCACAGAAGCCATCAAAGTGCGCAGGCAGAGAAAGGGCATGTTACCTGGCTGTGAGGGTGACTGTCTGGTGGGGTTTGGGGTCCACAAGAAGAGCACCTACAAGGAGCTCTATGAGGCTACGGACACTTCCTGTAACAGTGTAGTACCCCCGCTATTGTCAGTAAATATTCAAAAATGTTAATTGTATAATTTTATCATATCAATCTATATATGCATACATATATATATATATATATATATATATATATATATATATATATATATATATATATACACACATACATACAGGTGCTGGTCATATAATTAGAATATCATCAAAAAGCTGATTTCAGTAATTCCATTCAAAAAGTGAAACTTGTATAATGTATACATTCATGCCACACAGACTGATATATTTCAAGTGTTCATTCCTTTTAATTTTGATGATTGTAACTGACAACTAATGAAAACCCCAAAATCAGTATCTCAGAAAATTAGAATATTGTGAAAAGGTTCAATATTGAAGACACCTGATGCCACACTCTAATCAGCTAATTAACTGCAAAGGCCTTTAAATGGTCTTTCAGTCTAGTTCTGTAGGCTACACAATCATGGGGAAGACTGCTGACCTGACAGCTGTCCAAAAGACGACCATTGACATCTTGCACATGGAGGGCAAGACACAAAATGTCATTGCTAAAGAGGCTGGCTGTTCACAGAGCTCTGTGTCCAAGCACATTAATAGAGAGGCAAAGGGAAGAAAAAGATGTGGTAGAAAAAAGTATACAAGCAATAGGGATAACCGCACCCTGGAGAGGATTGTGAAACAAAACCCATTCAAAAATGTGGGGGAGATTCACAAAGAGTGGACTGCAGCTGGAGTCAGTGCTTCAAGAACCACCACGCACAGACATATGCAAGACATGGGTTTCAGCTGTCGCATTCCTTGTGTCAAGCCACTCTTGAACAAGACACAGCGTCAGAAGCGTCTCGCCTGGGCTAAAGACAAAAAGGACTGGACTGCTGCTGTGTGGTCCAAAGTTATGTTCTCTGATGAAAGTAAATTTTGCATTTCCTTTGGAAATCAAGGTCCCAGAGTCTGGAGGAAGAGAGGAGAGGCACATAATCCACGTTGCTTGAAGTCCAGTGTAAAGTTTCCACAGTCAGTGATGGTTTGGGGTGCCATGTCATCTGCTGGTGTTGGTCCACTGTGTTTTCTGAGGTCCAAGGTCAACTCAGCCTTCTACCAGGAAGTTTTAGAGCACTTCATGCTTCCTGCTGCTGACCAATTTTATGGAAATGCAGATTTCATTTTCCAACAGGACTTGGCACCTGCACACAGTGCCAAAGCTACCAGTACCTGGTTTAAGGACCATGGTATCCCTGTTCTTAATTGGCCAGCAAACTCGCCTGACCTTAACCCTATAGAAAATCTATGGGGTATTGTGAAGAGGAAAATGCGATACGCCAGACCCAACAATGCAGAAGAGCTGAAGGCCACTATCAGAGCAACCTGGGCTCTCATAACACCTGAGCAGTGCCACAGACTGATCGACTCCATGCCACGCCACATTGCTGCAGTAATTCAGGCAAAAGGAGCCCCAACTAAGTATCGAGTGCTGTACATGCTCATACTTTTCATGTTCATACTTTTCAGTTGGCCAACATTTCTAAAAATCCTTTTTTTGTATTGTCTTAAGTAATATTCTGTATAATATTCTGTATTGTATTGTCTTAAGTAATATACATGTATATGTGTGTGTGTGTGTGTGTAGTGTATATAATATATATATATATATATATATATATATATATATTATATTATTATTATTATTATTATTATTATTATATTTTTTTTTTGTTTTTTTTTGTGTGTGTCTAGATTGTTCTCCCCGAGGCCTGGAAGCATTCCCTTCCAAAAGAACAGCACGAGTGGATCGGCCACTCCCTATTCCGACAACAGGGTGGAAAAGCAGTGCTGACCGATTACCAGCAGATGTGGTGGTACCCTCCCCAACCACGTCTGCAGTATCATCAGCCTCCAGCATCGCCGGATGTGTTCTTCAGCTGGCCGCTGTGCTTGTGGATGCCCTACAGGATGTGGTCCTACAAGCTGCATAGGCAGGTGCAATTAAGTACTGAAATATTACACCGTTAACTAGGCTGTAATTGCAACAATATAATGTAATTTATTCAAATAACATTTTTGGAGATGCTGGAGCATCGGCAGGGCATCATGGGCCTCATAAATGAGTGGCTAACCAGCAGGCTCACCTCCAGAGAGCTGGCGCAGCACTGTCACTGCTGCACACATGGCCTGGAGGTGACAGAACAGCTAATTGGAGAGATGCTGGAGGCCTTCAAGGATGCTAGGGAAACCACAGGCATCCCCTTGGTGGACCAGGAAAGGATGGACATCATTTGGGACACCCAAAGGCGCTATCTACCTTGCATCCAGGACCCCCCTGGAGTGCAGCTGTACACCCAAACAGGAAGTATTACAAAGAGAGGGCTCACACTTCCTGTCTACCACTGCACTCAGGGTTCCACCTCCCTAGAGTCCTTCCACAACCACTTCATACCCAGTAAGATTCCACCTCAAGGCTTTTTTGTAATGATTCGTTTCATGCCTTTGGGAATTATAAATTAGCTATTTTATTTTTTTTTAATCAGGAACGAGAGCTAACAGTGACAAGCAGGGCCCTGCTTGTCACTGTTAGCTCTCATTCCTGATTAAAAAAAACACATGGACAGACTTCTACAAGGCAGGTTCAAGGCCTCCCACTCGAAAACCTCAACCTGTCATGGAAAGGAGAGCCTGAAGCGGTTAGTTAAACATTTGTTAGATAGCTAAACATTAGTTAAACAGCTGTGATAATGTAAAAGCTTTATTTTACAGATGTGTGCTGGGACAGGGGTCAGGCCCTGTGCAATGGCCCAATATAAGTAGGATTGTGGAGGCAGTATGTCTGGAGCTCTGCTCAATTTATCCAGCAGGGAAGGTGAAGTGGGGCATTTCAATGAACCGCTGGACTGCCATTCTATATGACTACCAGGCCATACGGAATCTGGTGGGGAACTGCCCTGCTCTGAGGGGAAGGACCAAGATTCAGCTGTTTGAGATCAATCAGGAGACGATTTCTGTCTGGTAAGTCATTTCTTTTAGAACCAGTTGTAAACATAATTTTAGAATATAGTCGTGCAATTCTCAGATTCAGTTCATTCTATTAATTGTGCCATTTCAAATAGGAACAACAACTACAGGAAGAAGCTGGAAGTGGATGTGCTGGCTCTGAATGTGCCCTTACCTCAGATCAGCATAGTGTCTCACACCCCATTCCAGCAGCCAAACAGAAAGCGTTAATGTTTGCTGAGCCTGGGACAGGACTTCCACCCATCCCCATTGTCATGATCCCTGACATGTCATGTCAGGCCACACAACTTGGGCAATGACCTCCTCAACCTGCACCAACTCCGCCGGCAGCCGCTCTCTCTACTCCTCTGGCAGCCGTGCTCTCTGCTCCACTGGCAGCTCCAGGTGTTTCTCCGGGAACATCCTTGATCAGAACAACTCTGTGGGGGAAGAGGAAGGCAGCAAAATGTGTAGCTCAAGAGCTGCCCGGTCCCCAGTAAACTTCCAGTCCAAAAATAAAGTTTGGGCACACCAGGTTGTTAAGCTTTTTCTTCTGTGCCACAGCAGAGGGAAAGACTGTGGAAGAGTGGCTGCAAGAGAGAATAAATGAAGGAAATTCTGCACCGTACAAGCTCTTTATTTGTAAATGTGAGAAGAAATTAAGGAAATCCTTCACTGTAATTAGTTATTTATTTGTTAATGTGTGATTTATAGCCTGCTTCTATTTACTTTTTTATTATTTGCCTTTTGGTTGTTCTTTGTTTGAACATGTATTTGCCTTTTAATGAAACAGTCCTAAATTATTGTTCTTTATTTTAGAATGTTTATCTGCCTTCATTTTTTTATTTGTATTGTATCCCCCAATTAATTCATTAGTATTTTAATGTTCCTATTTTGTTTTTTATAAATTGTTATACAAATGTTTTGAACCTTGATCCATTTAATTGCAATTTTACCCTTAAACACATATTTAAGTCAAACACAGTCTGTTTTCAGTTTATAAATATAAAAAGTACAAAATATATATAAATAAATAAAAACAATTATCACATGTTTGCTCTTAGACAAGACATGTTAAAACATAAAACCACATATTATAGTACAGATTAAAAAATAGCATTTTCCAGTATTATTGATATATCAAGAGAACTGATATCTACGGTGGCCGAAAAAAATAAAAAATCAGAAAACAATGACAAATCCAAAACCAAAAAAAAAATTCTGAGACACAGCAACAAATCAGAAAATATGAAAAATTAGAAAACAAAAGAACAAATAAAAAAAAAAACGCAAAATCAGTTCCGGAAACAAAACAACAAATCAGAAAATACAATGACAAGTTAGTCGAAACGGAAAGGGTAGGTACCATATATTCTTACCTGATTGGTTGTGTACATTGATTTGTGTATTATTACTCATCTAACACAAACTGAATGCTACAGTAAATACAACTTTTTGCATGTCTGTGCCTTTGCAGTTGAAGAAATGGAGTTAAGGGCTTTCCCAGTGTCAAGGCTGTCAACTGAAATATGCGGCAAAAGAAACAAAAGGAGTATCTAGAATTTTTAATGGAACAAAATCAATTACAGTGGCCTGAGAACAGGGAAGAAGCATTGCACCTTTACTTCAGCATGAAGGAAATAGCAGGTCTCTAAGTATGAGAATTCTGCAAAACAGAAGTACAAGCCACTGAGTTGGGATGAGATGAAAGTGTTCTTTCAAAAGAAAAGAATAACATGAATGCAAATCTCATTGCATCAACTTTTGAAAAAAATAAATTAAAAAAAAGTGACATTGAGGATTTATCCATTTATCTTCAACACTATTATGTAATTGCATACAAAGAGTAGTACTGGGATAGTATTCTTTAAAAAATGCTAAATATGCTTGTAGAAAATGAACAACTAACATATGGTGGATTTAACGTTATTTAAATGCATCCAAAACCTGGAGAATTTTGAAGTCCAAAATCAACATGTATCACAAAAAGACTAAGAATCTAAGAGTGGTAACTTAAGTGTGTTTGTACGTGTATTTGATATTGGGAAAGGTGAAGTGGCAAGAAACTATGCATGGTGGTGGTGATATTCCAGCAGGTGGAAGGGATGTCATGCCAGTGGCAAACATCAACACGTTCTGCAGTGACACCTCAGTCTGGTGTTCTACAAGGCTGAAAAAAGTATATTGTTATGGACTTAAAACTATTCAACACTTCTAGAAGTGACAAAAAAGTATCACCATAGTTATAGATTTACACAAAGTCACAGAAAACAGAATTTCTGTATGCAAAAGAAAAACAAACCTTCGCAGTCGAGGAGATAATCTGAGCAGAAACTGACCAGTCTTTGATTCTTCTTGCCTCTGGTTACTTCCTGCTGGACTGAGTTCAGCTGTGAAGAGGTTTTCCATGTCACTTGGTGTAAGCATGTTCTCAATGTGGCAGAGAACAAATGCTGCTGAAGTGCTGTTAGAAATCCATCTTTGAATCTAGAAAAGCAGATAAAGGGTTATGTGATTAACTGAACTGTATGAAATGTAATAATATTGTTACAACAGTTAATTTAGACAGATTTTTTTAGAATTGTTTAACAGTATGTAGTCCGAAATGCTTTGTGGAGTGATGACATTTTGACTATTATATTTTTACACTTCATCACCAAAGTATGTGGACACCCTCTTCTAATTAACGAGTTTGATTACTCCATTAATTCCAGTGAAGACAAATCATAATGCAACTAAATACTATAACATTGTGTGCTTTCAACTTTGTGGTAACATTTTGGGGAGTCCTTTCGCCTGTGAGGTCCATAAATAAATCATTATGTGAGGCTGGTGAGGATGAACTTGACCGGCATGCACAAAGCACAGACTTTAACCCCACGGAACATCTATGCTGGTTACATTCGATGTTCAAACTCCTCTCAAAGTTGTTAAATGGGCATTCTTCACTTTGTGTACAGGGGCATTGTCATGCTGGAACAGAAAAGGACCTCACCAAACTGTTGGATTAAATTGAATGAACACAATTCTACAAAATGTCACTATATGCTTTCGCAGTGAGATTTGTCATCACAGAAATGAATGACTAATATAGCCAAACCTCTTAATCAGAAGCAGTGTAGAAGTGTCCACATACTGGAGTGTAAGGTTATAGCCTTACCTTTCAATAACACCGATTTCTGTGAATCACATACCACTTGACATATTCTTCCACTACTGTATGTTTTTCCTCAATGCTCTTCTAATGTCGAAAGCACCCAGCAGTTTGAAGCATGGTGCTGTTCTGCATTATTAGTTCTTGTAGTGACTCCAAAGTAACTGAAGACTGAATCTGAACAAATAAATCACAAGAAATGAGTCAGTTCACATGGGTTTTGTTTGTTTGATGTTTTCCATCTTGAAAATGAACTAAAACTAATTCCTTCAAATACTTAACAATAACCCTTCCACAAATCACCTCATGGATGTCTATTATGCTGCCTCCAGTAGAACTTTCCTTACACCCTCATCTGTGATATTTTGTAAAGTGGTGCTGAAACAGGTCTGGCAGACAATGTGGTTTACCAGGTCTTTTGAAAGAAAATGGGGCCCTGGTCCTCCATGCACCATTGACACAGCAATCATTTTCCCTGCCAAGAAATATTCATCCTCCCTGACAGCTGTCACAGAAAGTGAAGCAAAATCACACTCTGAATATGACAGTAACACTGCATATATAACAAAAATTCAGAACAATTTGGGACAGTATGAAAAATGCTGATAAAAACAAAGAGTGATTTGTAAATTATATTTCACCCTTTGCTATATTGAAAGCACTACAACTACACATATCATTTAATTGAAATTGGGACAGTCTAGTGTTTGTCCAGAGTGTTGACCAAAACCTAGGAAAGATGAGCATAGAACTGCCGAAACTACTGAGAGAAAACTCTGCAAAATGGCACTGAAGGGAACATCTCTGAGGGGGAAAGTTCTGCGGGGGTGCTTGCAGCCACGCTGAAAGAGTTTCAGAAGATCATTGGGAGCGTTAAGCAGGAGCTGATCTCTCAAATGTCTGACCTTCGCAACTCCATACAGGGCTCAATTTATACTCTCACAGTGTCGGTCTCATCTATGCAAGCCCGGATTCTTATGGCTGAGCAAAGGATCAGTGATGTGGAAGATGCAATTTCGGGAAACAAGCGGTGTAACTTTTCATTGAGATGTTATAGCTGCACTGGTCTAATGAAATAATGGCCACTCATCATACAGATGTCTTTTCGCCGTTTATTTTCTCTGTCTCTCTCTCTTTCTTCAGTAGACACTGTGAATTCTACAAGAATATAAAACCATACAATGTTCAAAAGATGAATTTCTCAGTCCTTTTCAAGTCTCTCATGCAAATGTTCACTGATTTTAGTGGTTTTCTACAAGTACAACTAATTTATGAATGGGACGTTTGAGAATAGATGGATTAATGAGTCATTGAACTCTTTCCCTAGCTTCCTATTTCCTACTTGAATTGAGGCTTTTCGCACCAGTCCATCTTCATCTTTACAAGCATCAAGCACTCGTCCAAGTCTCCACTCATTGCAGGGAATTCCTTCCCCCTTAACAATGACAATATCTCCAATATTCACATTTCGTCTCAGAGAGTGCCACCATTGTATGAGGGTGATGTTTTCTAGATACTCCTTCCTCCATCTTCCCCAGAATTGCTCTGTCAGATATTGCACTTTACGCCACCTTTTCTTAGCATACAGGTCTTCTGCTACAAATTTTCCTGGTGGAGGCAGAGGGCCAGAGGCTTTCATAGTAAGTAAATGGATTGGGGTAAGTAGCTCTAGACCCTTGGGATCATTGATGGTGTCAGTGGTGAGTGGGCGGCTATTTATGATTGACATAGTTTCATAGAAGAAAGTTCTCAAGGAAGCATCATCTAATCTTCCAGCGCTCTGAGAAAGAACCCAGCTTAGAACACTCCTAACTGTCCTGATCTGCCGTTCCCAAACACCTCCCATGTGACTGGCATCAGGTACATTCATAGTTATGTCACATTGCTTTTGGGCTAGGTAAGCAGTTAATCTGTCCTTGTCCACTTTGTCAAAGCCTTTGTAAACTAATTTTTTGCTCCAACAAAATTTGTTCCTTGATCCGATCTAATCTCTCTTACAGCTTCATGGATAGCTATAAAACACCGCAAAGCATTTATGAAGGCATCAGTTGTTAGATCTTCCAACATTTCTATGTGGATTGCCCTTGAGGAGAAACAGGTGAACATGAGACCATATCTCATGTGCTCTTTAAGACCTTGCTTAGAGAAAAATGGTCCAATACAATCCATCCCACAGTATGAGAATGGAGGAGAGGGATCAACACAGTTAGCAGGTAGATCTGCAATCTTTTGTGTCTCTGTTGGTCTCTTTTGCTGCCACCAACAACCCAGTAACCATTTGCTCTCAATTCATTAAGGGTTTGTCCTCTGCCTTGGTGCTAAGTTTTCTCATGACAGTAATCAAAGATAAGATGTGTGACCACACCATCACTTGGTAGAATTGCTGGGTGCTTCAAGTCAAGAGGTAAGGTAGCTTTCCTTAATCGCCCTCCTTCCCTGAGAACACCATCTTGCAAAACTGGGACAAGTTGGAACAATTGATGACTATGTGGCGATTTGCTGTGACTCAGTATTTGCAATTCTTCTTTGTAAGCATCCCTTTGTGCCAATTTTACAATCACAATACCTGCTTTTTCTTCGACATTTATGGGTTTTACTGTTTTGTTTCTTTTTGCAAATTGCAGGATACGAGTGACAAAATTCAATGTCGTATGCCATTTTGAAAATCGTTAAAATCTCTCCCAAAAAAACTGTCATCCTTTACTACTTTTGTTTGTAGTACTTGCATCATTCTGATTTCAGGATCGCCCAACAGAAGCTCTGGAGTTGACTTTGGTGTGACAATCTCTCTTTCCCAAAGAAACTTGGGTCCAGTAAGCCAATTTGAACTAATCAGCTCTGACACCTTGAGGCCTCTGGAAGCATGATCGGCTGGATTTTTATAAGTGTCTATATAATGCCACTGTGCAGGCTTAGTTGCTTCTCTGATTCTTTGGACTCGATTTGCCACGAAAACATGAAACCTGCGGGCCTCATTGTCAATGTAGCCCAAGACAACCTGCGAATCTGTCCAAAAATACTCTTTGGTCAATTTTGATCTCCAGCTTTTGATCTGACAGAGGAGGATCTGAGGAGATCACGGCAGCCGTTAACTCGAACCTAGGTATGGTCACAATCTTTGTGGGTGCAACCCTTGCCTTGCCAATGACTAAGGAGCAGTGCACTTTGTCTTCACTCAACACTCGGATGTATGAGCACTGGCCATACCCATAGCTACTCGCATCTGAAAAGTGATGAAGATCAATTCTCTGAACCTTCCCTAGGTTTTCAGGAGCAAAACATCTTGGAATCTGAACATTTTGCAGATTCTTTAGATCATTCAGCAAGCTTGTCCATCATGGCATTAACCCTTCAGACAGTGGTTCATCCATTCAATGCCCTTTTATCACATCTCCTGTAGTACTTTCTTTCCTAGTAGGAGGAAAGGAGCCAGAAAGCCTAGTGGGTCAAACACAGACGCCACAGTTGAGAGGATTCCTCGCTGTGTTGCTGGTTTCTCATCCGGGGCAACTTTAAAGGAATAGGTGTCACTATTTACACTCCACTTAACTCCCAACACAGTCTGGACTGGGAGTTCATCAGAACTGAGGTCTACATCCTGAACTCCACTGGCTCGTTCACTGACAGGAATTGACTCAAATACTTTTTTGTTGTTGGAGATGAATTTGTGGAGGTGCAATCTCCCCTTTGCACACACATTTCGTGCTTCTCTCACTAGTTTGATAGCTGTGTCCAATTTTTTACACTAATGAGGCCATCATCAACATAGAAATTTCTTTTGATGAAGCTGGCTGCTGCAGGGTACTCCCTTTCATTTTGGCATGCAAGATACTTCATTCCATAATTTGCATAGCCAGGAGAGGATGCTGCTCCGAAAAGATGGACTTTCATGCGATACTCCTTTTGGCTCTGAATTTGTATCGCCTTTTTCCCACCACAGGAACCTTAAGTAATCTCTGTCTTCCTGGCTTACATGGAACCTATGGAACATCCTTTCTACATCACAAATAACTGTGATTGGATGTTTGCGATACCTGCAGAGTACTCCTGACAGCCCATTAGTGAGATCAGGTCCAGCTAGCAAGTGATCATTCAGAGCAGTGCCATCATACTTGGCAGAGCAGTCAAACACAACTCAAATTTTCTCTGGCTTTCTAAGGTAATACACCCCTTGGTGAGGAATATACCACACATTTCCAGCCTTGGGTTGGTGTTCAGCTATTTCCACATCACCATCCTTGAAGACCCCTTCCATAAATTTAACAGTCATCTTTGAATTTGGGGTTTTTCTTAAATTTTCCTTTCAGATGCTTCAGCCGCACCAGAGCCAGCCGCTTATTTTCTGGCAGTTGTGGGCGGGTCTTAAAGGGGAGGGGCATCTCTTGGTCTACAAATGTGTTGCTACTCTGTGTATCCAGTAGAGCATAGCCTTTTCAGCACTTGGACAGACCTTGCATTCCTGCGGCCTGGAATCCCCATACAGCAAGTGTCCGGATGCATTGTGGTTACCATCTGTTAGTGCCCCTTTCCCGGAGTTTGGATGCGTGGCTATCGCTTTCCAACCCATCGCGCTGGTTGACCAGAACCTTCCAACTCCCCATACAGCAAGTGTCCAGGCATGTCGTGGTTACGACGGACCCCTCCAAGATAGGCTGGGGTGCCATTTGCAAGGGGCATGCAGCCGCTGGCTCCTGGACAGGACCTCGCCTGCATATGCACATCATCTGCCTCGAGTTGCTGGCAGTACAGCTCACCATGCGGAGGCTATTGCCGTTGATCAAGGGCAAGCACATGATGGTCCGGACAGACAACACGATGACAATGGCTTATATAAACCACCAAAGTTGTTTACGCTCTCATCGCATGACACAGTTCACCCATCACCTCCTCCTCTGGAGTCAGCGGCAACTCGGGTCACTATGGGCCACTCATATCCCTGGCAACATCAACGCCACAGCAGATGCTCTGTCACAGCAGGTGACACTCAGGGGAGAGTGGAGACCATCCCCAGGTGGTTCAGCTGATTTGGAGTCAATTTGGCAAGGCACAGGTTGACCTGTTCGCCTCCCGGGAATCCTCCCACTGCCTGCTCTGTTATGCCCTGATGGGAGCTTCCCTCGGTACAGACGCACTAGCACAAAGCTGGACCAGCGATCCCCCCAGTGAGCCTACTTGCACAGGTTCTGTGGAAGGTCAGGGAGGATGAGGAGCAATTCATTCTCATGGCTCCGTATTGGCCCACCCAGACCTGGTTCTCGACCTAACGCTCCTCGCAACAGCACCTGACCTGGCAAATTCCCCTGAGGCAGGACCTTCTTTCTCAGGGACGGGGCACCCTCTCCCTGCTCTGCTTCCAGTTGATATGACACCCCCTGAACACTTTAAAATACTCATGATAGCTTCTGACAACTCTATAACCTGTAAATCCACTTCGCTAGCTAATTACACTTTGACATCAACACCAAAGATATCTATATACAACTGCTAGAATGGAAGTTCAGAGAAAAACTTTTCAAGATGGCTGCATGCTAGTTTTTCTTGCACATAAGTGTAGGGTTGCACCAGCTGTGCATAAGGTCTCACTTAAGTTGAGATGTAAAGTACACACTAAAGGCTTAGTAACTCTAGTTAGTTTGTAATTAAGTCAGTGCTTAATTTGGTTGCACCACCTGTTCTTAAAGCAAGATGTAACTAATAGGTCGTAAGTGTTACAGGTACCGGGCAGTGGCACCCATAGGCAGCTATATGTGTCCTGAAATACAGGAAAAATGGTGACAGAGAGACTTGGTGTTTTCTCTGCAGTTATTTATTAATTTACATTTCTTTATACCATCAGCATAGTTTCAATTTACCAGTTATTTATCAGTACTGTACATGTCTTGTCTTCCTAGACATATTGTTCATGCTATTAACATAACATGCAATAAAACTCCAAACCCAAAATTATACAGATTTTACATCCTCCACTTACATACATATATTCATCTGTCCAAATACTTTTGGCTATTACTGCAGTGCAAAATACACTGATACACTGACGCCATGAAATATGACTAACTCGCTGACAGTATAACAGTATTCATCACTAAAACATATAAAAACGTGTACAATTAAAGCATTGTCAATAGTTTTAAACATAACACCCTTTCAAAATATTCCAACATGCTACATCGTTATTGGAGCCAGCCAGTATTTTGCTCTAACACAACAGTGGAGATGTGTGGCTCACGCTAGCATCTTACATCTAACATGCTCATTAACAGAGTAATCGAGTGTACCACGCCGCTATCGTTACTCTCGGCAGGCCTCATGTGAAACCATATCCCCATCAACTGCTCATTTTACTCTTGTGCTCCAACTCAACTTATCTCTATTTATATGATGTTTTAACACATTACTAACCTGAGGAAAACAGGAAAAATGGTGAGACGTTAGGGTTAGAAATATCCGCCTAGAGCATGCGCTCTTGATCATGGCTCCTGAGGGTAAACCACAGTCTCACACTGCCACCTACTGCCGGAAGGCTGCTACTGCAGGCCAACCATTCACACAAAATCCTCTTCAAATAAAGGAAATAAAATACAGATATTACTTTAGATGATCTTACACCATAAACTAGAATGTACATTTCCTGAAGAAAATGTGAGTGGTGCTTGCCGTGGCAAAATTTCTTACCATAATGTCCCACCTACTGCCCAAAGTTGAAAGAGGCCACCCCCATGACAGTAGGATGTTCTGGTGCAAAGATATTGGTGTTGTTCCATGGTTGCTAGGAAAACCCATCTGGTTGATATGCAGTTACTAAGGTGACAGCCACCAATGCTACTTGCCATCCTGAGTAAAATAAGTCAACCCGGAAGTCTTTACGATTTTCTAGTAGAGAGATATGTGATTTGTTACTTGGTTGCTAGGGTAACCCCATCTGGTTGCTAGGCAGTTAACAAGGGGCAAGCCAACAATGCTCCTTGCCATCCTGAGTGAAATAAGTCAACCCGGAAATCTCTGTGATTTTCTTGTGCAGAGATATGTGATTTGTTTCTTGGTTGCTAGGGTAACCCCATCTGGTTGCTAGGCAGTTACCAAGGTGACAGCCAACAATGCTCCTTGCCATCCTGAGTGAAATAAGTCAACCCAGAAGTCTCTGTGATTTTCTAGTACAGAGATATGTGATTTGTTTCTTGGTTGCTAGTGTAACCCCATCTGGTCGCTAGGCAGTTACCAAGGTGACAGCCAACAATGTTCCTTGCCATCCTGAGTGAAATAAGTCAACCTGCAAGTCTCTGTGATTTTCTTGTGCAGAGATATATGATTTGTTTCTTGGTTGCTAGGGTAACCCCATTTGGTTGCTAGGCAGTTACCAAGGTGACAGCCAACAATGCTCCTTGCCATCCTGAGTGAAATAAGTCAACCCAGAAGTCTCTGTGATTTTCTTGTGCAGAGATATGCGATTTCTTTCTTGGTTGCTAGGGTAACCCCATCTGGTTGCTAGGCAGTTACCTACGTGATACTCATAAGGCCCCTTGCAATCCTGTGAGAAATATTTCAACCCCTATGTCTCTACGATGTTCTGGTTCAAAGATATTTGATTTGTTACTTGGTTGCTAGGGTAACCCCATCTGGTTGCTAGGCAGTTATCAAGGTGACAGGGAACAATGCTCCTTGCCATCCTGAGTGAAATAAGTCAACCCGGAAGTCTCTACGTCATTCTGATCCCAAGATACACATCTTAGTGATTTTGAATGGATGTCAATGGTTCTTTGTTGCTAGGGTGCTTTAAATGGTTGCTAGGGCGTGGCTAAGTAGTTCACATGATGAAAGCTGAAGACTGATTACTCACCCAATTAAAACAAAGCAACTATCATGTCTCTAGGACATTCTGATCTGAAGATATCTTACTGTAATTGAAATCAATAAATGTGGTTGCTAGGGTGCTCTAAATTGTTGCTAGGGAGTGGCTTGGCAGCTGCCAATGATGAATCTCCAAAGGCTGCTTGTCAGTATGAATGATATAAACCAACTCCCATGCCTCTGTGACATTCAGAATGGAAGATATCTCTCTTTGGATATTGGTTGCAAAGGTGCTCGAAAATGGTTGCTAGGGAGGGGCTAGGAAGTGTTGAGGGGATTCATGATTGGCTGTTTTACTGGCCCAAGTCAAACGAGACCACCCTTGTGTTTCTATGGTAATTCAGTCCAGAAAAATCCCTTTGATCTCTTTCAATGGAAGTCTATGGGACTTGTTGCTAAGGTACTGTAAATGGTTGCTAGGGCGTGGCTTGATAGCTTCACAATGATCCTGAGAGACTGATTGGTCGTCTGAGTAAAATGAGCCTGCCCCCTTGTCTCTAAGACACTGTGATCCAGAGTTATGTTCAATACAAAATCTACCATAGACTTAACATTGGGGCAAATTTGGGCAGCTCCTGCCCCCAAGGGGTGCAACTTTTACCCCATTGTGAGGTATGTTCTCACAGAGCCTGTAAGCCTCTTCAAATGTGGTAAATCACACGTCTCTGTGAAATCCTTGCTCTGAGCTATGACTCGTCAAAGTTCGGCGCAATGTTAAGTCAATGGGATTTTTTGCCCAATTTTTTGCCCCTGGGGCAAATACCGTACCCCCGATCACTTATAAAAGTCATAGCACACCATTCCCAAATAATCCGCACGATTTGATGCCTCATTCGTGGGTCTGTGACCAAAAAATTTTGCCAAAAATTCCATTGACTTACATTGGGGCAAATTTGGGCAGCTCCTGCCCCCCAGGGGTAAAAGTTGAGGTATGTTCTCACAGAGCCTGTCAGCCTCTTCAAATGTGGTAAATCACACGTCTCTGCGAAATCCTCGCTCTGAGCTATGACTCGTCAAAGTTCAGCTCAATGTTAAGTCAATGGGATTTTTTGCCCAATTTTTTGCCCCTGGGGCAAACACCGTACCCCCGATCGCTTATAAAAGTCATAGCACACCTCTCCTCAATGAGCCGCACGATTTGACACCTCATTCATGGGTCTACGCCAAAAGGTGCGGGACGAGTTACGCGCCGAAGTTTTGTACGGAAGAAGAAGAAGAAGAAGAAGAAGAAGAAGAAAAACTAGAATGTACATTTCCTGAAGAAAATGTGAGTGGTGCTTGCCGTGGCAAAATTTCGTACCTCAATGTCCCACCTACTGCCCAAAGTTGAAAGAGGCCAGCAACATGACAGTAGGGTGTTCTGGTGCAGAGATTTGGGATTTGTTACTTGGTTGCTAGGGTAACCCCATCTGGTTGCTAGGCAGATACCAATTTGACAGGCAACAATTCTACTTGCCATCCCGAGTGAAAAAAGTCAAACCGGAAGTCTCTTCGATTTTGTAGTGCAGAGATATGTGATTTGTTACTTGGTTGCTAGGGTAACCCCATCTGGTTGCTAGGCAGTCACCAAGGTGACAGCCAACAATGCTCATTGCCATCCTGAGTGAAATAAGTCAACCCGGAAGTCTGTACGATTTTCTAGTACAGAGATATGTGATTTGTTACTTGGTTGCTAGGGAAACCCTATCTGGTTGCTAGGCAGTTACCAAGGGGCAAGCCAACAATGCTCCTTGCCATCCTGAGTGAAATAAGTCAACCCGGAAGTCTCTGTGATTTTCTTGTGCAGAGATATGTGATTTGTTTCTTGGTTGCTAGGGTAACCCCATCTGGTTGCTAGGCAGTTGCCAAGGTGACAACCAACAATGCTCCTTGCCATCCTGAGTGAAATAAGTCAACCCGGAAGTCTCTGTGATTTTCTTGTAAAGAGATATGTGATTTGTTTCTTGGTTGCTAGGGTAACCCCATTTGGTTGCTAGGCAGTTACCAGGGTGATATTTATGAAGTCTACTTTCCATCCTGAGTGAAATAAGTCAACCCGGAAGTCTCTACGTCATTCTGATCCTAAGATACACATCTTAGTGATTTTGAATGGATGTCAATGGTTCTTCGTTGCTAGGGGGCTTTAAATGGTTGCTAGGGCGTGGCTAAGTAGTTCACATGATAAAAGCTGAAGACTGATTACTCACCCAATTAAAACAAAGCAACTATCATGTCTCTAGGACATTCTGATCTGAAGATATCTTACTGTAATTGAAATCAATAAATATGGTTGCTAGGTTGCTCTAAATTGTTGCTAGGGCATGGCTAGCCAATGAACAGAGTGATTCTTATTGGCTGCTTACTATCCTGACTCAAGAGTCAATTCCCAAGTTTCTATAATATTGTGTTCTTAAGATATCCATCTGAGGCATTTTGAATGGAAGTGTATGGGGGCTGTTGCTAGGGTGTTGTAAATGGTTGCTAGGGTGTGGCTACTTCATTTCCAAGCTGATAGTTAAAGCTGACTGATTGGTAGCCTGAGTGAAATGAGCCTGCCCCCACTTTTCTACAACATTTTGATTGGGAGATATGATCCAACAAAATACTGTGTATTTTCACTTTAAGGAAAAAACAATTGCTTTCATGGGCAATAGTATGCCTATGGGGCATATTTGTGCCCGTTTTACCCCTCAGGGTTAAATCTTACCCCCAAACTCATGTCATGCTGCACAACTGCTTGCTAGGCCACATTAAATCACATTAAATGTGTCCACTCACATGTATGTACAAAATTTTAGGTAATTACTTATTGCATGCTCAATAAAAGAAATCCTCTGAGGGAGACAGAGAGAGAGAGAGAGACGCAGGGCTGACAGGCCCTTTTTTGTCTGTGTGTGTGAAAACGTCAGTTGGGATTTAAATTTCTGAACATTCCGCAATGTAAAGTCAATGGGACTTTTTTGGCCGCTTTTTCATCCGCTGTGCGAACATCGTACACTCGATCGCTTAGAAAAGTCATAGCACACCTCTCCTCAATGAGCCGCTCGATATGACACCTCATTCATGGGTCTACGCCAAAAGGTGCGGGACGAGTTAGGTGCCGAAGTTTTGTACGGAAGAAGAAGAAGAAGAAGAAGAAGAAGAAGAAAAACTAGATAGGTACATTTCCTGAAGAAAATGTGAGTGGTGCTTGCCGTGGCAAAATTTCTTACCACAATGTCCCACCTACTGCCCAAAGTTGAAAGAGGCCATCCCCATGACAGTAGGATGTTCTGGTGCAGAGATATAGGTGTTGTTCCATGGTTGCTAGGGAAACCCATCTGGTTGATATGCAGTTACTAAGGTGACAGCCACTAACGCTACTTGCCATCCTGAGTAAAATAAGTCAACCCGGAAGTCTCTACGATTTTCTAGTACAGAGATATGTGATTTGTTACTTGGTTGCTAGGGTAAACCCTTCTGGTTGCTAGGAAGTTACCAAGGGGCAAGCCAACAATGCTCCTTGCCATCCTGAGTGAAATAAGTCAATCCGGAAGTCTCTGTGATTTTCTTGTGCAGAGATATGTGATTTGTTTCTTGGTTGCTAGGGTAACCCCATGTGGTTGCTAGGCAGTTACCAAGGTGACAGGCAACAATGCTCCTTGCCATCCTGAGTAAAATAAGTCAACCCGGAAGTCTCTGTGATTTTCTTGTGCAGAGATATGTGATTTGTTTCTTGGTTGCTAGGGTAACCCCTTCTGGTTGCTAGGCAGTTACCAAGGGGCAAGACAACAATGCTCCTTGCCATCCTAAATGAAATAAGTCAACACGGAATCACTACAATTTTCTGGTTCAGAGATATATGATTAGTTACTTGGTTGCTAGGGTAACCCCATCTGGTTGCTAGGCAGTTACCAAGGTGACAGCCAACAATGCTCCTTGCCATCCTGAGTGAAATAAGTCAACCCGGAAGTCTCTGTGATTTTCTTGTGCAGAGATATGTGATTTGTTTCTTGGTTGCTAGGGTAACCCCATCTGGTTGCTAGGCAGTTACCAAGGTCGCAGGCAACAATGCTCCTTGCCATCCTGAGTGAAATAAGTCAAACTGGAAGTCTCTGTGATTTTCTTGTGCAGAGATATGTGATTTGTTTCTTGGTTGCTAGGGTAACCCCATCTGGTTGCTAGGCAGTTACCAAGGTGACAGCCAACAATGCTCCTTGCCATCCTGAGTGAAATAATTCAACCCGGAAGTCTCTGTGATTTTCTTGTGCAGAGATATGTGATTTGTTTCATGGTTGCTAGGGTAACCCCATTTGGTTGCTAGGCAGTTACCAAAGTAACATCCAACAATGCTCCTTGCCATCTTGAGTGAAATAAGTCAACTCGGAAGTCTCTACGATTTTGTAGTGCAAAGATATGAGATTTGTTACTTGGTTGCTATGGTAAACCCATCTGGTTGCTAGGCAGTTACCAGGGTGATATTTATCAAGTCTACTTTCCATCCTGAGTGAAATAAGTCAACCCGGAAGTCTCTACGACATTCTGATCCTAAGATACACATCTTAGTGATTTTGAATGGATGTCAATGGTGTTTTGTTGCTAGGGTGCTTTAAATGGTTGCTAGGGCATGGCTAAGTAGTTCATATGATGAAAGCTGAAGACTGGTTACTCACCCAATGAAAACAAAGCAACTATCATGTCTCTAGGACATTCTGATCTGAAGATATCTTACTGTAATTGAAATCAATAAATGTGGTTGCTAAGGTGCTCTAAATTGTTGCTAGGGAGTGGCTTGGCAGCTGCCAATGATGAATCTCCAAAGGCTGCTTGTCAGTATGAATGATATAAACCAACTCCCATGCTTCTGTGACATTCAGAACGGAAGATATCTCTCTTTGGATTTTGGTTGCTAAGGTGCTCGAAAATGGTTGATAGGGAGGGGCTAGAAAGTGTTGAGGGGATTCATGATTGGCTGTTTTACTGCCCCAAGTCAAATGAGACCACCCTCGTGTTTCTATGATAATTCAGTCCGGAGAAATCCCTTTGATCTCTTTCAATGGAAGTCTATGGGACTTGTTGCTAAGGTACTGTAAATGGTTGCTAGGGCGTGGCTTGATAGCTTCACAATGATCCTGAGAGACTGATTGGTCGTCTGAGTAAAATGAGCCCGCCCCCTTGTCTCTAAGACACTGTGATCCAGAGTTATGTTCAATACACAATTTACTATAGACTTAACATTGGGGCAAATTTGGGCAGCTCCTGCCCCCAAGGGGTGCAACTTTTACCCCATTGTGAGGTATGTTCTCACAGAGCCTGTCAGCCTCTTCAAATGTGGTAAATCACACGTCTGTGTGATATCCTCGCTCTGAGCTATGACTCGTCAAAGTTCGGCGCAATGTAAAGTCAATGGGATTTTTTGCCCAATTTTTTGCCCCTGGGGCAAATACCATACCCCCGATCGCTTATAAAAGTCATAACACACCATTCCCAAATAATCCGCACGATTTGACGCCTCATTCGTGGGTCTGTGACCAAAAAATTTTGCAAAAAATTCCATTGACTTACATTGGGGCAACTTTGGGCAGCTCCTGCCCCCCAGGGGTAAAAGTTTTACCCCATTGTGAGGTATGTTCTCACAGAGTCTGTCAGCCTCTTCAAATCTCATAAATCACACGTCTCTGCGAAATCCTAGCTCTGAGCTATGACTCGTCAAAGTTCGGCTCAATGTTAAGTCAATGGGATTTTTTGCCCAGTTTTTTGCCCCTGGGGCAAACACCGTACCCCCGATCGCTTATAAAAGTCATAGCACACCTCTCCTCAATGAGCCGCACGATTTGACACCTCATTCATGGGTCTACGCCAAAAGGTGCGGGACGAGTTAGGTGCCGAAGTTTTGTACGGAAGAAGAAGAAGAAGAAGAAGAAGAAGAAAAATAAGTATGTGAGATTACAATAGTGTTGCTTTGCAAGCACCACTAATAAGTATGTGAGATTACAATAGTGTTGCTTTGCAAGCACCACTAATAAGTATGTGAGATTACAATAGTGTTGCTTTGCAAGCACCACTAAATATAACACAAATGTGATGGCACACATTCGTGTTATATTCGAGGGCATCACACGCTCCCTGACAAAATAAAAATGGCTCCTGGCATTTTCTAAAACATTTATCCTTAACCTTAAACCATTGTTAACTCTGTATTTTAACCCTTAACATCTCTAATCTTCATCTCCGCTTAACAGACAAGCATTGCGAGTTGAATATGTACTTACATTAACAGTAAGTATATGGCATGTATGGTGTCTGAGTGTAGAAAATGGATGGTGGACATGGCATACAAATAGGTGGCATGTATGATGTTAATGGGTATGACGGTGAAGTGTGGTGATGCGTATCTATGGCAGGTGAGAATTGGACTGCTGGTCCAGCTACTGAGTTAACTGTGACATGTGACTGTACTGAAGGTTCTCCTAATGACTCATATGTGAGAAACTGTCGTGGTTTCCTATCACGAGCAGATCTTCTGACATCTGGATGAGGTTGCTCTTCAGGGGTCAGGTGATGAGCTTGTGAGTTAGAATCTGAATGCCAATTGTTCTCTTCTTCCTCTAGTCTGGTGAGGACAGGTGAGTTTTCATCAGTATTGTGCCTCTCTTTGGCTCCACTTCTATCAGGTGACAGAACTGGATACGGGGAGTGTCTCTGTACAGCTAGACCTTCTCTCCTTGCAGGTATCGGGACCGCTGAAGAATTTCCCCCCGTGTTTGATACTTCCCTGATCGGTTCTGGGGTAGGGTCTCTCTTATGCTTCTGGTCAGTAACTGGTATTTTCTCTGTTCTCTCTACAGGCACCCTTCAAATCAAATCAAATCAAAATCAAATCACTTTATTGTCACACTACTGTGTAGTGTACACGAGTGCAACAGTAGGTGAAAGTCTTGTGTGCAGTTCCGAGCAACATTGCAGTAATGACAGTGACGAGACATAAACCACTTTACATTAACAACATATTTACACAACACAATTTACATAACAAATGTACACATACTTACACAACAATTTACATATCAAATGTACACAATACACACAATGTAGAATACACATACACTAGATAAGGGTATAAATATATATATATATACACTAACTGAATTGGGACCAGTAGCCTGAGTTACAGTCACCATCTGAATCACTTTCTGAGCTGTCACTCCTGTCTGCTTGTTGCTGTGCAGTTCCCACTCTTTCTTGTCTTTGCTTGTGTTTGTTTTTTCTCTCAGGGACAGGTCTGGCATGGGACTCAGTAACCTCCACAGGTAAGTCACTCACCAGCAATAAGAGGATGCAGTGTAGCGTCCTTGTCTTCTGCTTGTATCCAGTCTCTGGACAAACTATATACACTGGACTCTCCGCAAGCTGTTTCTTCACCAAGTAAATAGTTTTTTCCCAATATGACCTGATTTTACCTGGTCCTCCACGTTCGCTGAGCTTCCTGACCAAAACCATGTCTCCTGGTTGCAGCACAACTCCTTTGGCTTTCATGTCATATGTTGCTTTCCCCTTGCCACTGGCTTTTCTGCTATTTAACGTTATCACTCTCAGTTCTCTGGAACACATTGCAACCAAGATTGAGTTCTGTATTTTTATACATGTTATGTTTGTATTTTTTAGGGGTGCAATCTTGAAGCTCCCTGCTGTGAAGGGCTTACTCTCTCAGGTCTATGAAACTGGTCAGGGTGAAAGGAAAGTGGTGCAACCATTTACTAGCACAGTGGTCTTGAAGGTGCTCACACTCGGAATATGGGTGTTCCCCAAGCACACCTCTCCGACTACAACCCAGCCTAAGTCTAACCTCTGAGCAAAGTAAGCATCATGTGGGCCATTCATTTGTTGTCTGACTTTATACACACAAACAATATCTCTCCCTAGTAGGAGGAGAATCTGGGTATTTGGGTCCAGCTTGGGAATGTAGTTTGCGACTCACTTTAAGTGAGGGTAATTCAAAGCTACGTTTGGAGTGGGTATTTCACTTCTATTGGCAAGCCTTTGTCTTTCCTGCCAGACATGTTGACAACACCAGCACATTTTTGAAGTGAATAAGGAGTGGAGTTGCTCTCTACATCAAATAGTTTGAAGAAATCTGACTTTGCCAATGAGTGATTGCTCTGATCATCTAACACAGCATACATTTTGACAGCCTTGTCAGGCCAATTATGAGGGAAAACGTCTCGGGTTACATGTGTAACCACTGTTCCCTGAAAAAAGCAGAATGAGATGCTGCGCTTTGCTAAGCGCTATGGGGGAACAATCTTATTGTGAGCAGCTTTGAATGTGTGTGTAACACGTCAATGAAAATTTACCAGAATTTATAGCCTCGGCTGGTGAGATCATTGAATCCAACTGTGTCCAGGCTATAAATAGAGGCATCACCAGAGTGTCGTCAGATATTTTTCTGAAGAGCAGTCCTGGGGCGTCCCAGTGCAGCAAAGAAGCGCAGCATCTCGTTCCACTTTTTTCAGGGAAACTTGCTGCAGCGGGACCCCTCTAGTCAAGGCTTTAGAGGAGGTGACCCCTCTGGTGGAGTGAGCCCTGACACCTACTGGCGAAGCTTGACCGCGCGCCTCATAGGCCAGGGCAATAGCATGCCTCACCCAATGTGACATAGTCTGCTTGGTAGCGGCCGCCCCCCTGTTGCGGCCCCCATAGCAGACAAATAATTGCCCTGACTTACGCCACTGGCTAGTGCGGTGGACATAAGTCTGAAGGGCACGGACTGGGCAGAGTCCGTGAAGACTTTCCTTCTCCGGCGTTAGGAACGGCGGGGAGCAGAACGCTTCCAGAGTGACAGGATGTAATGTCGAAAAAGGCACCTTAGGAAGGTAGTCAGGATGAGGATGCAGAATAGCTTTGGCCATACCTGGGGCAAATTCTAAACAGGCCGGCAAAACAGACGGAGCCTGTAGATCCCCAATCCTCTTAAGAGAGGTAATCGTCATAAGAAAGACCATCTTGAGAGTCAGAAGTCTCTAGAGTTTCAAAGGGGGTCTCAACCAGACCCTCCAGGACTATTGCTAAGTCCCATGGAGGAGTTCAGGTCCTAACAGGGGGCCTCAGTTGCATGGCTCCACGAATGAAGCAAGCGAGTAGAGGATGTTTCCCCAAAGGCACCCTGTCGATCAAGGTGTGGCAAGCCGAAATGGCGGCCACATAAATACTGAGAGTAGCGGGGCATATGCCTGCTGACAGTTTTTCCTGCAGAAAGTCCAGAACTGAAACAACTTGGCAGTTAACTGGATCTGCACCATGTGAACTGCACCACTTTTCGAAGACACCCCATTTATTGGCGTAGATTCTTCTGGTAGAGGGAGCCCTAGCACTAAGAATGGTCTCGATAACCTCAGGCGACAGCCCTGTGTCCCTCAGTTGGTACCCTTCAGGGGCCAAACATGAAGTTTCCACAATTCAGGCCAGGTGTCAAATATGGTCCCCTGTGCCTGAGATAGAAGGTCCCTCCTGTCCGGAATCGCCCAAGGTGAGCCGTCGAGAAGAGATATCAGCTCTGAGAACCAAATCCTGTTCGGCCAGTAAGGCGCTATCAGTAAGAGGCTCGCCCTTGCTGGCGAACTCTGGCCTAGACTCCTGGGAGCAGAGAAACCGGGGGAAACGCATACAGACACAGTCCGGGCCATGTATGCACCATCGCGTCTAGAGCCAGGGGGGCTGGGTGACTCAGAGAGAAGTAGAGGGGACATTGCGCAGTCTCTTGAGAGTCGAAGAGGTCCACTTCTGCTCTGTAAATCTCTCCCAAATTTGTGGAGTTTCCACTCGCCCATTGGTAAGTTTTGCCTGGACAGAAAATCTGCTCCCACATTTAGGCGTCCAGGGATATAAATTGCTCTGAGTGACAGGAGCTTGCCCTGGGCCCAAAGGAGGATCCGACGTGCCAGCAAATTCAGGTGGCGAGAACGTAGGCCTCCTTGATGATTTATGTAAGAGACTGCTGCTGTGTTGTCCACCCGCACAAGGACATGACAGCCTCTCAGATGTCGGAGGAAGTATTTCAGGGCCAGAAATACCGCCATCAGCTCGAGGCGGTTGATGTGCCAATCGAGCTGATGACCCTCCCATTCCCCTTGGGCTGGACTACCACTTAAGACCACACCCCAACCCGTCAGAAAGGGAACAAAGCACTCGGCGCGTAACCCTTATATGCCTTAGGGGACTGGCCCTTGGATGAAATCCCCTGGCTTTTAGCAACAGCTGAAACGGTCTCATATGGAGAAGGCCCAAAGCAATCACCGTGGACGCAGTCGCCATGAGACCTAGTATTCGTTGATACTGTAAAACAGTGCAACTTTGACCTAGCCTGAGATTGCTCAGGGAGTTCTGGATGGACATGACATGAGCGGGAGACAACTGTGCCTGCATCGTGATCGAGTTCCATATAATCCCTAGATAGGTAATTTCCTGAGTCAGAGAAAGAACGCTCTTTTTGACATTGCGTCTCAGACCCAGAGAACCTAGATGAGCCAAGATGATATCCCTGTGCTGAACTGCCAGTTCTTGAGACTGGGCTAGTATCAGAAAGTCGTCTAAGTAATTCAGAATGCGGATGCCCTGGAGTCGCAAAGGAGCCAGTGCTGCATCCATGCATTTCGTGAATGTGCGGGGTGATAGGGCTAGGCCGAATGGAAGAACCCGATACTGGAAGGCTTCGTCCCTGAAAGCGAACCTCAGGAACTTCCTGTGCTGTGGCAGAATTCCAATATGGAAATATGCGTCCATGAGTTCGATCGTGACCAGCCAATCGTGATGTTGGAACTGAGACACGACAGACTTGACCGTTTGCATCTTGAACTTGAATGCCTTGACCGAGCGATTCAAGCCTCGAAGGTCTAGAAACGGACGCAACCCCCCACCCTTCTTGAGGACCAGGAAGTATCTGCTGTAATAGCTGACTCTTTCTCTGGAAGGGAAACATGTTCTATGGCCCCTTTTACCAAGAGATTTTGTAGTTCCTTCCACAGTAGACATGCCTGCTCCGGTCTTACGGTAGTGGAAACCACGCCGTTGAAGCTCGGAGGGCGGCAAGCGAATTGAATCCTGTAGCCTTTTTCTACTGTTTTTAGAACCCACATAGAAATACCAAGCAGAAGTTTCCACAATGCCAGGTTCTCTGAGATGGGAACTAGTTTCAACACTTCCTATTGAGGGGGTGTTGAGTGTTCCGTGTCCTGGTTTAAGGCAGGAAGTAACGGAACATCCAACTCTTTGTTGGAAGCCTCTGTCACCCGAAACACCAAAGACGGCGGGAGTGAAGAGGTTTCGTGAGGGTATCGGGAGGGTCGAAGTGGATGATACACACGCCCCGTCCCGAAGGGAACTACCCTCACAAGGCTGGATAAAAGACCGTCAGGGTTTCTTTCTTTTAGAAATCACAGCCCTGAGGTCTTGTTTGGGTGGCTGCTGAGGGCGACGAGCCTGTCCCCAATCCCTACGAGGGGGAGCACGACTCGCCACACTCTGTTTTTGAGCCTCCCTTCTAGCAGAATCGGGCAAGACTGGGTGGCCAACGGCCTCGCCCCCTGAGTGCGGCGAGGAAGAAACTGCCCAAAGGCTTCCTTGTGGCTTTTCGCCTCCTGGAATCTGGAGATAACCATATTCATGGCATCTCCAAAGAGACCAGAAGGCGAAACCGGGGCATCGAGTAAGAAAACTCTGTCCTTATCCCTAATGCCTGAAAGGTTAAGCCACAAATGTCTCTCCACGCTGACCAAAGCGGACATAGACTGGCCAATGGCACGGGCTGACTGCTTGGTCGCATGGAGAGATAGATCCGTAGCTCGACGAAGTTCAGAGAAAGCCTCTTTGTCAAGAGATTCACCCGCACTCAGGTCTTTTAGCAGGTCCGCCTGGTATGCCTGTAACACAGCCATGGTGTGCAGCGCAGCACCAGCCTGACCTGCCGCTTGATAAGCCCTCCCCACTAGCATGGAGGTAGTTCTGCATGGCTTAGAGGGGAGAACAGGTTTTTTCAAAGATTATGCCGAAACCGGCGAGAGATAACCCGCAAGTCTCTTCGACCGGCAGCATCATTGAATACCCTCACGCCTCAGTGCCCAAGATAGTCGAATATAACGACGTCGAGGGCACGTGAACACGCAAGTTATAAGGTTTCCTCCACGAACGAGAAAGCTCATCGTGGAGGTCATCAAAGAAGGGAAGGGACTGATGAGGCGTTCCCTTCCCTTGGCCAACAGACAGAAATCTGTTTGGGGGTTTCTTGGTTATGTGGCCAGTCTAATTGAAATCTGGCCACTGCACAAGTAATCACATCGAGTAACTCTTCAGAGGATTTAGAATCGTGCTTAGAGTGCTCGGATGTGGGTAACTCAAAATCTGCAGATCCAAGAGAATCAAGGTCTCCTGAATTAAAGAGGCGCCGGAGCGCGCTTCAAGATCACGTGAAGGACCAGCCGGATCTGGGGAGAGAACGAGCAAAAGGGACGGACTCGTCTCTCGCTCCTCAGCCAGATCCATACGAGAGCCCCACGAATGAAGTGTGGGTGCCGGCTCTCGGAAGTAAGCAAGGCGAGCGCGAAGCAAAGTGACCGAAAGTAGGTCACAATGTGCGCACCTGCCCTGCCCCAACACGAGAGCAGCGTGTTCTTCCCCCAAACAAACAAAACTCAAGCCTGTCCTTGTCAGTCATATAATGTCAACAAGGAAACACGCATCGTTTGCCTTGTTTCTCCGGCATTTTCTCTCTCATTTAATTTTATATATATATATATATATATATATATATATATATATATATATATATATATATATATATATATATAGAGAGAGAGAGAGAGAGAGAGAGAGACTCTTTTTTTAGAGCAAGAGAAAGAATGGAAAGTTCTGCGCACTGCCTAACAATTTCTAACTCCTAACAAAGGGAAGAAAGAGGTTTTAGCAGCTTTGTGAGACACACAGTCACCGAGAAGAAAAATCATCAGACGACACTCTGGTGACGCCTCTATTTATAGCCTGGCCACAGGTGCATTCTCACCAGCTGAGGCTATAAATTCCGGTCAATATTCATTGACGTGTTACACACATATTCAAAGCTGCTCACAATAAGATTGTTCCCCCATAGAGCTTAGCAAAGCTTTATGCTACAAGCTACAAGCTTTTTGTAAAGGTAACATGCACTAAACATATCTTGGCACATGATTTCGGTGGCTGCCCTTTACCACAGATCTCAGTGCTGTGAGATGTTATGGTGGATGTTTGCAAAGCATAATCGTCACCTTCTACTCCACAATCCACTTGAAGAATGGTTGTTTTGGGCATTTGGAGAGATGGACTGGGATACATGGCAGTAACGTGTCAATTGCTTTTACAATCCTTGGCTAAATGTGTTATATAAATGCAGCATTTGTAACATATTCCGTTCTCACAAAGGTAGGCTTTCCTGTCTTCAATTGATTTAGCTCTGAAAGCACGGCATTTCCTTAAAGAGTGAGGTCTGTTGTGTATTGGACAGCTCTTTCCTGGATTTTCTACACTCCTTTTGGATGTGTTTGTATTGAGGCTAGTGTCACTGGAAACATCGGTCTTGCGAGCTAACAATGGAATTTTTGCCATTCTGGGAATTAATCTTTCTCTATAAGAAAAGAGTTTCTGCTGTGGAAGAGCGAGAAACTAAGGAAATTTCTAATTTCTAATGAGAAAGGGGAAAGAGTTTCTAGTTTCCAGTTTCTACTTTGAAACTGGAGCCCTGATTGATCCATTTCTCTTGTAGAATGTGTGGAAGTTTGACTACGACTAATACCTCGCGCAGTGTTCAGAAAAGACAACCCGGGCAAGTATCCATCCTCTTTTGCAGATAGAATTTCCGTAAGGAGATCTCCCAGCTCCCTAAGTCTCACTAAGTCATTGTTGTAAATTTTGATGAACATGTCCAACTTCTTGAAGAGAGCATCCTCGATAACCTCGGGTGAATTATAACATTCGGTCAACCTTTCCCATGCTTTCCTGAGGGATACTTGTGGGTTGTTAACGTGCATCAGGCATATTTCTCTTGACATAATGGCTCAATTCTTTACCTAGCCTCTTGGTTAGTATATCTACTCCTCACTAGCTGACATACCTATACCGCTGATAGCATTTTGGAATGAAGACTGCCAAGCTCTGAAACTTTCTGGTCTGTTGTTGAATTAATTGAGCCCCATTTTCACCACTTTGCGACGTGCTAAGAATTTCACAAATTCTGTCATAGGAGGGCTTTTATTTGCCTCCTCAGTAATACATTTTTGGTGAGAATAAGGTTGAGCCATAGGATTCATTGTATATGAGTGTGTGGCCATAGTTCGTTACAAGTCTCAGGTATATTAGGACTTAATTTGAGAGGCGAAAAATAGGAATCAGACACTGTGGTGCATTCTTCAGGCAGTTTGACATTTCTTTGAGGATGGAGGACGAGTGGTGATGATTCAAATGGTGTGTCCCATGTGATTAAACTTTGCTATTCCTCGGTAGGTGTAATGTCTTTATGGTGAAAATTGTTTTCCAACTTGGCCTGCTGAATGACAGTCACTTGTATGTTGTGCGCTTTCTCCCTTTAAAGATGATTTAATACTTCTGTCATCAGGAATTTACATCTCTTCCTCAGCTGTCTCTAATATCTCTGCCAGTGCTATGGCTGCAGCAGCCTCCCTTTGCAGAGTCAACGCAACCAATTCAGCTGTGAGTCTTGCTTTCTCTAGAAGTGCTTTTGCTTCCCCTTTCACTTGCTCAATTTTTTATTTGGTCTCTTTTTCAGTAAAGGATGCACAAACGTTTGCTGCTTCTGCCCTTGCACGGGCTCTAGCCACTGTGCTGGTCGATGATGCTGATGTGCGGTTGATACTTGAGCTTGACTGAGAGGCTCTGTCACTTTCTTTGTGTTTGTCCATGATACTGATTCGAAGTTTGTGCTTAATCTATGTCGTAGTTGATGTTGCTCCAACCAATCTGCCTTTTTCACTGTACAGTCCTCCAATTGGTGTTCTTAACCAAAATTAGACAGCCGGCCAAACTCCAGTCACGAATGACACGAGAGTTAGGAAATAGTGTTCTAGCTCTGTTTTAATAAATACTCTTGTAGAGCATGTAGACATGAGCATGGAGTGAAAACTGAAAATATAAACACACATCGATGCACAAACGTGAGATCGAAGCTCAAACATAGATATATTTTCTTGTACACTGCAAAATTTTATTTTCAAGACAAGAATTTTTGTCTTGTTTTCCAGTAAAAATATCTAAACATTCTTAAAATGTGATTTATTTACTTGACAAGCAAACTGGCATAAGATTTTAAGTCTTGTTTTGAGAGAAATCTAATTAAATTAAGTGAACTTGAGTCAGGTTTGTGGGCCTCCTTGCTCGCACACGCTTTTTCCCTTCGACCCACAAATTTTCTATCAAAAAGAGGTCAAGGCTTGGTGATGGCCACTCCAATGTCTTGACTTTGTTGTCCTTAAGCCATTTTGCCACAACTTTGGAGGTACGCTTGGGGTCATTGTACATTTGGAAGACCCATTTGTGACCAAGGTTTAACTTCCTGGCTGATGTCTTGAGATGTTGCTTCAATATATCCACATCATTTTATAATAATTACATTTATGATGATAGTATTTATGATGAATTTCATGAACTTCCTTATGATGCCACCTATTTTGTGAAGTGCACCAGTCCCTCCTGCAGCAAAGCAACCTCACAACATGATGCTGCCACCCCCATGTTTCATGGTTGGGATGGTGTTCTTCTTGCAAGCCTCACCCTTTTTCCTTCAGATATAATGATGGTCATTATGGCCAAACAGTTCAATTTTAGTTTTATTAGACCAGAGGATATTTCTCCAAAAAGTAAGATCTTTGTCCCCATGTGCACTTGTAAACTGTATTTTGTTTATGCCGATTTTGGGACAGTGGCTTCTTCCTTGATGAGCAGCCTTTCAGGTCATGTCGATATAGGACTCGTTTTACTGTGGATATAGATACTTGTCTACCAGATTCCTCCAGCATCTTCACAAGGTCCTTTGCTGTTGTTCTGGGATTTCCACTTTTCGCAGCAAACTACGTTCACCTCTAGGAGACAGAATGCATCTCCTTCCTGAGCGGTATGATGGCTGTGTGGTCCCATGGTGTTCATACTTGTGTACTATTGTATGTACAGATGAACATGGTACCTTCAGGCATTTGGAAATTGCTCCCAAGGATGAACCAGACTTGTGGAGGTCCACAATTTTATTTCTGAGGTCTTGGCTGATTTCTTTTGATTTTCCCATGATGTCAAGCAAAAAGCAGCTAATTGCCTAAAGGCTTGACATCATTTTCTGGAATTTTCCAAGCTGCTTAAAGGCACAGTAAACTTTTGACCCCCTTTTTTTTTGTGAAAAATGACGCATGTCATGCACAAAGTAGTCCTAAACAACTTGCCAAAACTATAGTTAGCTAATATTAAATATGTGGAGTGGTTAAAAACAAAATAGTTTTAATATCTTCAACCTACGTGTATGTAAACTCCTGACTTATACTACTATAAATGTATACAGTTTAAGGTCATTAAATATACTATTAGCATTTTCATGGCATGATGCATGCATTTATCTGGTGCATTAATATGGAATAAAAACAAAACCAGATTGAAGTTTGATGCTTTTATTACACAGTCGTTGGGACCTAACGTTGTTCTGGCAAACTACTTAAAAGTTCTGCTTATTCAGATGATATCTTCTCTGGGCTGCCTTCTGTAATTTAGCAGAATAGTAGAACGGACAGATTTTCAGAACACCGCATCACTCTCGTGGGACTTTTTTTGAGATACTTCGTTATGACGTCACATCAAGTCGAACAGATTTCTAACCGGCATGCACCTGGCAGTGATCGGTTCTGCGCAGAACTTACTCTTCTCAATTGAGCCTATTCTATTGCTCCACATTACACAGTCTGTGTAAACTAATGTTGCCAGAGAGCTCCAAACCACCATTATTAGATATAGGGAGGGAGCCCCTTTCCCTAAACTTAACCATGAGTGGAAGTGGCGCCACCTAATTTGGAGTAACCATGACCCTTCTGGAGCAACCCCGCTCTCTTAGGAGCTTCTGCCCCAATTTGGAGGTTTCCGGCTTGCAGCCATACCTACTTGGACGTGCCAGGGGCTGTCAAGTTGTCCAACATCTGCCTAATCAGTTAGTGAGGTGAAATAGTGCCGTAATATTTTATAGCTGCAACTTGTATGTTGTTAGATTGCGGTGCTTAACAGTGACTAGCAGCCACAAGAAACCAGAGATGGGTCACTGTTATACTTAAAGATAGGAAAAATCGTTTCACAGAATATGGTTGCTCTAGCCGACTCGCTGTTAACAGAGACAATCCTTTTTCATAGTAACATCGCCTGTCAGTTTACTCAAGAACACCTATACGCATTCGCTGTACCAACCAGAAAAAAGAAAAATTATTTGTGATTTTATGATACCATAGTTGTTAGATTTTACTGCTTATTGAGTAAAAACCTGACCAACCGTTTGGAGATTTCATTCTTTTCCCAATTAAATAGGATCTAAACTTGCATGCCTCTTATATCCTTAGAAAATACCTGCCTGGAGGCGTAAAAAAATGGACTTGCCTGAAAGGGACTTTAGTAAAATCCAAACGAAACTCCAGAAAGCAAAGTGTGCCTTGTGTCTCTACGCATGGATAATATATTCAGCTATGCAGTTAGAAGTGTTGTCATCAGTTTTGGGAATCGAAGTATTTTAATGAGTAATTGAACCAGTAGATCCCTCATTTAACGGACACACCCGTAAACAGCTGAAAAATTACTACGATCACAAAAACTAAAAATCAACAGGATTTGTCAACCATGGTATAAAACTAAACGTATAATTTTAATTAGCCATATGCCTATTATGGAGGACAACTACAGTATTTTCACAAATATTCAAGCAACAAATTACTTCTAACAATGGCATAATGACATGACATTTTATTCAGAAATTTGAATGACGTGATCAAAAAAAAAAAAAAAAGGATCAAAACAGGGTTTAAGGACTCATGCTATCCCATGCCAACCTGTGACCCAGTCGATACGCTTATGTTAAGTTCATCAAAATACATTTGAAAACATTTTCTGTGCACAAGCACAACAAAGACCTTTGCCTTGCACTTACCGCCATAGTTTCACATTTATTTCACAACACTGAAAATGTTCAATTAATAAAAGGTTTAATTACAATTATTTCCTCACTTTAAAACCATTTGGCAGAAAAACAGCATAAAACGCTACAAAACCTTGCAAACCATCAAGTGACCCTGTGATCAGTCATTTAAAGGTACTAAAAAGCGCAAATTAAAATGTGCAATTGTGCATCATGAACATTTCAACATCGAGGCCCATACAAGATAACGGCACAACTTTCACATCAGGTTCATTTATTTTACACCAGACATGCAAAAACTTTGCCCTTGCTCAGTTGTGATTAAAACATGTTGAATCTGATGTTCAAAATTGTTTCCAGTAAAGACTAAAACACTAAATTCTGACAGATGTTGCAGCCTGACCACTCTTGCAACCTTGGCTTGTTTTTGAAAAATGCATCCCAAAACATTTCAAACAATGTTGAACTCCTACATGATTGACTGGAAAAGGGTTGAATGACATCCAGCACTGTAACCCAATAATCTGTCAGACCATTTCCTCTACAAAACTTCATTAAAATTAGTATTTCATATGAAAATGGGTGTAAAAGAACTCTTTAACAGGGCTGCCAGGCATGTTTCAATGCATTTGTTGGCTCCCTGACATTGCAAAGGAAATGTATTGAAAGTACCACAACTACTTAGGAAATGTTTAATTGCATTTTATTGTCATATCAATGGAAAAATATAACCTCATACAAATGTTTGATTCTCTCCCTTGTAATTTTTTTTAAATGTATTTTTTAAACTGGGTGACTTCAATTTTGTGCCGCAAGGAAGAAAAAAAACAAGCAAAGCACATCAATTCAAATCAAGGAGGATGTGACATTGACATTTATTTGGAAAATTCTAATGTTAATGCATGTTCATTAAGCTCAAGTCCATTGGTAATTGCATGGATTTGGCACTTGTTTTTCTGCAAAACAAATAGGGGGGAACAGAGTGTGTTTAAGTGTTAGACATTGCATCTAATTCCTGATCCCCTTGAACAATTGACTGCTCCACTTTTCACCTCTCAAGTGGCTATATTCTTCCCTTTGCAGGGCAGGCAAAAGCGCTGTATATCCGTTTTACCCATATTAACATACTAAGAGAACTATAAAAAAAAAAAAAAAAAATAAAATAAAAAAAACACCTGCAATGATTTACTTGCAGAAAAAGCAGGATAAATGGCCTTCGCCAGTTCACCCAAGTGCTGCCAGGCGCTGCAGACTCCTCCACTCTCCCATGTTTACATTAAGTGCATCTCACTGAATTTACAACAAGATATTTATCACTTTTATTTATTATCAGTTGAAATATTAAGAAGGGGATGTAGAAACCGCAAACCCCTCCGATCACTCACACACTCCAGTCACGCCACTATCAAATCCAACAGTGTCATTTCTTTCCCCATGTTATATCTTCTCAAGTGCATTGTGGGAACAATCCAGTCGTAACGCCTAATAAGTGCCCAAAAATGTGCTCTGCATAAGTACAATGTGCAAAACTGTACTTTCTTTTGCTAAATGGAAACATGCCAGCAGTTTTACCATGTTTTTACCATGATGCACAAGCATGAACAGAATGTAGTCCCCTATAATCATTTATTTGTGGGGTCAAAGACAGTCCTCACATGGAAGTGGGTTGGAAAAGTGAAGGTTTTGGGCGCGGTGTTTTTCTCTGCTGGAACTGAACTCTGAAGGTGGACTCTCTCTCTCTCTCTCTCTCTCTCTCTCTCTCTCTCACTCTTTCGCACTCGCTCACATTCTCAAACACTCATCTCAGCGCACACGTCACTTCTGCTTTGCCTGCTATGCGTAAAAGACAGAAGAACCTCAGTGGGTTTGATTTCCATTATGCCAGTTACACAATTTCCACAGCCAGTTATCTGGAAAAAAACAAAAACATTAGGTATTTAATACTATAGCTTTGGGACCATTTCTCAAGTCTGCATTATACATCCTAAGCACAAAATGTAAATTTGCATGCATGAAATATACAGAAAATTGACTACAACTGCCAAAATGTGCGGTACACAATAACACGGCACTCAAGCACTACATCACACAATGCAATTAAGGCTATCAAATTCATTCAAATATTAGTTGAATTTAAGAAAAACGCACAAACAAATATTTAAACCATTCTTAAATTCATCAGTGCTTGATACCCAACAATCGCATTCTTGCGCTAAAAAAGGCTACATGTAGCGCAATAAATACAATTGAACAGAACACAAGTGTCTCGAGACACCTTTTCTTTTTTTACACTACATCTAAAAACACACCGTGATCCTGTACAACAGTGGTTCTCAAAGTGTGGGAAGGTATTGCAAGGGGAGACGCAGAAAACTTACCAGTCCTCAAATCTCTTTGTTTCACATATTCAACAAAAAGTGAAAATACACATAGGAACCGATGTGCGCAATTTTTCATCTGCCTTTTCTCCTGCCTTGTTTAAACTGGCACCGCAGCACATATCTAGGCAGCCCAAAGCACTTATGTCAGGTGAGCTCATGTAAACAAGATCATTCTTGCATACGTGCCAGTTTCAAACAAGTGACGAGGCGAATTAACTTAAATTTCGGTCTGTTCCTCACACAACACTATATGGCTTTAGAAGAATTGAAATCCAAGGCATGAGTGGTTTTATGGATGACATTTAATGGTGCTTTTATGTATGCTTTTAGAGCTTGGACAGCCACAAACACAATCCTCTCATCCTTCAATCTTATGTTTCACGAATAATAATAAAAAAAAAAAAGACAGATTTTGAATGACAAGGGTGAGTAAGTGAATGGTCCATTTTTATTCAAGATTATCAGTATCATTAATCAGGTGCAAATTACTGTCCAGATGTCCTGAGTTTTTCTTGACCCAAAAAATGAGAGAATCACTGCTGAACAAGACGCTGAATCAACTACAAAACGCTGCAAAATGGTCAAAGACCATTCTAGCACGTTTAGATAGAAAACTGTCAATGGACGCAAAAGCGTTTGATGTGAACAGCCCCTTAGGTGGAGGTATTTGGCTGTTGTGTCTTGCGCTTTTATCAGTGTTATTCAGATTAACTAATGTTTTTTTAAATGCTTTATCCTGATAAATCCTGATTGTGCCTGGACATTGTGTGGAATTTTCACTATTCATCTTTCCATTGCAAAGTCAAATTAATTATTGGTTTTTGGTCCAGTGTGTCCAGAATTTTCGGTTTCACCCAAGAATTTTTATTTTGGTGCATCTCTCCATCTACAGCTACATTTTTATTCCACGAAAGAAAGTCATACGATTTTGAGACTGCATAAGTGTGAATAAATTAGACTTATTTTTTGTTGAACTACTCTTTGAACTCAGCGTTCCATTTTTAATGCGACAAATGAAGTGGAAGTCAGCTGTGATGATCTCATGCATTTAACTGCCAAAAGTTGACATTTTGATTTGAATATTTATGACATAAAAATTAAAAAAAAAAAAAACTTTAAGAACTTCAAGATGACTACACGCCACTCAATTAAATATACACGTAACACAGCACACTATTAAAATTAAAAGGTTGAACGATAAATTGGATTTACCCATTTATCTGGACCGATAGTTGGATTTAACTCTCGATTTTTAGTTTTTGTAATTCTGTTACAGTTGAAACCCCTTGGTTCAATGGCATCCTTTTTGTTCTAGTCAGGTTATAAACATGGGTGCTATGAAGAGGTTTTGCTGCTAATAGTTATCACAATACCAAAATGTCAGTAATCTGTACAGATACAAGTGAAATTTTACAGTTCTTGATACTAATTTGGATACCACTGGAAAAAAATACTAATGTTCTATTGAACACACTTTAGCTCATTTAAAGTTAAAATTCAAATGTAAATGAATTAAGAAATGTTACGGCTGAAAAATACACATTTGACCTATTTAAATTAATATTTTCATTCATTTCAGATGGCAACGGCTTTGAAGGTACCGGGGTGAGAAATTTATTGAAGAATAGCCATGGAAAGTGATACTTACTAATGTTCAGCACTATTTTGCATTTAAAGGAAAGTATTAATATTACAGATTTTAAAAACTATAGGCAAATAACCTAGTTATCAGTATCTGCAAAACCCACTATTGGGCTACCTCTATTTTACATGTTACAATATTCACACAAAGTTTCACATTCATTTTTAAATAAATACTGCCCAGTACACTAGTAATCCATTCTGCGTAGAGCTTTGGTGAAGATAAAGACCTAAAATTTCACGCACCAAGCTTGGCTCTTTAGCTTGCGTAGCTCCTTTGTGGCCCATGTTGCTAAAGTCTTGGTCTTGCTTGTCTTGGACCTCCGGCCTTCAGTCAGAAGATCATTGATCTGAGGTCGAACCTCCACTAGCTTCATCACATCTTTGCCAAAAGTAGTACACAGGTCACTTTAGGAGGGAACAAGCATCAGAACAGTCAGCTCCATTAAACACTTGGGCAAGGAATTTAACATGCAACACCAGCAACAAATGTCTATATTAACAAGAGTAAAAACAGCTTCAGTAACAACTGTAAATTGAGATAAGTATTGTGTGAGTAATAGAACAGGTGTAAACCAATAAATCAAAATAGAAAATTAACTGGGGAAAGTGCTGAAGCAATTACCCTATGAGGCCTACAGCGTTGGCAACAACTCCATCTGAATGGTCTTCATCTTCAGCAATGTGGTGAATAAATGACAGGATGAACTCAACACGAGGCTGAACCAGCATTACATCAGCTGCAGAGCACAAACAGGAAGACACTCACTGGTTTAAACGTCATTCTTTGAATGCCATTTCAGTTATGAGACAGGTATTTTTGTAAACTTACGGTGCACATTCTCCTGGTCTCCTTTCAAACCCTGGATGATCCCAGTGTAAGCTTCCAGGCAGCCTTCTCTCAGCTCATTCAAATAGTCCACCATATCATAATCCGTCTGAAATGAAAACAGCCTCTAGTTTAATACACAGATAACCCTTTAAGGGTACCCACAACCTGAAGCCTTACATTTGTTAGTTACTCTATAGTTTTAATACAAGAACGCAATTAATCTTGACAAACTATACATCATTAAAAGGTTTTGATGCAAGACCACCGTTTCACGGTAGAAATGTTACTGCCAGAGTAACTTAATTTATGTCTGTCAAAATATCAAAGTGAGCATTATGAAAATGAAACCACAATAAACACGCATGTACCTATTTAATGATGCAAAACATCCTGTTTTGTCCCAAGCAGGCTTCAGTTAATATTTAATAGGACATTTAGTCCAAAAGTGTGGACGTTGAGAAATATTGAAATATTCTTATATATTTCAATTATATATTGAAATATACTTATGTCCATTTTCCACTAAATTATGGGTTGTGATGCGCTGACACGCTGTAATACACTCCGGAAAGCTAGAGGCACACAAGTTCCCTTTTCTCTCCAAATATGGGCAAGCAAAGATGACTTGCCATGACATCATGCCTACCTCAGTGCCAACATTGAACTTCCTCATATGTATAAAGCATAAAACTAATGAGTTAAGGGTTGAGACTTGTAAATATACAGACTAATTCAAAAATGTATGGTTTGTCTATTTCCATGCAGTCTCTGATATATTGTATTTGTTTGACAGTTCTGTAGCAGTCAGTGGAGAAGAGCTGCACATCTGTCATCAGCTGCAGGCTGGATACTAGTGCCTGACCGATATATCAGTCGTCCGATATTAGCCTTTCACCAATATATTGGCGTATATATTTACCGATAAGCACAGATATGAAAACCTTTTTCAGAACATATAATGCAGAAAATGGTGCTTTACAATTGGTGTCATAATGTAGTTTGTCCAGCAGAGCACACTCCACTGTTTACAGAGCTGACTCTGAACTGACGTTCGCTCTGCAGACAGGGCTGAGTTAAGCGGTGACTTCTCTGTAAGCTTTGAATGGTCTAGCTCCGCAGTACTTAAGTGACCTTTGGTCACGCTATATTCCATCATGTTCATTACGATCGCAAAATTCTGGCCTGTTAATAGTTCCTACAGGGTTCGTACACACTTTTACCATTAAATTTCCATGACTTTTCCATGACTTAAGGTAAATATTCATGACTTAATGTTCCATAAAACGTCTGTGTATACATTCCAAAAATCCATGTTCAAATTTACCACAGCATATCTTGAATAAAATAAATGAACAAGCAATGCGGTTTAATACAAAAATATTTATTTAAATAATGCTGACACAGTAACACAAAAATAATGTCAAACCCTGACAACTCCTAAGACATTTATTAACAAAAATCCATAGGAGGCTATTAACATAAATCAATGGGAGACAATGTAAAACCGAAAAATAATTAAAATAAATAAGTGTCCAGCAACATTGTCATTAACTTTAAATGAAGGAAATTTAACTTCACTGGATAACCATTTTGAACAAGTTAACATCTGTATTTGAATTCTCCATTCCCCAAAAACAATCAACAGAGTTTATTTTCCATTTCTGCAAGCTTCTCGTCAATCTGTTTTCCAATTTACTGCAGAGATGCATTCTTGTCTTTTGCAGTTCGGCGGAAACTGTTGGATTTGGTGATAAAGGTGAGATTGCTTGAAGATTCTGCCTTTTCAGCATATTCATCTGCTGATTTCTCAAGAGCACAAATGTCTACCTCCATTCTAGCCCTCTTCTTTTTCAAATCATCTAGATCATCTGAGAGGGCCTTCCTCTTCATGTCAACAGCTTGCTTTTCTTTCTCTTTCTTCTCCTCTTCCAAGAAGCCATGGTACTTCTGCCTGGCTCCTGCAGCTGAAAGAAGCAGCTCTTTTGTGATCTCTACATTGGTTATGCCCCCTACAGATCTGACGTGGTCAACAATGAGTCTCTGAGCCACCAGAGACCTCTCCCTCTGATTCTCAACGATTAACTCTTTGTTGATGGAAAAGCCTCTTTCCACACTGGCCTGTCCATGTGACAAGACAAGCAGAATCTTCACAACATCCCACACTTTGGTAAATGATGGTTTTGTTCCCATTGTCTCATGGAACAGGGTGTCCACTCGAGTGTTTTTCGTGTCAAATTCCCATAACTTAGCCTGAAGAGCAGCCAAATCACAAAACTCCCTAAATTCTCGAAGGATGTCATCACACATAGCCTCATTTACATGTTTAGTTCCTACGAGTATGTGCAGCATTCTTCTCATTTGACTTGCGCACAGTTCTTTACATTCAGCCATACGTCTCGGATCAAGGCACTGCATGCTTCTCACTAATGTGTGATGTACTGGAGCCTTTTTCAGCAACTTCTCAAGGAGTGCAATCAAGAGTTCTTGCAGTCCATCCTAATCTCTAGTCTCTGCCTTTCTGAAATGTTTTTGGAAGACTTGAGTTGGTTGAGTGACTTGTGCTGCAAATCCAATATCAAACTGAGAACTATCCTTGTGCAGACTGCTGTCCTGAAAAGGGACCTGGAGGAGCTTTAGTGTAGATGTGGCCTCTTACAAGTGCTATTCAACATTACAATAACTGTGTAACACTAGACAAATGAAATGTAGTCTAAACAATTACCATTCACATTACTTTAAATAATCATATATTTTATATTTTAATTATTTCTTTATTTCTATGACAGAGTATTTAAAATCATTTCTGCTGTTATAAGGGAAAAAGTGACAAAATTAAAACACTTTGCCAGTAGGTGTCGCTCAAAAAAAAAAAAAAAACTTCTAGACTTTGCATTTAATTCATTCCATTGCCCCTGTCTCGCATTTCGAAACACAAAAACGCGTTATTCTTTAACCTACTTAAACATATGCAATATCTTGCTCTAGATAAGTTGTGAAATGAAAAACAGAAAAAATGCCATTTATATATTTGCGTGCATTTCTAATTACTGCAATGTGTACAATAAAACATTAGCAATCACACAATAATCCATGTTTATCCTTACCTTTAATCAGTTTGTACATGTCGTCAGAAAGGAAAGGCAGCATGGGCTGGTCTGACTGATACGTCGCAATTGTTAAATATCTCCACTTTCACTGGAAAGAGAGGATCAGCACATCACATCTTCACCTCATCAAACGACTTCACTTTTGGATTGAGTTGTTCACCTCTCTACCATGTCGATGTATTTCTTGACATGGGGCCAGAGCAGCAATGCTCTGAGACATTGACTTCAGCATGGGAGTGTCACAAAATCTTCGTGAAGAGCAGGGCAATCATGAAACCGTGTTCGAGTGTCCGTGTTCGACTTCGCATCCAGCGGATTTACATCCATGTCTGAACGCATTGTGTAGTATGTGCAACCCGCAAGAACATATGTTGATTAGTGACTTTCCCACATCATTCTGCACTTGCTTCAAAAATACTTTCCAATTCACGTTCGGCCCGTCCATTGAGATTTGGACATGATTCTTGATTCCGATGTCAGAAAGCAAGTTGTTGATTTTTTTCAGCGATGTCTTGAGCTGATGAATGTCCCATAAACTCTGAGCTGATGTATTTAGTCTTCACCTCGGACCCGTCCCATAGCCTGACATGCATGTCTAACTGTTTAGTCTGTAAATAGTGATTCAGGCTTTCAAATAACATGACATATACTCTTTGCTTTAATAAACTAGCCAAAGTTATTTTCTTAAATTAAGAAGCCAGTCCAAAAGTACACACATATGAGCACTTGCGTTCTCCGCATGTAAATCTTGCAGCTATCTGACTGTAGGGGAACATGACCTGAAAAAGCTGGCTTCTGTCTTCACAAGACTTGTAAGAATAGTGAGAATTAGCCACTTTTAGCAGCCACAGTACCTCTGCAGTTAGGGTTTAGTTTCTGGACACAGCACTCAAAATGGTCCCTTGCTTTGTGGTGGAGGAGAGGGGAGCACTGCAGAGGGTGTCACGTCAGTCATCTGGGTGAAAAAGCCAGCGATCGGGTTGGAAGCCGACTGGCGCGCAGCTGCAGCGGCAGACTGGTGCTTTGCACCTTTAGCATGGCTAGATAGCGCTGCTTCTCCCATGTTCGAAATGTCGAACGTTTTGACATTTTGCACGTCCTGGGTCTTTCTCAAGCCATGCACTATACTTTTCATTTTGAAGCCAAGCATTTTGAAATCGACATTTTCCCGGCATTGTTGATTTTTGCTCAGCTGCAACTGAGTTGCCGTAACCCCACGCAGAGAACATAACGTCACGTGATCGCCCGAATGAAAAAAGCATTGCAATTTGTTTAACCAATATTCTAAATTAAACAAATTCAAGTACACAGATATTTTGAAAAACACATTTCCATGACTTTTCCAAAACTTTGAGTTTATTCATTTTCCAAAACTTTTCCAGGCCTGGAAATTGCCATTTTAAAATTCCATGACTTTTCCAGGTTTTTAATGACCGTACGAACCCTGTTCCTAGAAAATCAAAATCCACAAAAGGAGGTAGATCCTTATAGTCTCCCTAACACAGTTTGAGATGCAGACACACTCCCCCTCAGTTTAAGTCTAGACTAAAGACTAATCTATTTAGCCAGACATACATCTAATTTATCCTCCAACCCACAATTAGGCTGCTTTAGTTAGGTCTGCCAGAACCAGAAACCAGAAACAGTGATCATGATCTATAACAATACATTGAATGGCATCTATGCTTATATTATTTTATTTGTTTCCCTGTCTCAATCTCGGGACTCCTATCCTGAGGTCACCAGAACCGGCTTGATCCAGCACCATTCCTGCTTCGTGTTGGACTCCACTGCTACGTGTCGCTGGATGATGATGACTAAATGCAGCCGGTGCCAGCCAAACATCACTTCAGTCTATTATGATGGACTTCAGAGGATGAACTGAGGTCAACTCCAACCATAAGACATGGGATACTTCATATGCCATTGTCTGAACCTTGGACAGGTAATTTCGGTGAGGTCCATCTTAGGACATTACCGGCCAGGTTGAACTGCGATGCACCTCACTGATCTCTGCCTACATCACCTCGGTCTATTGATGGACTACACTCTTGAATAGGAATACATAGACTATCAATTGTCAACAAAAGCCTTCATTAGCCAATTAACAAGGACAATTGCATCTATGTGAACTTCTGCAGTAAATACAGCATGGATAAAAGACATTAGTCATTAATCTTACAGTTCATACAAAATCTTTGTTTAAACACTCCCCATAACACTTAGTTTAATAATTTTAAACCATGACTGGCATTATATTCATGATGTAAGCCAGAGGGGAACTGGCCCCCACAGTGAGTCTGGTTTCTCCCAAGGTAATTTTTCTCCATTAATCAACATCTTATGGAGTTTTGTGTTCCTTGCCACAGTCACCTTCGGCTTGCTCACTATAAATACAATTATGAATGACTTTTTTAAACAATTCACAATCGTATTTTATCTAATTACACAATGATGACTAATCGACATACAGTTTTATCGTTTATCATCTGTTAATGCCTGATCTTCTGTAAAGCTGCTTTGAAACAATGCGTGTTGTGAAAGGCGCTATACAAATAAAATTGACTTGACTAAGTTGCTATCTAGTTTGTGAATTACATACTGGAAAGTTAATAAAAATGACCCCATCAGTTTCCCTTTTCAATATAACTAATATAAAAGTTAACCCTGTCCCGAACAACTGTGTAACTCATGTTTATCAAATCTATTTATGTTAGCCAGCTATAACTTTTGTCAGTGCAACAAGTAATGTAGCAGATTGAAAGGTAAACAGAGCATCTTTTTACAGATCAGCAGACAACGGTGCAGTGGTGGATTGTGTCTGCAGTGTGTTTATTTCTACGTGCTACGTTGTTACCTAGTTGGTGAGACACAATGCTGGTCCAGCTTTTACTCTGTGACCACAATCTTATAGCTAACCACATAGCTTCTTTTATTGCTTTTGATATGTTTGGTACCCCCATCAACTGAACAATTCCAGTCGTTGCATTTATAAAAATGTAATATGTAATTTCCACCGCTAAATGTTTCCCCTGAACTGGTATAGCAGAATAAGTTGCAACACTGCTGCTGCAATTTATCTCTAGTCTCGGCAGGTGTAAATGCTTCTCGTTTAACATCCTGCCCCAAATTGACGCAGTATGAAAATAGTCAGCATTTGACTGATACTAAACATACAGTAATGATTTTTATTTAGCCATTTATAGTATTTTTATTTATCCTTTATTTTAATGGTCAGCATTTGACTTCTAAACAGTTCTCAAATCCCATATCGGTCAGGCTACACTGGATATTCTATAAGCTGCTTTCAGCCTCATATGAATGGAATCCACATGACATCAGTAAAATACACTGCTATAACAACTATTGTGATTGGAAGGAATATGCTCTAGATAATTTGTCATGTTTACCATTCTGCTGATACACTAGACAAACTTATGGTGCCATGACTTGGCCATGAGGTACCAGTGTTTTCGACATCCCTAAAAAAAAAATGGAACATCCTTCAAGGTAGGGCTCCACAATTAATCAAAATAAAATCGTGAAATGATCTTGTGCCATTACATCACAAAGGGCTGATATTTAATTAAATCGTCTGCTCGCTTCAAAGTTTATTTGACCTGACCTGTCCAGTCTATATTATGTTAGATAATTGCTTCAGAGTGGTTTTGTGCGCCACAACTCCATCTCATGCTTAGAATAACAGAAGTACTCAGATTTTGGTTCCATTTGCTTACGTGCGCACTCTTCCTCCATTCTCCCGTCATATATTTAGCTCACGAGAGAGCGTTTCGTCCTTATTACACTCCCAGTAGCAACAAGTGAAAGCTGAACAAGTTCTTGAAATTTGTAGAGAAATCAGAAGTGTTCTATTTTGATGTTATTAATTCTGCACTGTACATATTATATTGTCGGTAAAAACATAAAACTGATCAAATAGCCATGTGTCATTTGTCCTGGGAAAGCACTCAATGAGTAGAATCCAGAGTATTTGATTAACTCAGACAAAACTATACCGACTAATAGCCAAGTACATCTGACATATTACACGTAAACAGGTGTTGCTTTTAAGCCGTGCTTTGCCTATAACTAAACGAAAAATACAAATATGGGGGGAGGAAAAAAAAAAAAATAAAAAAAAAAAAAATAAAAATAAAAAAAAAAATCGCATACCATTACTTAAAGCGAGCCCACACACACACACAACAAATGCATAAATAATTAGAAAATCCAAACAATGTGCACAGCACATAATGTGCTATCTTGCTATAAAATATTTAACTTTTCAGGATCAGATGACTTTGGAAATGACACTGTATGGGATCTTTTTACTTCATACTTTGGAGAGCATACCTTTAGTTTGTTTTATTTGCATGTGTATTTAGTTATGTACAATCAAGTTTGATTTATTTGGAGAGGCTTTTGGACACTAGGATAAATTTATGGAATGCTATAACTGTTTATTGCTTTGCCATATAAACAATTTTACGCAGTTGCAGGTGACATTATTGAGAACAAAACAAAAGCAAGTTTTTTTCAGACCTACCGTATTTACAACCCGACATTAACAATTTCAAATCAGAAAAATAATTTTTGGATGAAGTTTGAGATTTTCAGCAGTTTCTTAGGCTGAAAGTCTCAATTGATCATAATCAGTATTATTAAAAAATGTGAAAAGTTCTATAAAATGAGATCAAACATTTGACACTTTTTTGTATAGTTCTAAATATAACATATTGGGAATCCCACTGAAACAGAAAATCTTTAAAAACACATTCAGTGCTTAAAGGGTTGAGGATATGTTTAAGTAGAAAACCATAACTTAAACTTGCAGTTTTTCACAAATGTTTTTGCTCATTTAATGCACCCTCTCTAGTGTATATTCTTCTAACAGAGTAACTGCCAGCATTAACCGATAAGCCATGAATCAAACAAGTGACCAAACAGGCCTGACAAAGGACTATACTGGCTGAAACAAAACATGCTCTCATGACAGATGTGAATACTTAGCAATAATTATTTCACAAACACTTGAAGGAACCACTGTCATCGCCCCTCCTGTCTCCCGTGTAACAGAAGTTGACTGTCGAGACAAAATCTAATTTATTACATATCAGGGACATTTAAACTAATATGACGGATGAAATAGACCATGATGGAAATTTTACAACTCATTTGTAGTGCAACCTCTGTGTGTTACATGTAAAGTTGGCACTTGATTTTCAATGGCAAAAAAGTCAAAATACAAAAGAACAGAAGTCTCTATTCACCAATAATCCATACTAAATATAATGTGATATATAAATATATATATTTTTAAATGGTATCTGAGCTTTTCTGTTTTTATTTTATGATGTTGTATTTAATTTTATGGGCATTATTAAATGTTTTAATATCACCATTTAACATATTAAAACACATTAAATTGATTTAATTAATTTGAGATAAAAACTAAATTTAAGTCTTTTGAATTTATAATGCTTAGTGACCCCATCAGACAGACAGACAGACAGATAGATATAAAAAATCTTGGTCATCTTTTTTCCCCTTGGTACATTAAAGAGATCACCTGGGCTGTATTCTGATTTCATTGGTGAATTTGCTAATTTTCGATCAGATCAAGTAGTTAATGCAGTTTTGCAGTCAGACAAAATGTGACAGGACCAACTCGTCGCCATAATCATACGCTATATTTAATTCCATTATATGGAGTAAATGTTGATACTATAGAAATTCTGCCGCAGACAGATGACATCTGAGATCATTACCTCATATCTTATTTGCTGTGATCAGCCAATGTCACTCAATCTACACCACGCTATCGTTCAGTTAGACCTATTCTTTCGACCACTAAAGATAGCTTCACTAATAATCTTACAGAATTGTCTCATATTCAGTAAGACAATAAGTCTAGAAAAACTTGATGAAATAACAGAAAACAAATGCAATCTTCTCTAGCACTCTTGATAGTGTCGCCTCCCCCTTTGATTAAAGAGAATTTAAGAAAAAAAACAAGCGGATGAATACAAAATTAAATTTATTTAATCGGTGCATAGGAGTGTCTAAAACTACCAGATTATGCGAGCAAAGTGGAGCAGTGTGACACCCTGCTCAATCCGCTCCAAATGTGTGTGCTCCGCTCAACCACTCACAGCCCAAGCATACGCTCTGCTCACTACCGCTTCAGCGAACTGGTAATTTTTTTTTTTTTTTTTTTCGCTCATCCCGTTCCGACAAAACATTTCTGTAGTAGACTATACTTGTTTCCAGGCAAGCACACATGCCCCTTTGCCCACATGGACCGAGGTGCCCCTCTCAGTGGAGGAGGAAAAAAAAAAAAAAAGCCAACATTTATTCATTATGAAATGCTTGAAGTACACATCTGAAATTGTGATTGTAGTGTTGTTAAATAATCCGGTCTACCAGATCTTGTTTGTATTCAGTCAAACATTTCTGTTGCACATACTGTATGCCATTGAACATCTTCAAATAATGCCTTACATTTTTTCTTCAGTTCTAATGACCTTTATTTACTTATTTATTATGTCAAACATGTGACAAAACTAGTGATAACTACTAGTGTTAAAACTTGTGCATTGGCGCAGAAACTCAAATTCATGCTTTTCAGTTTAACTGGATCTGAGTAACTCAACTGACCCAGAAAACAACAATCTTTTCAACTTACATTTTTTTTCCCCCAAGTCGTTTATGGCAATAATGAAAACATGGACCGGTACATGTTTTCATTATTACAGGTAAATATTACAGGTAAAAGGGAAATTAATTTGTCTCCACGGAAAGATTATTAAGCTACTGTAGATTTGATACATACTGATTTAATACTATCAGACTTTAGGTCTGTAAAATAAAATGAGCAATTTCCTAATGTTGTTTAGTATAAAAGGACATTAAGTTATCCAGAAAAGAGCAGTGAATGTTGCTATTTCAGTGTTTTTGCTTGATTAATATATATAAATAATCATATACAATATAAAAAAGGACTGTGGTTATTTATATAATGATTAATATATTAGTAGATACCATGTTCCCCTATTTTTTTAAATTGATAATATTAAAGCAGCATTGTGAATCTTGACTTTATACGCATCAAATCATGTGTTGTGCATGCGCTCTTTATATGTACAGCATGGCTTAACCATGGATTTAACAAATAAAAAAATATTTGTCCTGCAAGTGAGATTGTCCAATATATGAAATAATGTTTAATGATCCCAAAATAAATACAAAATATTGAATACACGAATTACACTGCCTTTGTTTAAGAAAATTTGCTTACCCCCCTAATGTAGTCTATAATAATTTATTTTCCTTGCGCATTAATGCAACAATGTCGGAAGATGTCATTTGCAACAACTAATCTAGTGTCAGTGTTTTGTTTTTTTTTGCTTTCTTTTTTTAGTTTCACTAATAGATAAGGTGTTTGGGAATGGCTTTGGGAAACTGACCAGCAGTTGTGCACCACTTTATCCCGAAGCAGAAATCAAAAGCAACAGGCGATCGATTAAGTGAGATAATTCCACTATGAAATTCTCTACGCAAGAGCGGAAATCTTTACTAGTCAAATGCTCAATTGAACAATGGAGGCATGAAAGCATAATGCTGTGCCTGCAAATTAGGACACATTGGTCTGAAAGATCACGTTTATTAGTTTTGATGCAGAGATTGTGTTGCCGGGATTCAAGGAAAAATTATTTGCCAATATACAGTATTCATTTTATGTATTCAATTGAGGGTGCTCTAACGTTTGCAACCCCGCAGAACTGGGCCAGCATCTAACTGGCAGCTGCACGGACATGATTGCAAAACATCAAGATACCTTACTAATTATTATTTATGAATAGTAGTGTAACCTACTAGCTCAGCTTTATCTACGCTACCATGTTCGCCTAAAACATCCTTGTGTTCTGGCAATGTGATGCTTACGATTCCAAAGGGAATCTTCCCCAATTCAGTCCATTTTGATTTCCTCCTTCCTTATTTATTATATTTATCCTCATTCTGTTTATTTACTTTTTTGGTGCTGTTGTGAGATATGGTGCTTGATTCAGCTGGTGTTCTATGTTTATCTGTTGCTCCTCCTATCCACTTGACAGGACCTTGAGTGTCACCTGGTCAGTATTCCAGGTCATTAAGGGGTGACTGGAGGGGAATAAAGGAACCCAGTGATCTCCAGACTAGGAGACACTGAGATTATTCCTCTGTGAGAAACTGTCATCTTCTGGTCCCAGCGCTCATTGTTTTTTCCACGTGTGTACCGTTACCTGTGGTGTTAAAGTGGATATTGAAATTGTATGCTGTGTTTTCAGCTAACCACTGTGTGTGTGTGTAAGGTTAGTAGTTAACCTGAGCATGTGAGTAGTGTTACAACCAGCCATATTGAATGTGTATGGTAGTTATTAGTAGCTTTTGTATATAGTGTATATAGTACTGCCCTAGGTTTTTCCTTTTATTTGTTATTTTGCATTATTTATTGCTAAAGACCTTTTTGTGGGATTATCCATATCCATTTTTATTTGAGAACCCTTGTTCTCTCCTTTTTTTGAACAGTGAGGGAGTAAGGGAAACATTTGTGTCTCTTATTTTGAAAATAGGCGTTTACAAAACCCTCTAGGATGCATTTTATTATTTTGTCCGTTTCCCCTCCTGAAGGCTTGTTTGCATTGAATATCCCACAATTTGTTAAATATTTCATACTTTTAAATTTGGTGTCGCTGTGCATTGTGCCTGCTCTGGGACCTGGAGATGGGAGTTTCTCTCCCTCTCACATTAATTTTTCTTGACGTAGAAAGGGGGCCCATAAGAATATCACGAAGTGCATTCTGGGTTGAGTGAGCTACACCGAGCGAACTGAGTGGAATCTTCAAAAAGGTGCTCTCCACTCAGGTGATATTATCACCACTCTGCTCATTTCTTTGCTCACATGCTCTGGTAGATACAGACAGGCATTAAAAGCTGCCAGGTCAGAATATGAGCAAACTCATACAAAATTTGTTTATTCAGTACTGTGGCTGAATTGTAAAGCCTCAATTGAACTAGATAATCTGTCGCAGCACAATAGTAATGGTAATTTCTTTTCTGATAAAATTGAAATCATCAGAATTTGAATTTTGCAATCAACTGTCACAGAACATCAGAAAACAGTTTCATAATTTTACTCAAGAAGCTTAAAAATGGCAGTTATGAAAACCGCTTAAGCCACAGCTTGATCCTGGCAAATTAGCCAATTATAGATAGAGCTCAAATCTCCCATTTATGTGGAAAATACTAGAAAAGGTAGTGTCCTCCAAACTATGTTAATTTCTACAAATAAATTGAATATATTAACAATCAGTCTAGTGTTAATTGTCACCTATTTTTAATTTAGTCTTAGTCTTATGCGAAATGTCCTTGTTAGTTTTAGTCATATTTAGTCATTCACATATCTTTTTTTGTTAGTCAAGTTTTAGTCGACTAAAAGTCTCGTCATTTTAGTCTAGTTTTAGTCAAAAGAGAATTTAAGGTATCTTAGTCAAGTTTTAGTCAACTAAAAGTCTTGTCATTTTAGTCTAGTTTTAGTCAAAAGAAAACTCAATATATCTTAGTCAAGTTTCAAAACATTTTAGTCTTTTTTTAAATAAATTATTTCTGAGATTAATTCTGAGATAACCATTTCAGTCAAATAATGTTTCACACATCTCAAATATTGGTTAAATGTCATAATTACCTGACAAAATACACTTGTTGAATGATTTGTTGAATTCACTTTGTTAAACTTGTCTGGTTTTCTGATTTAAGAGACACATTCACAAATGATGAACTTGTTCTGAAGAGTATTTTATTAAGCAAATAAGTTACATAAAATATATATAACCTGCATAATGTATGTGCCACAACACCATAGCTAACTGGTTAATTTACAGCGTAGATGCCTAAAATCAGCATTAGCTTATGAGACATTAATTTAAGTTAACTTCCCTGAATGTGTGGGTGGTTAGCCTTTAGATGTCGCTTAAGGTTGGTGGTGTTTTTCCCCGATGTTTTTTGTCCGCAGTGCTTCCTGTCAGTTATAATGACACATTCTGACTTTTTGTCAATATCATTGTACCTAAAATGCGACCAAATATCAAGCCTCTTCCTTCTACCTAGCATGTCGTCGGCGCTCGTCGCGTGTTCGCCACTGTCTATGATTGTTGTGTATTTGCTCCATGTAGTTTCGTGTTGCAGCCACAGGAGTATGAGACCTGTTGTAGCCGTTAGGCTACTTGAGCAACAGCGCGAACTCATTCGGAATATTTTGAAGGCGTAACAGCAGAATATTCAATCTCATGGTGAAAAAGTAGAGACGATTGTATACGAAAATGGAGAGATTTTATCTTAGTTTTTATTTTATGCAAAACATTTTAGTCTCGTCTTTTTGTCAACAATAATGCACGTTAATTTAGTCTTAGTCAGCGTTTTTGGACATTGATGCATTCTCGTCATCGTCTCGTCTTAGTCATGGAAAAAAAGGTCGTTGACGAACATATTTAGTCTCGTCTGACGAAATTAACACTGAATCAGTCAGGATTTAGGCCCCATCACTGTACAGAGACTGCACTTAACAGAGTTACAAATTAATCGTATCATCCGATCATGGCTGCAATTATCTTCTAGTGCTTTTAGATCGTAGTGTTGCATTCGACACCGTAGATCACAGCTCGAGTCACGATCATGATTCTCTTTAATAGGCTGGAGAATTGTTGGCATTAGTGGACCCATTTATCAGACTGCTACAATTTGTATGTGTAAATTAGGAATTGTCAAAATCAAACAAAAATTATGTATGGAATGCCACAGGGATCAGTTTTAGGGCCTATGCTTTTCTCCTAATATATGCGTGTGGCACGGTGGAGGGCGGGACCGGCGCGTGATTACGCACGCCCGGTCCCGTATTAGGCTAATTACGCCGTCAAGAGGGATAAAGGCCACTCGCAGACGGCGATCGAGAGAGCTTAATTACGGACGTCCGTCTTATTATGTGTTTGTCTTTTGAGTTCTTCATTAAAACCTTTAAGTTTATATGTTAAGCCGGTTTCTCGCCTCTTCCTTGCCCGTAACGTGAACTGTTTTACATTGGTGCCGAAACCCGGGAAGGAAGAGGCGAGAAACCGGCTTAACATATAAACTTAAAAGGACGTCCGTAATTGAGCTCTCTCTCTCGATCGCCGTCTGCGAGTGGCCTTTATCCCTCTTGACGGCGTAATTAGCCTAATACGGGACCGGGCGTGCGTAATCACGCGCCGGTCCCGCCCTCCACCGTGCCACAATGCGTCACCTGAGAGAGACATCAGGAATCGTGGAATAAGTTTCCACTGTTACGCAGACGATACCCGACTTTGTATTTATTCTAAACCCATCAAAATTTCACAATTCTCCAAATTAGCAGAATATAATCAATGAAATCAAAAGGTACCTACAGCGAAGAACTTGTAATTTGATACCAATCTGTCCTTTGAAAATACAATGTTTGTAGAACAGCATTCTTCCACCTCAGAAATATTGCCACGTTAAGACACATGCTCCCTGTTGCTGAAAAACAAATTCTCGCATTCCTGACCTCAAGACTACATTATTGTAATGCATTACTGGGTGGATGTACTGCAAGATCAATAAATAAACTTAAATTGGTTCAAAATGCAGCTTCCAGAGTGCTGACTAGAACCAAGAAATAGGATCATATTAGCCCAATTTTATCATTGTTACATTAACTACCTGTTAAATTTCATATTCATTTAAAAATTCTGTCAACTACATAAACTTTGAATGGTCCAGCTCCACAGTACTTAAGGTGACCTTCTTGCACACTATAGTCCATCACAATCACCAAATTCTGGCCAGTTAATAGTTCCTAGAGTATAAAAATCCACAAGAGGAGGTAGATCATTATCCTATTTGGTAACAAAACTATGGAATAGTCTTCCTAACACTGTTGGGGATGCAGACACACTCATTTTAAGACTTGACTAAAGACTCATCTATTTAGCCAGGCATAAACCTAATTTATCCTTCAACTCAAAATTAGGCTGCTTTAGTTAGGTCTGCCAAAACCTCAGAAACACTTCTCATAATCCATAACTCTGCAATAAATGTAATGATATCTATGCTAATATTATATTTTTTTTCCCTGTCTCAACTTCGGGATTCATACAGGTGCTGGTCATATAATTAGAATATCATCAAAAAGTTGATTTCAGTAATTCCATTCAAAAAGTGAAACTTGGATATTATATTCATTCATTACACACAGACTGATATATTTCAAATGTTTATTTCATTTAATTGTGATGATTAAAACTGACAACTAATGAAAATCCCAAACTCAGTATCTCAGAAAATTAGAATATTACTTAAGACCAATACAAAAAAAGGATTTTTAGAAATGTTGGCCAACTGAAAAGTATGAACATGAAAAGTATGAGCATGTACAGCACTCAATACTTAGTTGGGGCTCCTTTTGCCTGAATTACTGCAGCAATGTGGCGTGGCATGGAGTCGATCAGTCTGTGGCACTGCTCAGGTGTTATGAGAGCCCAGGTTGCTCTGATAGTGACCTTCAGCTCTTCTGCATTGTTGGGTCTGCCGTATCGCATCTTTCTCTTCACAATACCCCATAGATTTTCTATAGGGTTAAGGTCAGGCGAGTTTGCTGGCCAATTAAGAACAGGGATACCATGTTCCTTAAACCAGGCACTGGTAGCTTTGGCACTGTGTGTAGGTGCCAAGTCCTGTTGGAAAATGAAATCTGCATCTCCATAAAATTGGTCAGCAGCAGAAAGCATGAAGTGCTCTAAAACTTCCTGGTAGAGAGCTGCGTTGATCTTTTACCTAAGAAAACACAGTGGACCAACACCAGCAGATGACATGGCACCCCAAACCATCACTGACTGTGGAAACTTTACACTGGACTTCAAGCAACGTGGATTATGTGCCTCTCCTCTCTTCCTCCAGACTCTGGGACCTTGATTTCCAAAGGAAATGCAAAATTTACTTTCATCAGAGAACATAACTTTGGACCACTCAGCAGCAGTCCAGTCCTTTTTGTCTTTAGCCCAGGCGAGACGCTTCTGACGCTGTGTCTTGTTCAAGAGTGGCTTGACACAAGGAATGCGACAGCTGAAACCCATGTCTTGCATATGTCTGTGCGTGGTGGTTCTTGAAGCACTGACACCAGCTGCAGTCCACTCTTTGTGAATCTCCCCCACATTTTTGAATGGGTTTTGTTTCACAATCCTCTCCAAGGTGCGGTTATCCCTATTGCTTGTACACTTTTTTTCTACCACATCTTTTTCTTCCCTTCGCCCCTCTATTAACGTGCTTGGACACAGAGCTCTGTGAACAGCCAGCCTCTTTAGCAATGACCTTGTGTGTCTTGCCCTCCTTGTACAAGATGTCAATTGTCGTCTTTTGGACAGCTGTCAAGTCAGCAGTCTTCCCCATGATTGTGTAGCCTACAGAACTAGACTGAGACCATTTAAAAGGCCTTTGCAGGTGTTTTGAGTTCATTAGCTGATTAGAGTGTGGCACCAGGTGTCTTCAATATTGAACCTTTTCACAATATTCAAATTTTCTGAGATACATATTTTGGGGTTTTCATTAGTTGTCAGTTGATAATCATCAAAATTAAAAGGAATGAACACTTGAAATATATCAGTCTGTGTGGAATGAATGTATACATTATACAAGTTTCACTTTTTGAATGGAATTACTGAAATAAATCAACTTTTTGATGATATTCTAATTATATGACCAGCACCTGTATACTGAGGTTATCAGAGCCAGCCAGATACAGCGCCGTTCCTGCTTGGTGTCAGATTCTACTGATACATGTCGCTGAGTGATGTAAAACTACAGCCGGTGCTACCCAGATATCACTTCAGTCAGCTACAACAGACTTGAAAGGATGAACTGATGTAGGGCTGAAACGATTCCTCGAGTTACTCGATTACAAAAATTCCTCGAGGCAAAAACTCTGCCTCGAAGCCTCGTTAAATTCCTATGACACGCACTATACGCGCGGCGCAGGGATTTGATTGTTTCACACGGACCGTTTATTCACACGGACCTGTTCAGGAAGCATATATTTTGAATTTAGTTGGCGCGATGGCGGAGAATAAATATGTAAATAAACGGCAGAAATTGTCTAAAGTGTGGGATCATTACACACTTAATAAAGACGACAACAAGGTGCAGTGTCTCTACTGCAAAATAGAGCTGGCATACCACAACAGCACATCTTCCATTATTCAGCATCTGAACAGGAGACATCCATTCCATGCTGTTTCACCAAGCATCGCTGAAACAAGGTAACGTAGTCTAAGCCTATTGATGTTCGCTGATTTTAATCCCATACTGTATTTGTAGCGATGTCGTGATGCGGTTTGACTAGATATGATTTTTAGCTTTGATGACATTTTTTAGTAGTAAACGTAACTATCACGTTCAATTGCAAGAGAGTATAGCCTAAAAAAAGAACCCCTTCACACACACACACACACACACACACACACACGCCAGTCAGACCAATTGCAGCAATGCATCACATATGCTTAAACTTTTATGTAGCCACGCAACAATAATTTCAGCATGCATTCACTGTACACACCGGGACGTGATGGAGGAACAAATATTGTATTGCAGTCTTTGCGAGACCTTGTTTGTATTTCACGTCTGCCAAATAGTTACAGACAACAACAAAAAATTAAACTCCCCAGCCTGTTGGTTTTTAATAAAGATTCGGAGTACTCATTTTTCAGTTAAAACGCACGGAACAAAAAGTGCGTCAGCTTTTACTGCGTGTTCAACAACAAGTCACGTTACAGCTCTTCTTCAGCGTTAAACTACCAGAATACACAAATATGCTTAGATGCTTAGAGTGGTTATATATTATAACATCTTAAAGGAGAAATTCACATATGAGATAGCTTTATAACTTGCATACTATATAACTTATAGTATATGTATAACTTATAACAGCTTTAACTGAAATAGACACATATTATTTATAATTGTTTTATTTTTAAAAAAAAATTTAAATAAATTTTATACATTGTGTACCTGTTTGGCATGATATATTTTATATAAATTTTTTGTTCTCAGGTTAACTAAACTAAATTTGCAGAAGGTGCAATCTTTTTTTGTAATGTTGTGTATTAAGACGACAAAAAACTAAGTTTATATTCATATTAAGTTTGTATTCATACATGTTACAGTAAGTTCACTTAACTGTATGTTGTTATATAATTGTTGGCAATGCCAACTTGGCACTTAACTTTTGGAGCCAAACTTTTGGACTTGGAAATAAATACCTCTGTTGAGAAATAAAAGCCAAGTGCTTGATCGTTTTACAGCCACATAATATGTTTTGGTTGTTCAAAAACACACAAAATTTTTTTTTATCCGATTACTCGATTAATCGATCGATTAAGTGCTAGATTAATCGATTACAAAAAGAATCGATAGCTGCAGCCCTAAACTGATGCCAACTCCATCTTGTAAGACATCAGATACTTCATATTCCACTGACTTAACCTTGGATTTAGGATGACCCACTGGAATGAACTGCCGGTTGAACAGCGATGCACCTCGTTGAACTTTGCATGCATCACCTTGGTTTATTGATGGACAATCTTAAATTGAATAAATAGACTATCAATTAATTGGCAACAAAAGACTTCAGCCAACTAACAAAGGACAATGTATCTATGTGAATTTATGCAGTTAATCCAGGACGTATTTTAAAGACATTGGTCTTTAATCTTAGTTCATAAAAATTCTTTAAACACAGGCACTCAACACTTTTTCAACAATTTTAAACCATGACCTGCACTGCACATACTGCACACTTACTATGGGCGTTTTCATACTAGCACTTTGTGCACACCTAGGGTCTATGACTTCAAACCGCAACCAAGACTACCTGTAGGAAGTGGTTTAAGTTCAGTTGCACTGGAACCGTGGTGCGTTTGAGTGAGAAAGCAACCTGTTATCGGGTCCGCACTTGTTAAGTAAAATAACTTGTTCATGCGTTTTTTGCCAATTTAACACACACACACACACACACACACACACACACACACACACACACACGCATGTGCATCATGAGTGGCAGGGAAATTTTGCAGGACACAGAAAAGGTGAGGTGCCTTTTTTATATGTGAGTGAGTGTGGAACCAGCTGTGTCCTCAAAGTTTGAGCATCAGATGTAGTCTCCTTCCCCTGGACATGTACAACTGCTGAATTACAGCAGGCAAAGCACAGAGGCTCAAGTGTCGTTCACTCTGGTGTGCATGATGACGATTAATAAACACAAATATAGCGACCCGCGTTGTGCTTTCCATCATGTGCTATTAGTGCTGTTGATGTTGAAGATGTTGATGTAATAGCACAGGGGTTCGACAGAATCATAAGGAGTCTGAAACCAGACCAACACTGCAGGGGGCACCGGGAACAATTGAGATTGAGACCGCAGCAAATGTGCCCAGTGTGAAAAACACCTAATATATATTGGCATTATACTCATGCTGGTAAGCCAGAGGGGAACTGAACCCCACAGTGAGCAAGGTTTCTCCCAAGGTTATTTGTTATTTTTTTTTTTAGTTTTGTGTTCCTTGCCACAGTCTTGCTCACTAGGGGTACTAAATACAATTAACCATTTCATTATTTATATACACAAATTAGTTACACAATGATGATTCTTTAAGACTCAAAAGATATTAGTCAATTTTCTGTTAGAGCGTGATTTTCAGTAAAGCGGCTTTGAAACGATGTGTGTTGTGAAAAGCTCAATATATATAAAAAGGACTTGACTGCAGTAATAGTTCTGCCATAACTTACATACCTTCAAGCATTGACCTGGTTAAATATACTGGTGGAAAAACCTTTAGTGCTTTTCACACTGCGTTTAACCCTGGGTTATCCTCTTTTCAAATCCCTCTTTGAACCCCATATAAAGCAACATTTAACCCTTGTAATTTTGAAAGAGGTTAATCACCGCTTTTAATCCAGGGTTATGAAAGACTGCTGCATCAAACAGTGATGGCAAACACGATAAATGGCGTGATGACAGTATTCCTTTTGCTTGCGTTTTAGTGGTATGTTTCAGAAGACGCTATTTCAACAGAGATAGTGACATTCCCACAGAAGAGCAGAACAGCTGCATTGACATGTCCGTTGTGAGCTGTATTCATCCAATCACTGTTATTGACCCAGCAATTATAAATGTTAACCAGGGATTTTTGTACGAATGAAGTGTGAAATCTCACAACTTACATACTCAGGATCAATAGATTATTCTGGGTACAGCACGAACAGTGTGAAACATGAAACAAGATAACCTAGGATTTAATTTACCCAGGGTTAAAGATGACCAAAGTGAAAAGCCTTTGTTTCTTGAAATTTAATGTAGTTTTATTTTAATATGCTCATATGAAGATGTCTT
>JAVLUX010000026.1:860000-872500 GCA_032164185.1 Moxostoma hubbsi | reverse complement strand
AATAAGACTCACCAACCTTACCAAATCTAATAATTAATGAATGTAATTTACATTACAGTAAATGAAATAAATGTATTAATGATTTTTTGAAATCTAGAATGTTTTTGGATTATAACAGAGGATTGTGTGTACAAGTTCCAAATATGAATGCCTTGTCCATAGATAACCCACATTTCAAATTCATCAAATGGCCCATTTCCCCTAAAGTCAAAGAGACTCACTTTAAAATAATTTATAAAATATATCCGGTTGCTGACTTTCTTAGAAAGAGGTTTAGATTTGAAGTAGATCCCTGTGTATTTTGTGAGGCAGCTGACTCTGGAACACTTGTTCTCTTATATCCTATGGGTAAAAGCTTCTGGTCTGATTTACATAATTGGCTGTCATTTTGTCATCCACAAATTCTCTTTTATATGGATAATGTAGATTCATCCCTATCTGATTTGGTTAATATGATTGTTCTCATGGGTAAATATCATATTCATTGTAGTAAGTGGAGATATTCAAAGCCTTTTTCATGGTTTATGAATGATTATAAATTGTATTTTCCTCACTGAAAAAGTAATGAAAAAAAGATCCACTTGTATGCTACGTCTAAAGGATGCTTTTAATTAAACTTTATTTAATATTTGTATTTTTTTTCCTCTAGCCTTTTGCTCGAGACTTATTTTTTTTAAAGTAACACCCCCTTGTTTGCTTTTTGTTGTTCAGTATTGTGTAGGGGGGATGCTTCTTTCATTTACACTGACAATAATTGTATTGTTCCTATTGATGTATATTTCTTATTTCTCCCCTAAGAGATTTTTGTATGTTTTTAAAAAAACAAAAAAAAAACAACCTCTTTACTGTCTACCATCATCCGCTTCCCAATCGTCCCGCTTTCTGTCTTTCATCGTCCAACAACAGACAATCACGAGATTCGAAGAGATGCAGCCAATCAATACAGGATTTGGTCAGCAGCCAATAGCATTTCTTAAAGGATTGGGCCCCGCCCCTGAGCGTCAAAACGGACTTGTGTGTGTAAAGATTTCATCTGCGTGTGTGTGCAGAAAATAATTTGCGCGTGTTTAGATCTGCGTGTGTGTGAGACCTATCATGACTCGCGGTTTTGTTATTTCTGCTCGCAAGTTGTTAATTTGTGTGCACAATCATTTTTTTGGTGCTCGAGTTTGGGAAAAAGGTATACATTTTACGTGCAAACTGTGTCATGGTGCTCACACTGTTGTAATTCACTTGCGCGCTGGGTTTATGCACTTGCGCTGTTTTGTCCAACATTTAAGCCATACTTTCTGCTCTTAAGTTTATTCCGCGCATTAAGTGCTTAATCAGATTTGTCGTGTTGCCGGTCTTGGTAGCAATTATCTTGTTGCAAATAGTCACACTTTTGTTCTTTTCCACATCTTTTACATTCATGGGGTTGAGACGCATACACTACAGCCTCACGTGTCTGGGCGTAACCAGCGTAAACTAGTGTTTTTCCTTGATGCCTAAACACAGCCAATCACCAGAACTTTTAGAATTGGGCAGATCAAACATGCTACATGCTTATTGACGTTGATGAGATTAACCCCATAGGTATTAAAATTTGGTACTGAACGACAAGACATTTTTCGATACTTGATTGTTTAGGAGGCAATTCAGTCGGTGCCAAAATGCATCAAACTCGATACCCAGCCTTAGTCAGCATCATCTGAAATATGTATTTGTAATATATTGTTTAATGCCATTTCAAAAGCCATTTACGTTGCAAGAACAAGGTGAACAATAAAGCAAACAAACCATTAAAATAAATAAAAGATAACATGTAAATAATCTTCATACATAAATTACAATTATTTTTCAAAATGACAAATTCTAAAAGAAAACATTTGTGAAAAAATATATGAATACTCACACCCAAGTTTTCGAGCAGCAACTGCATGATTTCATCACAGTAAGGCAGAATATTGGCCATGAGAGCTCGACATAAATCACACACCAGCCCCACTGCAGCCAAACACACCTGACCAGACAGACAAGACAAATACACCAACATGAACTACACCAATATAATCAAAAATGTTTGTAATTAGGGTGGGAAACTAACTTATTTGCCTACCAGTCAGTGGCAGGAGAATGCACAATTTTACTAGCCACTTCGATATTTTACCAGGCATTTCATATGAGGGACAATTACAGTGCATTCAGAAAGTATCCAGATTTCACATTGTTGCAGCATAAATGCTTTAAATAATAATAAAAAACAAAATCTATCTCCATACCCCATAATGAAATAACAGATTTTTGATAACTCTGCAAATTTATTAAGAAAAAAAAAGAATTATCACATTGACACTTAAGTATTCAGACCTTTGCATCAGAGCTAAAATTCAAGTGTCATAGCATCACATTTCTCTAGATCATTTTTGAGATGGTTCTACACTTTGATTTGAGTCTACCTGTGGTGAATTCAATTGATTGGACATGATTTGGAACGGCAAACGCCTGTCTATAGGTCTCACAGCTGAAAATGCATAGCAGAGCAAAAACCATGCCATGAGGTCAAAGGACAGGGCTCAGGACAAAAAAAAAAAAAAGACAAATGACTTGAGACATCGGCTCCTAAACTGAAATATTAACCGGTTGATACGCAATTCCCCCCCCCCCCCACCACGTGATAGTGACATCACTGTGCTTAATTTAATATATAATTTACCGTCTATAAATGTAATTAATGTTAACAAATTATACACGTTTTCAAAGGTCTAAGGGTTCAACATTGATATCCCATCTCCATTTCATGATAACAATGTTTAGTTATTTGTGGCAGGAGTACAAATGAAAACATGCAATATCAAAACAGGATTTCATACCTTTATGACAACGCGATGAAACGTGGCTCTTTGATTAAAAAAAAAAAACAACAGGTGGCTCGCCAGGTTTCTCACCATTCACCATTTACAGCCTACTTCTGAACAAGGTTTGAAATGAACACCCACCAAATGCAGATTTTTCATGCCGAGTATTTTGCTGACGTACCAGCCACTGTTGAAGGTGACCTGAAAGACTTGTCGGAGAGATATATAACAAGAAATTTGACAAAGATGCGTGTTTGACGAAACTGGATTTTATTTTGTAGAACAGACGAAAGAGCCGGTGATGTGCATCTGATTTGATGAGTGCACACAGAGAGCTCTGAGTGCAATGAAAGCGATTCAACAAAAGGAACATTCATAGAGTTCTGGGACTCGTTTCCCCAATATCTATTGATCTTAGCTGTTGAGTACTTTCTACGAGCGATTTAATGAACGTTCGTTATTTTTTGTGCAATCGGTGTGATATATAGCACCCACAAAATGCGACGAGACTCAATCCAGTTTGCTAGCTCCTCTCCAAATGCATTTCATGCAGGAGTAATTTTGCTCATCTACCTGCAAAAGGTGGGTGACCTGTAAGATGTCTCGGAGTGACATGACAAGAAATGCTGATGTGTTTGAAGAAACACTATTATATTTTTAAGAACAGAAAAGTCATCAATGCTCGTGTCTGATTCACTGTTCAGAGGCGTGCAACGGGACCCTGTCTCATGAAGCAAGAGCATGTACAGTGTTATCACTCCTTTTTCTCAGTTTCATTCAACTGAAAACTGTTTGCAAGAATAATGTAGTCTATGAGAATGCTACAAATGATCTCAAATTCTCATGACGATCAGCTCTTACACATTGTGAACGCAACTCTGTAGATCCAGTAATATATACAGGTATCTTTGTATTAAATAAGAATGGAAAATGGAAAACATTGTCCAAGAAAGATTTAAAGCAGCACAAAAATGATAAGCCATGGATTACTAATGGAATAGAGAAGACATGTAAAAAGAATGCATTATATAGGAAATTTATAACCAGAACAAAAAAAGCTGAAAAGACATAAAAATAAAATTATAAGATTTTATAAGAAGGATTATTATCACAAATTATTGGAGCGGTATAAGAGTAATACTCAAGCAACATGGAAAGTACTTAACAGTATAATTAAAAAGAGTACTGGAAAAGTAGACTATCCAAATAATTTTGTAAATGATACAAAAATTATAAATAGTGAATGAGTCAATAAATTTAATGAGTATTTTTTAAATATTGGATTTAAGTTAGCAAAAGAAATTGTAGAGTAGAGAACTGGGGATAGAGTAGATGAAGTGAATATTCCTAGTAACATCCAATCAATATACAGTGAGGAAAATAAGTATTTGAACACCCTGCTATTTTGCAAGTTCTCCCACTTAGAAATCATGGAGGGGTCTGAAATTGTCATCGTAGGTGCATGTCCACTGTGAGAGACATAATCTAAAAAAAAAAAATCCAGAAATCACAATGTATGATTTTTTTAACTATTTATTTGTATGATACAGCTGCAAATAAGTATTTGAACACCTGAGAAAATCAATGTTAATATTTGGTACAGTAGCCTTTGTTTGCAATTACAGAGGTCAAACGTTTCCTGTAGTTTTTCACCAGGTTTGCACACACTGCAGGAGGGATTTTGGCCCACTCCTCCACACAGATCTTCTCTAGATCTGTCAGGTTTCTGGGCTGTCGCTGAGAAACACGGAGTTTGAGCTTCCTCCAAAGATTCTCTATTGGGTTTAGGTCTGGAGACTGGCTAGGCCATGCCAGAACCTTGATATGCTTCTTACAGAGCCACTCCTTGGTTATCCTGGCTGTGTGCTTCGGGTCATTGTCATGTTGGAAGACCCAGCCTCGACCCATCTTCAATGCTCTAACTGAGGGAAGGAGGTTGTTCCCCAAAATCTCGCAATACATGGCCCCGGTCACCCTCTCCTTAATACAGTGCAGTCGCCCTGTCCCATGTGCAGAAAAACACCCCCAAAGCATGATGCTACCACCCCCATGCTTCACAGTAGGGATGGTGTTCTTGGGATGGTACTCATCATTCTTCTTCCTCCAAACATGGTTAGTGGAATTATGACCAAAAAGTTCTATTTTGGTCTCATCTGACCACATGACTTTCTCCCATGACTCCTCTGGATCATCCAAATGGTCATTGGCAAACTTAAGACGGGCCTTGACATGTGCTGGTTTAAGCAGGGGAACCTTACGTGCCATGCATGATTTCAAACCATGACGTCTTAGTGTATTACCAACAGTAACCTTGGAAACGGTGGTCCCAGCTCTTTTCAGGTCATTGACCAGCTCCTCCCGTGTAGTTCTGGGCTGATTTCTCACCTTTCTTAGGATCATTGAGACCCCACGTGGTGAGATCTTGCATGGAGCCCCAGTCCGAGGGAGATTGACAGTCATGTTTAGCTTCTTCCATTTTCTAATGATTGCTCCAACAGTGGACCTTTTTTCACCAAGCTGCTTGGCAATTTCCCCGTAGCCCTTTCCAGCCTTGTGGAGGTGTACAATTTTGTCTCTAGTGTCTTTGGACAGCTCTTTGGTCTTGGCCATGTTAGTAGTTGGATTCTTACTGATTGTATGGGGTGGACAGGTGTCTTTTTGCAGCTAATGACCTCAAACAGGTGCATCTAATTTAGGATAATAAATGGAGTGGAGGTGGACATTTTAAAGGCAGACTAACAGGTCTTTGAGGGTCAGAATTCTAGCTGATAGACAGGTGTTCAAATACTTATTTGCAGCTGTATCATACAAATAAATAGTTAAATCATATATTGTGATTTCTGGATTTTTTTTTTTTTAGATTATGTCTCTCACAGTGGACATGCACCTACGATGACAATTTCAGACCCCTCCATGATTTCTAAGTGGGAGAACTTGCAAAATAGCAGGGTGTTCAAATACTTATTCTCCTCACTGTGTATATGTATGTGTGTATGTATATATATATATGCTGGGATAAACGATTATTTTTTTAAACGATTAATCTAACGATTCAAAAAAAAAAAAAAAAAAAAAAAAAACACGCTGGGAGTTTGATTGACAGGCGATCTGATCAATCAATCATAATCCGCCATTTTTGTCCGACAAAGTAGTCAGGAGAGAGAAGATTAACGTCGGTGGATTTGAATTTGAATAATGGATTGTAGGCTACTGTACTGACGTCTTTCCGTGGTTAAAACGTCAATCTTTCTGATGTAGGCTACATTCATGTTTAGCCTATTTGATGCTATAAATTAACCAAGAAAAAGATGATCGGTTCACGAGCAGCTTTAACTGAGGCAATCTGTCACGACACATTAAAGAGCCACACAATAGTAGGCCCATTTATGGTTTAATTTTCTTTGACTGACCAAATTTGAAAGTTGAGACTTTATTAAATGTTACCTGCTTGGTCCCGTCTGTCAGCGCGTTGTCAGTGTCCTCTCTGTATTTTTCTCGACATTCATAGCTATAAGCGCATTATTAATAGCTATAAACTAAAACTTTAGGTGTCGACAACGTATTATAGCCTTCTCCAACATCGAGTGCAAAGTGGGGAGTTGAAAGAAAAAAAACACAAAAAAAAAACAACTTACGGTGCTCTGTCATCTGTAGCTGCTCCCAGGTGGCGCCTCTTCAGGTGCTGGTGCATTGCTGTGGTGCTAGAATGGAAGGCCATCTCCATTTTGCAAAGACGCCATTTCACGGAATTGTTTCCTTTTAAATTAAAGAATTCCCATACTTTAGAGGAACGAGTGTGTGCCGCCTTGCACTTCTGATAGTCCGAGTAGCAACTCGAGTGGCTAATACTCTCCGGCGCCGCCATCTTTGTTTTGGGTCTGATGAATCGACGCACATATTGTGTCGACGTATTTTTTGCGTCGACATCATCGATGACTTTGACGCATTGTCCCAGCCCTAGTGTGTATGTACATACATACATACATACATACATACATACACTACCGTTCAAAAGTTTGGGGTCACATTGAAATGTCCTTATTTTTGAAGGAAAAGCACTGTACTTTTCAATGAAGACAACTTTAAACTAGTCTTAACTTTGAAGAAATACACTATACATTGCTAATGTGGTAAATGACTATTCTAGCTGCAAATGTCTGGTTTTTGGTGCAATATGTACATAGGTGTATAGAGGCCCATTTCCAGCAACTATCACTCCAGTGTTCTAATGGTACAATGTGTTTGCTCATTGGCTCAGAAGGCTAATTGATGATTAGAAAACCCTTGTGCAATCATGTTCACACATCTGAAAACAGTTTAGGTCGTTACAGAAGCTACAAAACTGACCTTCCTTTGAGCAGATTGAGTTTCTGGAGCATCACATTTGTGGGGTCAATTAAACGCTCAAAATGGCCAGAAAAAGAGAACTTTCATCTGAAACTCGACAGTCTATTCTTGTCCTTAGAAATGAAGGCTATTCCATGCGAGACATTGCTAAGAAATTGAAGATTTCCTACAACGGTGTGTACTACTCCCTTCAGAGGACAGCACAAACAGGCTCTAACCAGAGTAGAAAAAGAAGTGGGAGGCCGCGTTGCACAACTGAGCAAGAAGATAAGTACATTAGAGTCTCTAGTTTGAGAAACAGACGCCTCACAGGTCCCCAACTGGCATCTTCATTAAATAGTACCCGCAAAACACCAGTGTCAACATGTACAGTGAAGAGGCGGCTGCGGGATTCTGGGCTTCAGGGCAGAGTGGCAAAGAAAAAGCCATATCTGAGACTGGCCAATAAAAGAAAAAGATTAAGATGGGCAAAAGAACACAGACATTGGACAGAGGAAGACTGGAAAAAAGTGTTGTGGACAGATGAATCCAAGTTTGAGGTGTTTGGATCACAAAGAAGAACGTTTGTGAGACGCAGAACAAATGAAAAGATGCTGGAAGAATGCCTGACGCCATCTGTTAAGCATGGTGGAGGTAATATAATGGTCTGGGGTTGCTTTGGTGCTGGTAAGGTGGGAGATTTGTACAGGGTAAAAGGGATTCTGAATAAGGAAGACTATCACTCCATTTTGCAACGCCATGCCATACCCAGTGGACAGCGCTTGATTGGAGCCAATTTCATCCTACAACAGGACAATGACCCTAAACACACCTCCAAATTGTGCAAGAACTATTTAGAGCAGAAGCAGGCAGCTGGTATTCTATCGGTAATGGAGTGGCCAGCGCAGTCACCAGATCTGAACCCCATTGAGCTGTTGTGGGAGCAGCTTGACCGTATGGTACGCAAGAAGTGCCCATCCAACCAATCCAACTTGTGGGAGCTGCTTCTGGAAGCGTGGGGTGCAATTTCTCCAGATTACCTCAACAAATTAACAGCTAGAATGCCAAAGGTCTGCAATGCTGTAATTGCTGCAAATGGAGGATTCTTTGACGAAAGCAAAGTTTGATGTAAAAAAAATCTTATTTCAAATACAAATCATTATTTCTAACCTTGTCAATGTCTTGACTCTATTTTCTATTCATTTCACAACGTATGGTGGTGAATAAGTGTGACTTTTCAGGAAAACACAAAATTGTTTGGGTGACCCCAAACTTTTGAACGGTAGTGTACATACATACATACACGGTTTATGTTGGCTTTAAATGTTACAGAAAAGAGTAATAAGGATTGTAAAAAGGGTAGACTATTATGAACCAAACATATTTATTGAATTACATGTTTTAAAATTTGTTGATTTGGTTGATTTTTACACTGCACAGATAATGTATAAAGTATATAATTTACTTCCATATTGTATTCAGAGGTTGCTCGAAATAAGAGAACACCAGTATAAACTAAGAGGAATGTACAGGTATATATTAATTACCAGGAGAAAAAAAAAAATGTGGTACATAATACGGGACTTTTAAATATAAAGCCTGAAATACACATGGGACTCTTATTTTGAAATGTCTGCACTCCAAGTTGTGAGCTCAATGACAGCTGATTCGCTGAGAAAGTGAATCTGATTCAAACTGCTAACTTGAGCTCAAACCCTCAGTTCTTTAAGTGATTCACGAAAAAGACCCGGTGTTCAAGAGTCATTTGTTCACGACTCTTGCGCTGGGTTTGTTGCGTGTAGAGCTCGTAAAACAGAATGGGTGAAAAGAAGCAAGAGAGACACTGGTGCACGCTCTAAAGACGTATTCAATAACTGACAAGATGGGACAAAACTGCATATGAATGCACTCAAGACTGTCGCCAATGACAATCAGTAACAACTACCTGCAGAGCTCAGAGACAGGATTGTGTTGAGGCACAGATCTGGGGAAGGCTACAAAAAAACTAATTTCAGCTGCATTCAAAGTTTCCAAGAGCACAGTGTCCTCCATAATTCTTAACTGGAAGTTTGGAACAACCAGGACTCTTCCTAGAACTGGCCACCCAGCCAAACTGAGCAATCAGGGGAGAAGGGCTTTGTAAGAGATAAGACCAGGAATCTGATGGTCAATCTGAAACATTCTCTTGTCTGATGAAATGAAGATTGAATTATTTGGCCTCAATTCAAAGCATCATGTCTGGAGGAAACCAGGCACTGCTCATAACCTGCGCAATAGCATCCCAATGGTGAAGCATGGTGGTGGAAGCATCATGCTGTGGGGGTGTTTTTCAGCAGCAGGGACTGTTCAGGGTTCAAAGAAAGCTAATCACTGCCAAGTAACAAAATCTGGTTTTAGGGAATGTAGTTTGACGTGAAAAAATAAAAGCACTTTTGCATAAGGCTGCAACATAAAATGTGAAAAAAAGGGGCTGAATACTTTCTGAATGCACTGTACATTCACATTTCTCAAATGCTTTTATCCAAAGTGATTCATTCTGAGGCAATAATGAGCGCTGCAATTAAAAAGTTTCAAAACTGCTCAGAAGTACAGCCAGAGAGAAAAAATTAGACCATAGTAAAATAAATTAAGAGGGTTCTTATACTCTTAAAAAACCATTGCAAAACAAGTGCATTAATAGGATTGAGTCCAATTCAACAAATTTATGGACAGCTTTACCTAACAGGGATGCAAACTCATAAGAGGTGAAAAAAGTGAGAATCACTGGTCCACTTTTAATTTTTAAAAGCTAAAAAACACGAATTCCAGCTATTTTAATAATTTTTTGAAGTATTGCGAAGTAACTGCACAATTGTACAGAATATGCTGCAAAAATAAATGGTATTTTTGTGTGGCTTGCTCCCGTTTAACAAATTCAGTTTCATTTACAGATTAGTTCAGTGACCACTTCTAGAGATGCCACTAAGTGGCAAAATAGAGAGATTCACTGAATCAGAGTATTTCACAACCAAAATCTACCAAGAGATTAAGTTTAAGCATTCTGAGAACAAAGCAGATCTATAAATTTTCCTTTAGTTTGAGGAAACCTCTTTCACACAGTATTCACAAACAGAAAGACAACTTCTCAGGCCAGATTGGCCATGGAAAGACTATGACGAGTCTCCGTTATAAATGTCTATTTTGCTTAAATTTTAAATAAATTCTCTTTCAGTTAATGCTTATTATATAAGGGACATTCTCACTAGGCATATATAATATTTTTTACAAATGTTATTTTATCATATTGGTCACATTTTAGCTTTTTAATTGTAAAATAAATATTTATAAATATGTTGTTTTGAAATTGCATATATTGCGGACATCTCTCCAACAGTAGCTAGTGTGGTGGGCATTCTTGTGCACTATAGCTGCCGTCACATCATCCAGGTGGATGGGGAGATTCCCCCTATACTATGTAAAGCACTGAGTGCCTAGAAAAGAACTATATAAAATGTAAGGAATTATTAATATATGTATATACACACACACGCAAACAAATACACACATATATAAACTAGGATAAAATATCGATATATATCGCGATACTATCTCACGATATTGCTTCAATGTATTGTAATATTTATATTAAACTGTGTATTCATATTATGTCCAGCAATTGAATAAAAAAAGCAGGTCATCTAAATAAGTGCAAAATTAAGAGCTGTTCTTCAGTGCAGTCAGAGACACTTCTATATTGCAATACGTATCGAATCGTGAAGTGGCTGATGATACCCAGCCCTAATATACAAACACATACAGTTAAAAAGTCAGAAATGTACATAAACTTCATTCAAAATAATGTAGCCACTCCACAGATTTAATATTAGCAAAGTATAGTTTTGGCAATTTGTTTAGGACACCTACTTTGTGCACAAGTAATTTTCCAACAATTGTTTGTAGAGTTCCAGTGGGTCAGAAGTTTACATACACCAAGTTAACTGCCGCTTAAAATTTCCAGAAAATTATGTCAAGCCTTAAGACAATTAGCTACTGATAGGTGTTGCCTACCTTCAAACTTAGTGCCTCTTTGCTTGACATTATGGGAAAATCAAAAGAAATCAGCCAAGACCTCAAATCCTTGGGAGCAATTTCCAAAATGCCTGAACGTACCACGTTCATCTGCACAAACAATATTATACAAGTAAACATCATGGGACCACGCAGGCTACAGTTTGCAAGTGCACATGGGGAAAAGATCTTACTTTGGAGAAATGTCCTCTGGTCTAATGAAACAAAATTGTAAAAGTTTGTCCATAATGATCACCGTTATGTTTGGAGGGTGAGGCATCCAAGCCGAAGAACACCATCCCAACCGTTAAGCATGGGGGTGGCAGCATTATGTTGTTGGGGTGCTTTGCTGCAGGAGGGAATGGTGCACTTCATAAAATAGATGGCATAATTATGGAAAATTACGTGGATATACTGAAGCAACATCTCAAGACATCAACCAGGAAGTTAAACCTCGGTCACAAATGGGTCTTCCAAATGGACAATAACCCCAAGCATACCTCCAAAGTTGTGGCAAAATGGCTTGAGGACAACAAAGTCAAGGTATTGGAGTGGCCATCACAAAGCCCTGACCTCAATCTGATAGAAAATTTGTGGGCAGAACTGAAAAAGCGTGTGTGAGCAAGGAGGCCTACAAACCTGACTCAAGTTACACCAGTTCTGTCTGGAAGAATGGGACACAATTTCAGCAACTTATTGTGAGAAGTATGTGGAAGGCTACCCAAAAATATTTGACCCAAGTTAAACAATTTAAAGGCAATGCTATCAATTACTAACAAAGTGTACGAACAAGCCTGACCCACTGGGAATGTGATGAAAGAAATGAAATCTGAAATAAATCACTCTACTATTATTCTGACATTTCACATTCTTAAAATAAAGTAGTGATCCTAACTGACTGAAGACAAGGAATGTTTTCTATGATTAAATGTCAGGAATTGTGATAAACTGAGTTTAAATGTATTTGGCCAAGGTGTATGCAAACTTCTGAATTCAACTGTATATACAGCTCTGGAAAAAAATTGAGACCACTGCAAAATAATATGTTTGGATTTACTATATATATATATATATATATATATATATATATATATATATATATATATATATATATATAAAAAGGAACATTTATTTTTATTCTATTAAGTACTGATTGGGCTGGCCATGACAGGGTCTTGATCCGTTGGTCCTCCATCCACACCTTGATTGACATGGCTGTGTGGCATGGAGCATTGTCCTGCTGGAAAAACAAATCCTCAGAATTGGGGAACATTGTCAGAGCATTAGGAA
>JAVLUX010000026.1:640000-855000 GCA_032164185.1 Moxostoma hubbsi | reverse complement strand
CACCTATAAAAGCTAATGCTCCAGGTCAAGACAGAACAATGGAGGAAAGGCGGCAACCCTGCCGGGTGGCCCCATCCAGAGTAAAATAATCTGAAATTCATCAATTTGTTTGTACTGCCGCTTCCAGGTGTCTATAAAGTAACTTAATACATCCAATAAAAGTATTCCCAAACCCGTACATTTCCATAATCTTAAAAAGATAATCCCATTCTACCATATCAAACGCCTTTTCGGTGTCAAGTGAGATGGCCACAACCGGAGTCTGATAATTTGCCACTGACCACATGATAGATGAAACGCCTAATGTTAGCAGTAGGACTATAGCACGAATGAACCCCACCTGATCTATAATAGAGATAACGTCATAATTTAATCGGTTGGCCAAAATTTGACAATATTTTAACGTCTAGCGGGATAAGGGAAATTGGACGGTTACCCTTTCACTTGCTTGGATCTTTGTCCTTCTTAAGAATCAGACAGATCCCACGGCTTGTGGCATGGTTAGCGAATGCTTTCCATTCTTTAATGATTCCGTATAATCTTCTAGAAAATGTGGACACAGTTCTACAGCATAAGATCTAAAAAAATCTGCGGCAAAGCCATATGGCCCTGAAGCCTTGCCAGAAGGCAAGGCCTTAATTATCTCGCCAAGCTCCTCCAAGGTTATCTCAAGATCAAGAGAAATCTTTTGCTCAGTCATCAGTTTAGGAAGTTCTAATGGTTCCACAAAGTTTCTAATATCTTCGTCAGTAGACGAAGATGTGGAACTAGAGAGATCAAGATAGAATTCTTAGACGCATTATCAATGGCCGAGGCAAATATTTCGCCACCAGCAGATTTCACTGAGGAAATGGTAGAAAAAGACCCTCCATATTATAACTAGTCAAAAGTTTCCCTGCCTTGTCCCCTAACTCAAAGTATGACTGACTTGCCCTGAATGCGACAAAATAGTATTATATCTGTATTTCAATAGGGTCAATTCTCTGAGGCCATTTGGCACTTATAATATTCCTTCCAATTCCAGTTCTTGTGCTTTAGATTTTTTTGGTGAATGAGGCATACTCTAAGATCTCGCCCCCAAGAACTGCCTTAAATGCCTCCCAAGCCATGCCCACAGTGGATCCTGAGGACCTGTTGAATTCCATAAAGACATTGATTTTAGCCTTTAGCATTTGTTGGAATTCAGGATTTTGCAAAAGGGATACATTAAAGCTCCAACTATATGATTTCTTTCCCTCTATAAGTGGCAACACCTCTAAACACACCAGGGTGTAATGAGACCAAAATGTTTCCCATTGAACAAATCAACAGAAGAAATGAGGATAAAAAAATTAGAAAAAAAAAAAAAAAAAAAAAAAAAAAACTATTCTAGAATAAATCTTATGGACTGATGAAAACAATAAGACCAAGATATTTACACATCCTGAAGCGTCAATGTTACTCTAGTGGACTTACACACTTTTGCTTCACATTGATCAAGGACTGAGTCCATCAATAAATTAGTCTCCTCCCAATATTATATCATGAGGGGTGCCACCGGCTTGCAACATCGCTTCAAGATCTATAAAAAAGCCCAGATCATCCACATTAGGCACATACATTTTAGCCAAAATAAGACTTTGCCCTTGAATTTCAGCTAAAACAATACTGACTCTTCCTAATTTCTCTTTACTTCATTTGAGACATTTGAATTGTAGATGTTTCCTTAGTGTAATAACTCCCCTGCAAACTTGAGCCAGCACTATAATATTTCAAAAATGTTCAGCTTCCTGAAGAGAAAGGTTTGTTTCTTGAACAAACACTATCATATTTCTAACACTTAAGAGAAATAACCTTTTGCTGGGGTGCCCCAACCCATTCACATTCCACGTGGAGAGACAATCCACTCGTATTAACATTTGACATTGCAAAAAAATAATAAAAACATAGATTGGCAAGATAAGATACTAAAGACCCACATTCCAACATTAGTGCAATCAAACCCTGAATATCCCCTAGAAAAAAGAAAGAAAAACATGCCCATTAACCCCACACACGACAGTGCCAACTGCAGTCCATCCCTCCAAACTCAAACCATTCATGCATGCCCACGAGAACCCCAGAGGCAACCTTGCAATCGGAATTATTAAGTCTGGTGTTTCTATACAAATTTGACAGAAATACACAGCAAATGATCATCTATAAAACAAACTACAGCCAATAGAAGGAATAAACAGTGTGTGTAGATTTATCCACAAAACCATCCTGAAGGTGTGTTATTCAACAAAATAAACTCAAGCCGCTAGCCGGAACCAGCAAAGAGTGCACACAGATTCTTCAAACATTCAAGCGAATGTTCAGTGAGCCGGTCCACTCAGCAGCAATGAGAGTATAACAAGATGACTTACTCACTCCATTGACTTTATGAAGGACATTTCTTGCTGTGGACATGTGAATGTTTTACGGCTATCTTTGGCATCTATTCTCAATTTGGCCGGGAATATCAGTGCAAAATGACCTTCCGTTGATGTCAAAGTTTCCTGCATTCCTTGAATAAAATCACGTTACTCTTGTCGAGTTCATAAAGTCAGGGAACAAGAAAATACTCTGATTCTTCCAAGAAAGCCTTCCTTTACTCCTCGTGTGACAAGATCTTTATCGGATGATCTCAGAAATTTGGCCAGAATTCATCGGGGCCCGTCTCCCTTCGCGGATCGCAGAGCCGGAACCCTGTGAGCTTGCTGGATTTTCAGTTTATGGATTGCCATGTAAAGCAGACTCGAAAAGAGCCCATCCAGGAATTCTACCACATCCGGTCACATACAGATGTTATTCCACCGGCTACAGTCCAAATCTACATTGGTTGCTAGCGGATTAGCAGATAATTACCTCTCTGATGACTCCAGGTAATCTATCAATTTCTCGACATCCCCCACTCTCGTTACCACATCAGTAAACTTCACCTCCATGGTAATGATCAATCGACGCGTCGCAGCAAGATCCTCCAAAGTCACTGTATTGCCGACATGTTCAGCATCTCCAAGTGTAAGGTGACAGCGAGTCTGGGCTCCCCCTCGGGAGAACAAAAGTCTCTCATGAGAATCAACATTTGAACTGTCTCTTGCATATGTAACAGCAACATCGGAGACACAGCCAGCAGGGGCTCGCACCTCAATTCTACTGTCTGATTATCTTCCCCTATCCTCCTCACTTAGAACTCACTAAAAACCTATACAATGTCAAGTGTGTACAAAAAAGTAACTATAACATGTTTGATATCATTTAAAGTGTCTCAGTGCGCCTGGTAAACTGGTCTCATCCTCCAAGCTATAATGAAAAGCTAAAAGAAGTTATAGAATATGAGAGATGTAGTGTGCCTCTTAAAGGTGTGCCCTCCCCCAGATCCTGTATATGTAAATGTACAGGAACCTACTCAATGGGGAGCCAAATCTAATTAGAAGGACAGACACCACCATTTGGTTAGCCTATTGAATTATTTGGGTATTTAAGGAGATGTGGCACATCGTTCGTGGCTCTCTGTAGTCAGACGATCCCGCACAGTTTACTGTGTGTAGTTTATATCAGGCTGGAATCTGTAGGTTGACTTCCCACATGATCGCTGTGTGTAGTTTTTCGTTGCCAGGTAATATTTCTACAAGTTCCTCAATTTCCGTATTGTTGTGATTATATTGATTGTTTGATGATTTTGCCTTATGAATTGGATTTTGAATTATTCTTCTATTACCTGGTCAATAAATTGTAAACGTTTGATTTTATTCTGACTGACTCTGAAATTGTTTTCCCAAACAGATTGAGCGATTCGTATGTTACCGCAAGTCTGCGTCAGATTAGTGACGACTAATATTTGGCATCAGTTCAAGTGTACTTGGTTTGCAAAGACAGAAAGTGTTTTTCCGTTTAGAACAGCTAAATGCTGCTTGACCAATCTAAATTCGGGTGTGTCTTACCTCTGTTTTAATTTGATGTTTCTTCAGATAAGTGTACGCGGGAAACCACAACATGGCCAATCCAAAGCTATTATAAGAGAAGTTATGTTGGTCAACTTACATCTGTAATAGTGGTCGTGACCTCTACTGAAGAAAACGTTAAGTTACATTCAAGTGTATGCAATTCCATGGGGGCTATACTGAAGTATCTTTGATTGCGTATACGTGAACGTGACCGATCTCAGGTATATAGCAGTTACCTCTGTTTGATGATCCAATACTGGCCGCTTGTGATCGTGAGACCCGCAGTGTATAGAGAAAACACGCGAGGACCTCAAAGCGACATAGTTTCCTAATCTGAACGGGTAAAATATAATTAAAGGAGTTAAAAAGAATAATCAAACATTCGCTCACTTTTAATGATGCTCAGATATCATTAAAACCTTTTTCATTTATGGAGTCAGATGAAATAACGAGGTAATACATAAGAGAAATTGCACTTCATTTAATCTTGTTGTGTTGCGTAAAAGAAAGACAGTAACGCGCAGAGACCTTCACCCGTATTATTGGAGACCGCCATTGGACCGATAGACGGGCTTACACAAGCCACATTTCCCGCTCATCTCAGACCAAATCAACTCCTAGGCCCGCGGCCTGCTCGGGGGTGTCAGCTCGAGCACGTAAGTGTTTATTGTTTCCAGAGCCTTCTTTGAGAATTCTTTGACATACTGTCCTCCTAGAACAGTGATGGAACAGATTGCATTGAAATCACTGGTTTATGTCATATAAATGATTAAAACTAGCAAAGTGCACAGAGCTCACCGTTCACACGACCGATCCTTACATGGCGTCAAGTGACCCCCGTTATCAAAAATTCCTGACACAAACAGCTATTTTTGATCAGCACAAAAACACCCAAAGTGCAAAAATTATGAAATCTATACACAACCTTTGGGTAGTGACCATTTTGACAAGCTTTGCGATTTAAAGTTCAATATGATAAAGATTGGATGTCATTATTGGTGCGCTGCTCAGTATTTCACAGTCACGATGGTGCCATGATCTAGTACCATGCTGACTGAAGCAGTCAATTCAGAATCAGTTTCAAAATGCAGCATTATGCAGTGTAGTAATCAGTGTAGCAAGGCCATACCACGATTTAAATCAATTCAAACCATAATGCTGCATTATCGAAAACCATAGCAATGTCTCAGACATAAACATTTGCAGGTTTTAAAGAGTTTTGTATGGTTGTATATGTACTTAACGCAAGTCTCGCTCTTACAATTGTCACTCTGGATATTCTAAATTAATTGAAAAAAGGCAACGAATAATTTATTACGTGTTGAGTACCAACCCCTCTTCGTGTGGCTAGTAATATTTTGTAATATTCTTTTGTAACATATCTGTGAATATTTTAGTAATAGTTTTTATTAAAAGTGGTCTCCCGAAAACTGTCAATTTTTACCATAAACCCACATTATTTCCTGATCTAAACATTGAAAAACTCATCTAGACAGAACACAATGTCTGGACTGCATCTGCAGGGTTTGTTTCTGGCAATGACTACTTTATGGGAGAAGATACATTTCACTGCAAATATCACACTGGAATTGCTCAACATTTTTAGCCTGTCAGCAACTGTGGCAACAGTTTTATTGATTAAATGAAACAACTTTTTTGGTCTGACTGCAGCATCTGGGGGTGTATGTGTGGCTGCCTTCAGCCTCTCCCTCTCAAAATTGGAGTATTCCAGTTCAAACAAATAAGGCTGGGCATAGAAATGAATCTTTGACTTAAAACTCTTTAGACATGTTTTGTAAGTTCTTTTCTCTGGTTTGTGTGCAGCGGTGTTGCGTTTTCTGTTATTAATATTGATTGTGGTCCAGTTGAAGCACAACAATATTTATTAGACTTCTGAATTATACTTTTGCATCCTTTTGAAGCTTCGAGAATTTAAAAGTAAAACTCAGTAGAATTAAAATGGGTAACATAAGTTTTGTGGTTTGAGCACAATATTGAGAAAAAAAATTATTTAGTAGCGTGAGTGATCCTGCTCTGAGCTCTCCATTCTCAGAAGCACAAACGGGAAAGCCTGATAACTCGCACAGTTGGTATAATTTTTTCTAAAGCCAACCCAATTAAAAAACAAAAGATGCACCTATTTTATCCTCACAATCTACTAATTTTTCCATTCACAGGGATTTGAGGAAGTTGCAGATGCTCCACATTCCATTTCTGACAGAATTTGTACTATGTATGAGTAACATCAGTAGAATGCTGTGCACATTTATTTCCAAGCGGAGGTGATTGTGTAACCACAATACAATAATCCAAAATGTATACTGATTATCAAATTTCTAACGGTTTATCGCATCTCCTGGTATAATTGACCACCCCTATTGCCAGGCTTCCTAAGACTATTTGGGTAGTCAAATGGGTTACCATCCTTGTGATCGTCATGTGGTGGTTCTCGCTCTCGGTGGGGCACGTGGGTAGCTGTGCATGGATGCCATTGTGAATAGCGTGAGTCTCCACATGCCCTAAAGCCTCAGGTAGTAACGTACTCAAGACATGTGATATGATGCGTGGTCAGACTGTCTCAGAAACGGAAGCAACTGAGACTCGTCCTCCGTCACCCAGATTGAAGCGATTAAAAAAAAAAAAAAAAAGGAATTAGAGAGCATTGGGAATTGGGTTAGGAGTTCCCGGAGAAATTAAAATAAAAAGTACTCAAATGTTGCATATAACTTGAAATGTTTGGTATAAAATCTAGTTATATACAATCTAATTGTATATACCTCATTTTATGATGTTGAATCAAGTTTTGTTTCTAAACAAAAAAAAAGTTGAGGTTTCAAGACCCTTTAATAGAAAAACAAAACCAAAAGAGTAGAATTTATCCTAGTGTACCTGTCTGTGGTCTCCAGCAGTTTTTGTACGATGAGTTCAAAGGAAGAGGATAGACAGTAGGTGCTGGGCTCCTCCTGGTCTTCTGCAGCGTCTGTTGCTTCATAAGCAGCTTCAGCCAGACTGGAAAATGCCTGAAAAGCATCACATCTATGAGTATAAAACTACAGTACAACCAGCACGCAACTCAATCCCATGAAAATGGGCTGCAGGTGTCAGAAGAGGAGTTTAACTTCTTTTATTACTGTTCCTATATTAAGTTAAGCAAAGTTAACAAGGTCAATGTAAAAAGAAAGGCTGTATCTTGAGAAAGCTTTGTCATATCAAAAGGAAACTTGGAATGCTTTTTAGAACCAAAATTTGCAGATGGCAAGAAATATTTAAATATTAGAAATATAGAAAAAATTATACATACATACATACATACAATACACACACACCTAAAGGATTATTAGGAACACCATACTAATACTGTGTTTGACCCCCTTTCGCCTTCAGAACTGCCTTAATTATATGTGGCATTGATTCAAGGTGAGTGTGTGTGTGTGTATATATATATATATATATATATATATATATATATATATATATATATATATATATATATATATATATATATATATATATATATATAAATAAAGTAATGAGTTTGTTGTCTGGATTCCTTGGGTCATGAGGATTCCAGGGACACCCAATTTTCCCACATTAGCCATTTTGCCCCTCTGCCATATTGGCCAGGGGGCCAATTTTATTATAAATTGATGTCTTTTAAATGCTTTGCCAGATTAAAAAAAAATAAAAATTGGTATGCACAATTAGTTTGGAGACAGCACCTCATAGTTCAAAAGATAATTAACCAATAAGGTGTTGACTATAGCTTTGGGATGTCTCTTTGTTGAAATGGGTCACCTGCATGATGCAGTGTAAAGCTCCGGACTACAGTTCTAAAGTTTCAGGGTCCGATACCTACCTAGGCAAGTCAAGTAATTTATTTGTATAGAGCTTTTCACAACACACATTTCAAAGTAGCTTTACAGACATTTCAGCTTTATTTTCTGTTACAGCATAAATTTCTGTAGTCATCATTGTGCAGTTTTACGAAAACGTGATGGTAGTTTATGCCAAAAACTAAAATTATAATTGAGAGAGAGATTTTGTATGAACTGTACAATTAACAAAGTCTTTGAAGTCCATCCTGAATTAACTGCGGAAGTGTCCATGGATGATTTGTCTTGTTATTTAGCGGAAGGCTTCAATTTGTAATTTATCATCCATGTATTCCATTCTAAGAGTGTAGTCCATCCTTTGACCAATATGAAGGCAGAGGGGCATCGCAGTCCGGTTGGAAGCTTGCGGCATTCAAGTTCAGGTCAAGTTGGGTCAGGCAGTGGCCAGTGAAGTATCTAACATTTGAATATCTTTTGTACTGGAGGTCTTTGTGTTGTGCATACTGAACAGTTGCAGGGCTTGTCCCCAATACTTGCAGGTAATATTACTCTTCCTTTTTCCTCTCCAATGGCAGTTTAAGGCAACACTATGAAAAGTCCATAGGAAAATGATATTTGGAACACTGATAGGGGTGGGTATGAAGGGTTGGGGTCCCTAGGCCAAATTCTGTGCTTCATAGCACAAAAATTAAAAAAAATTATCTTTACTAGGGTGTCTGGGTAGCTCAGTGGGCAAAGCCACCAATTACCACCCCTGGAGTCACAAGTTCAAATTCAGGGTGTGCTTTGTGACTCCAGCCAGGCTTCCTTAGCAACCAATTGGCCCGATTGCTGGGGTGGGTAGTCACATGGGTTACCTTCCTTGTGATCGCTGTGTGGTGGTTTTCAGTGGGGCACGTGGGTAGTTGTGGATGGATACCACTGTGAATGAAATCTCAGGTGCTAAGCAGGTGATAAGATGCCCGGGCAGACCGTCTCAGAACCAGAAGCAAATTAGACTCGTACACCAACGCCCAGATTAAAAGCGATTAACACCACAAGTAATTAAGAGATCATTGGGAATTGGGTTAGGAGAAGAGAGAATAATAATTAAAAAAAACATTACTGTTACATATAACGTTTGAAATGTTTGGTCAAAAAATAAAATTATTGCTTCTGATTTCTCACTTATGGTAATTGCAATGTTCCACTTACATTAAAACATTCCAAGGAAAACATTCCAAGGAACAAAAGTGAAAATGGAACACAAATCTTCAGCCTGAGCTGCACAGAAATGACTGAACAGAATTTTGATTTTCATCTTTGAACACCCAAAATTTTACATTGTGACCACTCTAACAATGGTTAGTTTGGTATGTATTTTTGATGTACTTTAGACTTTTCGATTGTGTGGCACAGTGGTTAAAGCTCTGGACAACGGGTCCAAAAATTGAGTTAGAGTAAAGGATGGTTTTAAAAAAAAAAAACGTTCCTTTGCGTCTACACATTGGACATAAGCTGTACTTAATAGCATAATTCCTGATTCCATTCAAAACGACTTAGCTCCTTTATCTCCCCAATGGGTGTTTAAGGCAGCACTATGATCCGTACATAGGAAAATGATATTTGGCACACTGATAGGGGTGGGTATGAAGGGACAGTTGCTTAAATATTCTCAGCAATAGTTTTGTGCTTTCAAATTCGTATATTCCTTTTTAGGGCTGCCCCCTAATAGTCGACGAGAAGAGTCTTGGTCGACCAAGTTTGATTAGTCTGTTAGTCACAGAAAAAAATAATCCACAGGATTTTTAATTTATATTTTTTTTACCACTGGTAGGATGCTAGATGGTACTATGTGGTAATTTTCATTAAGCAGGGTTAGGGTTAAGCCTACACAATAAATCAAGAAACCTTGATTTCAAACTTAACTTCATTTTTTATTTTAACAAATTCAAATGAAACTGGAAAAAAAATGAAGTGCAATTAAAATGAGTGGTGTTTAACATTTTGAAAGATGGCTTTACAACAGTTGTGAAGGGAAACAGCTCTCTTGCATAGAACATAATTCATCTGTGCATTCTCTAATGGTTGGGCATTTCGTTGTCCGGTAAAATACATAATGTGTGTGAATACATTTGTTTTGTTGCCACACACACACGCACACACAGTCAACCCCTGGTCTGAGGGATCAGTGATTAATCTTAAGAGATTTTGCATTTAAAATGAAGAAAATATAAATCAAATACATGTCTAAATTCCAATTGCACTTTAAATGAAACGAAAAATCAATTAAAATAATGAAGATAAAAAAAAATAGATGTAGGCCTGTAAGTAACCACCATTCCATTTACCGTCAGGCAAGTATCCGTCTAAACATGCAGGCCGAAAATTACTTAAGACAAACAATTATAAATGTCAAAATGATAATTTCCGGATATAAATCATGGTTCAAGGGGAACATGTTTTTGTATTATTTTGTTTTAAATCACAAATTTAGGCTATAGGCTGCAGAGTTGGTCACAATGAACTACTCTGTGCAAATTAAGCAAACTGAACTCAAAGCACCTCCTGCAATGTCCCGAGGTCATTTGCAGCACTCAGACGATACTGTTCTTGCAAAAAGAAAAAAACAAAAACAAAGTGAGAACTTTTTACATGTGCGTGTTCCACGAGACTGCACGCCTCCATAAAAACAGCTTGTCATATATGGCATAGATGGCTTTTCTGTCATCTGTTCTTTCAAGTTTGTAATATTAACTTGATAATAGCCTAATAATAATAATAATAATAATAATAAGATTAAATGGGAAAACAAGCCAAATATCGTCTTGACGTCATCAAAAGGTATCATCTATCTATAAGTGAAGACGGCGAGCTAACGCCAACGGTCTCCCAGATGAAGGCAAGATGGAGAAATTTCAGCATAGTGAGGGATTTTTACTTGTCTGTAACCACATGCATGGATACAATAAAACAATGATGCGTGGAAAAGCATGCCAGAAACGGCTTCATTTATTCATGACATGATTGATAGTCTTGTTAATGATTTAATGTACTGAACACTGCTGCACATTTTATAAAACGCTCTACTAGGGTTGCAACGGTATGAGATTTTCACGGTATGATAACCGTCTCAGAAAATATCACGGTATTACACATCAGTGAAACCAGAAGGGTTATTTTATTTATTTACTTGAAACCATTTATTTTATTGAAGTATGTGTAAAAAGTCTCCCTTTTGAAAATAAAATAGAAGCTAACAGAATTCTAATAAACAGAATTATAAACATGCTAAAAAAAATAGCATGTAACTATAGCATGTTATATAACTATAGCATGTTAGTTTACATGTTAAATTAACTACTAAATGAAAAATAACATCAGCTGTGTGAGCTTTTGAAGTACTGTCCTATGATTATTAACAGTTAACATATACTGTAGATGCACGACAGTGAGGCCAGACTGCTCCTGTCTGTACCTTTAACTCACTGCTTCTCAACTGGTTTTGCTTCAAGACAGATTTTACATTAAAAGTGTCGACCTGCCGTAGATTAAACATAACCTGTATTTAATGTATGCTGGGTCGCATTTCCTTTTATGTTGCATAGTTTTGTTCATGGTTTTCCCAGTACAAGGACATGCATCAAGACATTATTTTTATGACATATTTATACACATTACACAGAAGGAAAGGCTCCTCGTTACCATGGTTAGGTCAGTGTGCTAGTCTTAAATAATAGAAATACCCAATAATAATAATAAATTAATGTTTTATGAAAAATAAATTCCAGCTGAAACACATCTTGAAACTTTAACTACAACTACCACTACTGATATAAAATGAGGTCTAATAGATTCTACCTTCAGATCATTTCATATGAAACTATAACATTGTCAAAATTTAACAGTTACTTTAACTCATGTAAAACCCTAAAACAAATTTGTAATGGTGATGGTGTGTAATTTATTTAACTATTTTGGTAAAGGTGCCACATTGTATTACTTTTGAGATCCAGTGATATTCTGCATGGACTGGGTTTTTTTTTATCTTTTAAGCCCAGAAATATTTGTGTACACAATTTTCTGAAGTGCATCTGTGCATCTCTGGCTTGCTTTTGATTGCATGTCAATGATAACGAGATCTATTTGTATATGAATTTAATCACCGAGATGGTTTACCTGCAAAATTTGTTGCACCAAACATCTCAAGCAGCCTCAAGAATGGACACAGAGTAGCCGTATAACACTTCCTTGAGCAGAATATTGCACTACAGATCGCGAAGTTTGTTCAAAGGGGAAAGCGAGAGACAGAAAAAGCGCACTCGTGTGCATGGTTGCCAGACTGCACAAAATAAGTATTACATTAGGTAGAATATTTCCAACTTGCGCAAGTATAAATCTCAAACTGGGGGTGTTGTGTCTCTTATCTGGCAACCCGGAGCATGGTAAACGCTTGTGGAGACGCGTTATGTCCCAATGCAAGTTAACTGAAATATCAAATGAAAAATAAAAAAACGGTTTTACGATAAATGAGCCACGGGCCACATTAAACCATGTGGAGGGCCTGATCCAGCCTTACAAGCATTTCAACATCCACTTCCAAAATATTATTTCAATTTGTTTTTCAATTGTGATGGCTTTCAATACTGACTGCAGTCATGTGACAGGACATGCTCAGATTGAAACAGCTGCCTTATCTGTTCTGAAGTGTTACAAATAGTTAATAATGATGACATACCCAGCAGACATTGGAGGCCACGCGAGGTTCGGCCCCGAGACCCTCAATCAGGCACTGGAGAAGAGGGGCCAGATACACCTCATTTATGGCTGCCTCAGGTAGCAGATCACAGATGCGTCCTAACGTCCATGCAGTGGTGTCCCTTACTACCACACTGGGGTCCTTCATCAGCTCTATGAGCGTTGGCATGGCCTGTCACAGAGGTTAACTATAAATCCATGGAAAATTACACTACACACACACAGCAGCTCACATTATAAACTCAGCAAAAATAGAAACGTCCCTTTTTCAGGACACTGTATTTTAAAGAATTTTGTAAAAATCTAAACAACAACTTTACAGATCTTTATTGTAAATGGTTTAAACAAAGTTTTCCATGCTTATTCAATGAACCATAAACAAGTAATGAACATGCACCTGTGGAAAGGTCATTAAGACACTAACAGCTTACAGATGGTAGGCAATTAAGGTCACAGTTAAAATAAAACCTTAGGACACTAAACAGACCTTTCTACTGACTAGCACCAAAAGAAAGATGCCCTGGGTCACCAAGTTACACCAGGAATGCACAATCCCTCCATCAGTGACTGTCTGCAATAGGTTGAGAGAAGCTGGACTGAGGGCTTGTAGGCCTGTTGTAAGACAGGTCCTTATCAGACATCACCAGCAACATCACCACAAATGGGCACAAACCCACCTTCACTGGACCAGAGAGGACTGGCAAAAAGTGCTCTTCACTGATGTGTCATGGTTTTGTCTCACCAGGGGTGATGGACTCGCGTTTACCGTCGAAGGAATGAGCGTTACACTGAGGCCTGTCCTATGGAGCGTGACTGATTTGGAGATGGAGGGTCCGTCATGGTCAGGAACAGTGCGTAACAGCATCATCAGACTGAGCTAGTCATTGCAGGCAATCTCAATGCTGTGCGTTACAGGGAAGACATCCTCATTCGTGGTAACCATCTGTGTTTTGCCATAGCCAGCAAAGAGCCTGGATCTCAATTCCATTGAGCACGTCAGGGACACACCTGTTGGATCGGAAGGTGAGGGCTAGGGCTATTCCCCCAAGAAATGTCCAGGAACTTGCAAGTGCCTTGGTGGAAGAGTGGGGTAACATCTCACAGCAAGACTGGCAAATCTGGTGCAGTTCATGAGATGATGATGCACAACATCATAATGCAGCTGTTAGCCACAGCAGACAACCCCCTTTGTTCAGGGACACAGTATTCCATTTCTGTTAATGTTTGTGAAACTTATTCAGTTTATGTCTTAGTTGCTGAACCTTTTTATGTTAGTACAAATATAATTGCACATGATAAATTTGCAGAAAATAAAAATTGAAAGTGAAAGGACTTTTCTTTTTTGCTGAGTTCACTTGGAAAAAACATTTGAAAACTTCAGTCACCTGAATGACAAGCGGTTTGAGCTGGTTGAGTTCAGGTCCCTCTAGGATGGAGCCGAACGCCATGACGGAGGCGTCTCTGTAGCGCCAGTCAGGGTGTTTAATGTGCTCTTTGATGAAGGGCAGCACGTGAGGCACCACATCGTCCTCACAGCATGTGGCCAGCAGCATGAGACACACACCGGCAGCTTTACACGGGTTCCAGTCATCATCGTCATCATTCTCATCCTGAAACGAGAGCAGATTCACAAAAGATCCAACTATTGAGTCATTTTTGTAAATAAAATTAATGCTTCCCAGCATCAGACACATCATAACTGCATAAAGATTTGAATGTTAAATGCATGGACTGTAGTGTCCTTACTAACAGATACACAAGGTAATTTAAGGTCAGATCTGACCTTATGTAAAAGAGCTGCAGTCATTTGTTCATTTACATGGAAGCAAAATTAGTTGCAACAGACAATTTGAACATCTGGAAGGTTAATCACTGTTTGTTTTGCAAGTGGATAGCCACAGTCTATAGTCAGATTGTGGATGATTTGAGTAAGTGATTTAATCCCAAATGCAATGAAAATGCAACCTATGTGGAGACCCGTTTAGAATTTAGGAAATGTTTAACGTTACTTGAATGTGATATTTTAGTGCATTTCTCTTTTTTAATGTGGAATGTTTTGTTTGGAAAATGTTAAAGCATTGTTACATTTTGTTTTGCTTTCTATCCAAAGAGAGAAATACATTTTGACAGGAAAAGTATGTCAAATTAGAGTACAATTAAAATCTGGGATTGATCATGATTAACTACAAAAAAATTATGCAACAAATTAATTGACTGAAAGCACTAATAATTTTACTTCAACATGGTGGCAGTGATTGGATGATGCAGGCCATTACTTTGAATCAGAATTTATTAAGCTAACTTCTGATGCAAGGACCGTAATGGCTCAAAAACATACAACACCACTCCAGAAAACAAAAACACACACACTTTCTAAAGGTTATACAATTTCACAACTTCGTTCCAATGTCCACATATGTTGACATACATTTTAGGAAAACTACTTGCTCTATAAAAGTGTTTTGTTTTTTAACAGGATTTAAGTGCTACTAGTTACAAATCAAAAAGTGAAAATGAAAAAAAGCACAGCAGTCACACTCTGGTCTCAGATGTTAAGTCTACACACACACACTTCAATTGCATGATATCGGCCACCCTGCTATCTGGGAATCGACATCGGCCATAAAAACAAAAACAAATCAGACCATATATTAAAGCAGACCAATAATGCCCCTTTTTTAGAAGATGTAATACAAGTCTCAGGTGTCCCCAGAATGTGTCTGAAGTTTCAGCTCAAAATACCCCACGAATCATTATACCAGGCTGTAAATGCCTCTTTTTGGGTGGAATCAAAAACGTTGATTTTGTGCATGTCAATGGTAATTTTAGCTACATTAGCCGTGGAATCAGCTAACAAGCAAACATTCACAAAATATAAAGTGTGATAATTAAATCTTCAGTATATAAAGCTGGAACACGAACAGTTGGTACTGATCCATGCTTGAGAATCAAATTGTTTGAAAATCCTGCTTTATATTAACACTCATTCACAAAGCGGTCTGGTTTAAACATTTTGTATGTTTTGGGGCAAATTTCCTTCAAAAACAAAACTTGTCCACTGTGTCTTTAGTGGCTCTGATACTGGGAGTACATGAAGACTCTTGTTCACTTTTACAGCCAACAACAGAACACTTATGACACTTACGATGCCGAGACATTCTTCTAAATGAAAGTAAATCACTCAGGGGAGGATATATGATAATAGGGTGGAGTCCGTCACCAGTTGTGGGCAAAGGCCTGTTCTAACGTGACATCACGTTAGAGCAGAAAAAAAAACAAATTCATTTTAACACTGTTTTTGATTAATAGAAATATAAGAAAGAGTGGGTGACTTAACATTGTAGGGTGGTTGTGTACACACTGTCGACTCACATTTATGTACAAACACCACGTAATAGTGAATTTTGCATAATAGGGCTTTTAGACTACGAACAATCTATTAATATATTAATCAAACTCAGACAGTTTCTGGAGACGGTTTTCCATGCATGATTGTTATATTATATCCACACAAGTGGTTACAAACAAATGGTACTGAACTGTGAAATCCCTAACATCATCATAACTTCTGTCTTGCCTGCACTCAACACCAGTATGTCACAGGAGATGGATGGCGTGGGCTCTACCTCCTCTCACATTGGTAGTGGCTCCAGCGTGTTGCTCATTCAACATTGTTGTCACTCACACAAAATTCAAATAAACAAACCTTTCCTGCATTGCTTTTTTTTTTTTAAGATTTTAAAACCTTGAATTGTACATGTTACAATTTTTTTTTTCAATGTCTTTTAACATATTACATTGCATAAACCGCATATACTGCCTATAATTCTCTAGCAAGTCAAACATCATGGGCGGAAGGAGACATACCAGCTTGAAGTTCTTGGAATATTGTTCAGTGACTTATATGCTGTGTGCCCACTCTTGGCTATGTTTTAACACAAACTGTTGAAGTTATCCATTGCTGTTCCAAAAATAATGGGATTCATATCCCCAAATGTATAAGTATTTCTTGGTGTGTGTGGTTTTTTACCATTGTACCATTGCCAGGTTCTTGTAATGTAAAAGAATGACAAAGATAAATCATGTCAGAACTTTTTCCACCTTTAATGTGACCTATAACGTTAACAATTTAATTGAAAAACAAACTGAAATCTTTGAGGGGAAAAAACAAAAACACAATAACCTGGTTGCATAAGTGTGCACACCCTTAAACTAATACTTTGTTGAAGCACCTTTTGATTTTATTTCAGCACTCAGTCTTTTTGGGAAGGAGACCATTAGCATGGCACATCTAGAAGTGGCAATATTTGCCCACTCTTCTTTGCGAAAGCGCTCCAAATCTGTCAGATTGCGAGGACATCTCCTGTGCACAGCCCTCTTCAGATCACCCCACAGATGTTCAATTGGATACAGATCTGGGATCTATCTGGCTGGGCCATTCCAAAATGTTATTCTTCTGGTGAAGCCATGCTTTTGTGGATTTGGATGTGTGCTTTGGGTCGTTGTCATGCTGAAAGGTGAACTTAATCTTCAGCTTTCTAACAGACGCCTTAAGGTTTTGTGCCAAAATTGCCTGGTATTTGGAACAGTTCATAATTCCCTCCACCCTGACTAAAGCCCTGGTTCCAGCTGAAGAAAAACAGCCCCAAAAAATGCTGCTACCACCATGCTTCACTTGTTTTTGCACCAAACATACCTTTTGGAATTATGGCCAAAAAGTTCAACCGTGATTTCATCAGACCATAACACATTTTCCCACGTGCTTTTGGAAGACTTGATGTTTGTTTTTGCAAACTTCAGCCGGGCTTAGATGTTTTTCTTTGTAAGAAAAGGCTTCCGTCTTGCCACCCTATCCCATAGCCCATTCATACGAATACGGGAGATTGTTGTCACAAGTAGCACAGAGCCAGTACTTGCCAGAAGCCTCCCTGACCAGTTTTCTTCTCGCCTTTTCATCAATTTTGGAGGGACGTCCAGTTTTTGGTAATGTCTCTGTTGTGCCATATTTTCTCCACTTGATGATGACTGTCTTTCACTGTGTTCCATGGTATATCTAATGCTTTTGAAATTATTTTGTACCCTTCTCCTGACTGATATCTTTATACAATGAGAAGCTCTCTGCAGACCATGGATTTTGCTCTGAGATGCAACTAAGAAAATGTCAGGAAAATCCTAGAACAGATTAACTTTATTTGTGATTAATCAGTCACTTTAAATGATGGCAGGTGTGTAATGACTTATATTTAACATGAGTTTGAATGTGATTGGTTAATTCTGAACACAGGCACATCCCCAGTTATAAGACGGTGTGCACACTTACGCAACCAAGTTATTGTAAGATTTCAGTTTGTTTTTCAATTTAATTGTTCACGTTATAGGTCACATTAAAAGTGGAAAGTTCTGACATGATTTATCTTTGTCTCATTCTTTTACGTCACAAAAACCTGGCATTTTAACAGGGGTGTGTAGACTTTATATCCACTGTATGTGAACCTTGCTATACGCTATATAGGTCGGACTGAATAGGGCATCGTTCATTTAAAAAAAAAATTTAAAACAACAAGTTGTCTCCTGCCATGTGTTAAAAAATAAGTGGAAAAAAACCTAAAACATTGATAGAATAAAATAAAAACAAAATTAATTGAAAAACTAAAACTGACCAAACACAGTTTGCAAAAATGGATGGATAAGAAAATGAGAAAAAAAAAAAAATTGTGGAGATTGCCGGCAATAGCCCGAAATCATAGGCAAATCGGAGCTAGCTCCTGAGTGTGTCGAATGCAATGTATAAATTCAAAAACGTGATCTGGACCTTGCGCATGTGAAATATATTTTGGCCGAATACAACTGCAGCGTTGACCTACAGCCAATGAGAGAGCAAGAAACGGGGCACAGAAGATTCAGTGGGAGGAGTCCTGATGTACCTGCAACAGAACAACAACTAGCATGGCTGCGGCATCAAGAAAGTCTCATTGGACCGAAGAAATTGAGGAAAAATTTGTGACACATTGGCAGCAGCACCAGATTTAATGTTTCATCTGAACTGTACCACAACTGGGTGGAGAAAGAAAAGAGTTGAAGAGAAATTGCCAAATTCTCTTGGAGAGGCAGGTAAGCAAATAGGTCGATTTTTCATTAAGAGGTACTTTTTCATATTGTAACCAATAAAATTTGATGCCTTTAGGCATTTAAAAACGTACACATCATATACTGAAATGCATAACATTTGAGCATGCAATTGTTTTCGTATCTCATATCACTTCTTGTGTGTACTCTGTTGTGAAACGTAATTGAGTCCAGGCAGAGCTGTTGGGGATTCGTCAATACTGAAATGTTTTGTAATGAATGTGTTCACCCAATCACAGATTCCTTGCATAATTTGAAAACAGACAGTCGTATAATATGAATGGTACCCCAATCCAACATCTTTGAAATTCATGTAGAGTGTAGGAGGCATAACTCGTGTTATAATTGACCTGGCTAGTCAGCGAGACTAAAAGTGGTCAAATTTAAACCCCACCCATAAGCGTAATAAAATATATACAGTTGTTATTCAATGCTTTGCCTTTAAAGTTACAGATTATATTCAGTTTTATTGTTTGTTAGTAATACACATATGACTGTTTATTAAAATAAAGTGTGTGTCTTCGATGACATAAAATGGGGATGAAAGTTGAATCAGGGGGATGGGTGATACAGTAACCATAATAGTATCACCATGGTATTTTGTATTAAAATAATTGTAAACACAAAATTAAATATGGTTACCTATATTAACACCATATTGCTGTAGTAACTCCATGGTTAAAGCTCAAGTGTGAGGGCAAACACAAAATCGAACCAGGGTCGAAAAGGCACAGGCGTACTTACGTTTTGCCCCATGCCACCTAAGTGACACTGGTGTCATAGACCACGCATTGTTTGTTTGTTTATTTGGCTATTTGTTTGAATTGTCATTGCCAATAGACCGTAGTTCTCAAACCTTTTTGTCCCAAGGCACACCTTTATAAAATATGAAATATGAATTTTTTTATTCTCAATACAATGCATACATCCACATAAATGTGACAAATTAAAACCTATATGGTGCCTCTGGGGAAAAAAAAAAAAAAAAAAAAGGCCTTGAAAAGCAAAAAAAAAAAAAATATTGTTAAATAATTTCAATGCTTTTAAATGAGAATTGATGCTTAGGCAACAGCTTAGGCAACAATACAGAATGTTTCATAAAGATTCATTAAGAGCACTAAGCTAAGGCCAACTTCAAACACACACACCTAAATATGTAAAGGAACAACGGACAGTGCCACTCGCATGTCCTCCACCATCAAGCATTCTCTTTTGTTTATGTACATCATTGATGAAAAGGCCAGCTCACACAAATAGGTTGTCGGAAATGATAAAAAAAAAAAGAAAAAAAGGCAATGGCATGGTCTGAAAGCTTCGGGTTTTGCAGCGCTACATGCAATCAAGGGGCAACTCGAGAAAGTACATTTTAAGTGTGCGATCATCTTTCAGTTCTGCAAATTCCTCTTTTCCTTCCGGTCTCAGTGACCGTTTCTGTGCAGATGTGGAAGTGAACGGAATGTTAAGCGGACACAATAGTGTCAGTCAATCTGCGCATTTTATCACATGGCTTGAGCGCGTTAACACTGAGACCTATCGCATGTGGAGGCTTCACGCTATTCTTCACTGCATCCATGCACAACTCGCCACAAGCCCAAACTAAAGTGAGAACCACATAAAGGATGACCACGAAGAGATTACCCCATGTGACAACCCTCCCTAGCAACCGGGCCAATTGCTTAGGAGACCTGGCTGGAGTCACTCAGCATGGTAGTCAGCATGTTTACTTACTGATCTACCCAGTTCCCTGTAAATTCCTTAAGATCTGGCTTAAAAACAAATGACTTTACATCCTCAACTAACAAATAGGTTTTTGATTAGCTTTACTTTGAAAATAAAAAAAAAATTGAGAAAGAATTTTTAGATCTGCCAAAGTCTGTATCTTTGTCAATATCAACACTCATAAGAGGACAAAATGGCAATGTAAAACTATACACAAAATAAATGCAGCCTAAAATTATCAATTATTTCTGTTTTTCCTTTAAGTTTTTACTATCCTCCCATTCAATGAGGGCAAAATTTCCCTTCCTTATCCTGCACACAAACTGATGTTCAGGATTGAGAACCATGAAGAACTAAATACTGTCAGGAGCGTTCGGATGTTTACCACGATTTTATCAAAATCATTAAGAAGGTCAGATAAAAGTAATTGGCGAGCCTCATCAAATCACTGACTTACATGTAATAGACATTACATTGTACCAGGAGACTGAGAAGTAGTGGTACGCAAGAAAAACTGCTGGTACTCTGTAGACAAAATTAGAGAAGTGCAGGTACTGCCCAATTCAAACACTGCAAATGAGACATTCTGGTAGTGGAGACACATCTCCTGTCCACCTAAAGCCCATGGCGATGTAGCAGTCATGGTATTGTCGGTTGAATATTTTTTTATATATTCTCTTTTGATTCACTCTCGAGTGAAGTTGAAAAGGATGTTTCAGGGTAATTTCTTTATCCTGCAGTTTAACGTAGGTACCCATCAATGGTGCTGGACTTATTAGCAAAGCCTAGTTTGCTTACTAGCTGCTACCAACACCCTTGAAAGCAATTTGGCGTTGCCATGGGAGCAAGGAGACAGTGAGATATTACAGCTTTTTCATTTTAGGCTATTAGGTACTAACTACCTAAATTAGGGAGTACTTTCAAAAGCTGTGAAACATCCGTAAATAAAAAAGAAAATATTTTATTACACACACACACACACACACAAATAATACAATTGTACTACACATTTCATGGAATAATTGAAAAAGGTAATTTAGGTTGCAATGGGAATTCTTTAATTTAAAAGGAAACAATTCCGTGATATGTCGTCTTTGCAAAATGGAGATGGCCTTCAATTCTAGCACCACTGCAATGCACCAGCACCTGAAGAGGCGCCACCTGGGAGCAGCTACAGATGACAGAGCACCGCAAGTTTTTTTTTCAACTCCCCACTTTGCACTCGATGTTGGAGAAGGCTATAATACGTTGTCGACACCTAAAGTTTTAGTTTATAGCTATTAATAATGCGCTTATAGCTATGAATGTCGAGAAAAATACAGAGAGGACACTGACAACGCGCTGACAGACAGGACCAAGCAGGTAACATTTAATAAAGTCTCAACTTTCAAATTTGGTCAGTCAAAGAAAATTAAACCATAAATGGGCCTACTATTGTGTGGCTCTTTAATGTGTCGTGACAGATTGCCTCAGTTAAAGCTGCTCGTGAACCGATCATCTTTTTCTTGGTTAATTTATAGCATCAAATAGGCTAAACATGAATGTAGTGTAACGCTCTTGATCAAAAGGGGCCGGATAGCTTGCCTAAATGGTTGTAGTCAGGTGTAAGCAAAGACACACAAGACGTAACTGATATTCCACCGTGGTGATCAGCTGTCGTCGGTCGCACGTACACATGGGCAGTTTGCAAAACACACAGCTAACAACAACTGCGTTACTGGTTAGAAATAAAAACAGAATAAGAGCAACAGAAACACAAAACAGGTTTACACACATACATGCGATGTTCACAGCTCGCTCTTCCCATATCAACTGCCCACTCTGAGCGAGGGAGTAACAGAGTACGTTCCATCTTAAAGGCGCAGTACCTAATTCTACTTGTTACAGTAGCCTACATCAGAAGGACTGATGTTTTAACCGCGGAAAGACGTCAGTACAGTAGCCTACAATCCATTATTCAAATTCAAATCCACCGACGTTAATCTTCTCTCTCCTGACTACTTTGTCGGACAAAAATGGCGGATTATGATTGATTGATCAGATCGCCTGTCAATCAAACTCACTGCGATTTTATTTTATTACATTTTATAATCGAAATCGAATCGGACTGGAAAAAATTAATTGTTAGATTAATCGTTTCAAAAATAACTGTTTATCCCAGCCCTAGTGCTAACACACACCATTTGTGAACCACTGCAATAGACTACTGCTGTGCAAACAGCCACGTTGTTTGCAGTTGCTCTTTACACCAAGGTGAAAAATAATGTTATCGAGCTTTAGGGCAACATTGTTAATAGGAAATATTAACTTCTAATAAAATACTAGACAGATTACGGAGTAAATAACCTACAGTTTTGAACTGCATAGCATTTCTGGTTATCACACGTAGCATAAAACTTAATGCATGTATTGAAAAATATTACACAGATAAGTTAATACTTGTGTAATGGGAAATTGATTATTAAAAATATATTTTATTTGATGCTTCCATGAACAATTCCGTTTTTTTTTTTTTTTTTTAAATGAAAGCAAAGAACTCTCCAATGCGTGGGCGTCCACGTAAACGCTGAATGTTGCTGGAACATGTTTATCTTGCGTCTCCTATGAATCACTTTTGGTTCACTCTCGAGTGAATTTGAATAGGAAGTTTTAGGTAATTTCCTTATCCTGCTGTTTAATGTAGGTACCCATTAAAATGCATGTATTGAAAAATATTACACAGATAACTTGTTAACAATACTTGTGTAATGGGAAATTGATTATAAAAAAAATATACAATTTTATTTGAAGTTTCCATGAACAATTCCGTTCACTTTTTTCAAAATGAAAGCAAAGAACTCTCCGATGCGTGCGCGTCCTCGTGAACAATGAATGTTGCTGGAACATGTTTATCATGCGTCTCCTATGCAGCTCTTTTGCAGTGTCCGGCCAGAAATGCAATGTTATGGTGTTTTTTTTGCTTTTGTTGTTCTTCTGTTTTTTGGCGGTTGGCAAAATAAGCTTAACAAGCATTACCTCCTCCAACTGAATGGCCATGACGAGAGAAAGAGCTGAGGTATTCAACTATGGCTGTTTTTTTTTTACATGGTTATATTGGCCTTGGCGGTTTAGATCTGCTAATGACCCATTGTGTTGGAGAGAAATTGCCAATTCTCTTGTACAGTCATGTAAGCAAATAGGTAGATTTTATAGTGGCGGAAAAAAAAATCCTACTCTGGTTGGATACCTACAGTACCAATAAAAAACATTTAAAACATGGCCAAGTTTTGAAATGGACGAACAGGAAGGGAAAAGTTTTAATGAGAGATTGATGGACCTGTCTGGGATTTCTCTTCCCTTGGTGTCTGTAGAGCACATGTGGTGATTTTATGCGTTACCTGTTTGGTGAGTGTTTGTGTGAGTATGGGCACCAGATACTGCAGAGCTCCTTTAGCGTAGAATTTGCTGGTGTGCTCTGGAGGACGACCCTGTTCAGATGCCTGAACACATTAAAAAAACACCGATCATGAACTAAATGGCTGTTTATTGATTAGTTGACTGGAGATAAGATTAGTGTCCATTACCTCTGTGGCTTCAATAGCCAGATCCATCTCCTCATCACAGACATTGGACCAGAACTCAATTCCCTGTAAGGCCACTTCATCAATGTCACTCTTCATGGCCTCTATTGTGATCTGAACATGAAGCAGCATGTAAGCACATCACTGATATTTAAGCGCTCACATTTATCAATCACTTCAGCACAGCAGTACAAACTCACCGCGAACAGTGCAGGGCCCATGTAGGTCTCCATGTACTGATAATATAAGGACATGATCTTCACCAGATTCTGTAACGCAGCAACTCTCACCTACAGAAAGAAAAAAAAAAAAAAGAAAAAAAAAGAAAAAATAGTTACAGCAACACAATATACATGCATTTCATGCATGCAAAGACTAGTGTCCACTACTTGACTCAAGCTCGGCTCTTTTGTAGCAACTGGTCCGAGACACCAAGTCTCAGATGCGGTCTTTATTAATTTCAGGGGTTTATCTTAAGTGTTTCCTTTTGCAAATAGCAAAATGGGTGCAAGCCAATCTTTCATGTTTGTTGAAAGAGGAGAGAATGGTTTGGGTAACAGGAGACAAAAAACAAATAGAAATGAAATATCTCCCTACTCACTGCCTTTATTTTCAACCATTTTTATAAGTTGTCTCCTTAGCAAATTATCGCAAAAATGCGTAAAATAGGGAGCAAGCTGTTTTTATGTATGTTGAGGGAGAAGTGAACAAGGTATTGGGTAGCACGAGACAGAAATGCTAATAACAAAATCTCAAAATCACATCTCTACTCGCCGTCTTTATTTTTAGCCATTTCTATTATATATTTCCGAGAAAGAGCACAAGCTGTTCTTTTGCGTTTTTTTTTTTTTTTACATGTTAACAAGAATAACTGAGTTTGTAAAATTAGTTCTTACATTAAGATTCAATTTAGGTGATCCTTTTGAAATGGGACGAGGCCAAAAGGCAGGAGTAAGGGACAGATTTTTGACGGTTATGCACCGATATAAATTAAAATATGCATAGGGTGTGAAAATCGAAAAAAAAATAAATAAATAATAGTGCATGAACATGCATGCAGTAGGGACACAGAAAAGAGCAAAATGCACATTAGAAGCACAATTACATGTATTACACTAAATACCTCAGAATTCTGCTCTAAACAACATGTTGGTGAAAAGTGGAGAAAGTGTGCCGGTTTTTAGGGCTCGTCTCAATCTGGGTGGCGGAGATCGAATCTCAGTTGCCTCCGCCTCTGAGACAGTCAATCCATGAATTTTATAACATGGCTTGAGCATGTTACCGTGAATACCTAGCACGTTGAGGCTTCACGTTATTCTCTGCATCATCCACGCGCAACTCACCATGCGCACCATGGAGAGCTAGAACCACATTATAGCGACCACGAGGAGGTTAAACCAACGGGACTCTAGGAAGCCTGACTGAAGTCACTCAGCTTGCCCTGGATTCAACTGCACTTTCAATTCATTCCTCTGAAAGCAGTGTACCAAGGCAGATCTTGCAAGGCGGATTATAGAATTGACAGCAGTGGGGGGCAAGCTGTTCCCTAGCGTTGGGAGTGGCTTTAAAGCGTATTTCTTCCACGTCAGTGGAAATGCAGCCTCAGACTGAATGAAGATATGATAATGTGCCCGCTACGCCAGTCACTGCGTTCCGGGTCAGGACTGATTCCATCTGGATTGCAAAACATTTGCAACGACAGTTGTGTCTCATCGTCTCTAGTGAGCAGCACGATAAACAACAGTGCTGGTTACATCATATCTTATCTTTCTGCGCTGTATTCTTGCAAATTTTTCTCTAGCACTGAACAGGGTTCATTTATGCCCCGTCCCGCTCTTCACGCGTTTCCTCTTTTCCCTGCATGGGAGTAAACATAAGATGCCACATAAGTTATCGTGGTTGCAGAGCACCTAAATTTATAAAAACTAAATTTAGTTTTATTAATCTGCATGCTACATGCCTTTAATAATAAACAGAGATTTCTGTTCTAATTTTGTGCAATTAAGATACACAAATGTGAATGTCAATATTTATCACAATATACATTGAATGATATGCAAGTTTTATTTTTTGCCATATCGCCCAACCCTATGTTCACTTAGCGACTTTTTCCAAGACCATGTCATTTGTTCTGTTTTATTAGTCAAAAGGAAATCTACTCAAATACTTTGAAGTGCCCATTCACTCCTTTGTTTTATATGCTGCTTCATTCATGTGCCATCTGCTGCAAAAACCATTCATACATCTGCCCAAAGATATGCCCTCCATTCTTTTTTTATTCTGCATATTAATTTTTAAATTAATAATTAATTTATATGCTCAACTTTGCAATAGTATCAGCTTCATCAAATTACAATAACAGCGTTATCTGCACATATTATAAATGCGTTTAGCTTGTTAATGCATTAGCATCATGAATTTATGCAAACATTTAATACTGCATAAATATTTCTTTAAATCACCATCAAGTGGTTAAAACAATTTTTACTGACCTCATGTGAAATCTACTCATAGAATGAGGCATTTAAACTCATTAAGGTATTAGTAGCGTCCTCATTTAAATGTACTTCTAAACACCTCCCACAGAAGTGTGGCAAGTGTCTGAATGTTCAGAAACAGTATACTGTTGCTCAGCGGTTTAGAATTTATTTTTACCCCTGAAAGAACAAGAACCTCTACAGAAGTAAATCGGGCCTTAATTTTGTGATTTGATAATAGTGACAGGAGAAATTGTATTGAGCCATGAAAATGTTCAGGAAGGGCAAACATTTTTTTTATTTGAGTTTGATCAAATCAATTTACTAATCCCAGATACAGTACAGTGCATCCGGAAAGTATTCACAGCGCTTCACTTTTTTCCACATTTTGTTATGTTAAAGCCTTATTCCAAAATTGATTAAATTCATTATTTTCCTCAAAATTCTACAAACAATACCCCATAATGACAACGTGAAAGAAGTTTGTTTGAAATCTTTGCAAAGGTATAAAAAAAAAAAAAAAAAAAAAAACCCACACACAACGTAAATAAGTATTCACAGCCTTTGCTCAATACTTTGTTGAAGCACCTTTAGCACCAATTACAGCCTCGTGTATTTTTGTGTATGATACTACAAGCTTGGCACACCTATGAGCAGTTTCTGCCATTCTTCTTTGCAGGACCTCTCAAGCTCCATCAGGTTGGATGGGGAGCGTTTGGCACAGCCATTTTTAGATCTCTCCAGAGATGTTCAATCAGGTTCAAGTCTGGGCTCTGGCTGGGCCACTCAAGGACATTCACAGAGTTGCCCCGTAGCCACTCCTTTGTTATCTTGGCTGTGTGTTTAGGGTCGTTGTCCTGTTGGAAGATGAACCTTCGCCCCAGTCTGAGGTCCAGAGTGCTCTGGAGCAGGTTTTCATCAAGGATGTCTCTGTACATTGCTGTATTCATCTTTCCCTCGATCCTGACTAGTCTCCCAGTTCCTGCCACTGAAAAACATCCCCACAGCATGATGCTGCCACCACCATGTTTCACTGTAGGGATGGTATTGGCCAGGTGATGAGCGGTGCCTTGTTTCCTCCAGACATGATGCTTGCCATTCAGGCCAAAGAGTTCAATATTTGTTTCATCAGACCAGAGAATTGTGTTTCTCATGTTCCAAGAGTCCTTCAGGATCCTTTTGGCAAAATTCAGGTGGGCTGTCATGTGCCTTTTACTGAGGAGTGGCTTCCATCTGGCCACTCTACCATACAGGCCTGATTGGTGGAGTGCTGCAGAGATGGTTGTTCTTCTGGAAGGTTCTCCTCTCTCCACAGAGAAATGCTGGAGCTCTGTCAGTGACCATCGGGTTCTTGGTCACCTCCCTGTCTAAAGCCCTTCTCCCCCGATCGCTTAGTTTGGCCGGGGGGCCAGCTCTAGGAAGAGTCCTGGTGGTTCCAAACTTCTTCCATTTACAGATGGAGGCCACTCATTGGGACCTTCAATGCTGCAGAAATGCTTCTGTACCCTTCCCCAGATCTGTGCCTTGATACAATCCAGTCTCGGAGGTCTACAGACAGTTCCTTTGAATTCATGACTCTGTTCGTACTCTGAAATGCACTGTTAACTGGGATCTTATATAGACAGGTGTGTGCCTTTCCAAATCATGTCCAATCAACTGAATTTACCACAGGTGGACGCCAATCAAGTTGTAGAAACATCAAAGATTAGTGGAAACAAGATGCACCCAAGCTCAATTTGTGTGTGTCATGGCAAAGGCTGTGAATACTTGTGTACATGTGATTTTTTTATTTTAAATAAATTTGCAAAGATTTCAAACAAACGTCTTGCCTCTTTGTCATTATGGGGTATTGTTTGTAGAATTGAGGAAAATAATGAATTTAATCAATTTTGGAATAAGGCTTTAACATAACAAAATGTGGAAAAAGTGAAGCACTGTGAATACTTTCTGGATGCACTGTTTATGATCATGTTTAATATTTCAACTTGTGCCTTTAGAAAAGTTGTATTAAATGTGCTTACAAGAAAAAAGGATAATTTTTTTTAAAAGCCTCATTCATAAAACACAAACAGAATTAATCTGTGCAAATCATTCGTAAAGGTTTTCTGACGTTAAGTTTTGGATTCATGAAAGTATTAGTATATTCTAAAAGTTAGCTCTGGACCATGTGTAAATTGTGTGCTATGACTACATACAACAGAAGTAAAATGTAATTTATATAAATGAGTTTGTCAAAAAAAAAAAAGGTTTGTCGTTTCCTTTTTAAACCATATAGTTAAATGCAAGAATCAAAGAAACATTTTAAATTTCTTCTAAGTTTATTCCAAATTCTGCTGCTTCAAATTGTATTTAATTTTTCCAGCAGAATTGCTTGGAATGGGGTAAAAAGTTAGTGTTTGATTCTCTAAAATGATTTATACCCCAACCCTTGTTTAAAATGAACTCATTCATTTTCAGGGATGCAAATTCATGATTGGTTTTATAAAAAAAAACAAAACAAAAAAAAACAGCATCACTACATTGCATTCAGTTGATAACATATGATAGTCATTAATTCACATTTAAGTTGGAATCTTGTAGCAAAAAAGGGGTGTATGATTTACTTTAAAAACGTATATAAAATATAAATATTAAAATATTTCCAAACACAATGTCTCTATTTTTGGAAAAAATAAGTCTTGGTCCTTTTTTACATTTACACCGTTTTTGAAACCCAGCCAACCTGAATAGCTTTTATATTAGATTGCCTATTATACTGCATTTTGCAATGTACTAGTTTCTTCACTTACACGTGTTAAAGCTCTCTGGGAATTGCCACAAACCTACCCATTCGATATTACAACAATATTTACTTGCCGATTCTATGTATTTTGATTTTTTTTTTTTTTAAGTACTGCAATTCTGCAAGTATCGTGATTTGATATTTTTAGCAGTGTATTTAATGCAAGCCAAAAATGATATATTTCACTATCATTATCTCCACTGAATGGGTTACGTTTACAACGTTCTATGTGCTTATGCCTACAATTGGTTGGAGTTTGTTTTGTAAAACATTTCTTGCAGGACAGTGGAGTGATTGGGTCATATGTTGCACTCATGTAGCAGTCGAATGGGACAGCTCACTGAACATTCTTTTGAATGCCAGTGGAAACTGAATGGCTATTTTCTTTTTTGTTCTGGTTCCGCTAGTGGCTGAAGATTGTTGGCGCTGTCGTGCATGGGGTTAATGTGCACATTTTCCTTTTTTCTGGATTGTACTAATGTTGGAATGTGGTCTTTATAATCTTGTTTTTGACCATTTTTTTCCCTAATATGTCAAATGTTAGTGGATTGTCTCATTTTCTTAAACGTAAGAAATATGATCTTTCCCTGCAGGAAGCTGAATTTTGGGAAGATTTGGTGTGGACATGTTTTCTTTAGTGCTGGCTCAAGTAAGAGCATGGGAGTCATTACATTGATAAGTATCTACAATTAAAATGTCTCAGACTAAAGAAATTAGGAAGAGCCATTATTGTTTTAGCAGAAATTCAGGGGCAAAGTTTGATTTTGGATAATATTTACGCACCTAACACTGATGATCAGGGCTTTTTTTTTTTTTTATAGATCTTGAAGGAATGTTGCAAGCCACTGGCACCCCTCATGATACAATATTGGTAGGAGACTTTAAATCTATTGATGGACCAAGTCCTTGATTATAGCGAAGCAAAAGTGTGTAAGCCCCCTAGAGCAACATTGATGCTTCACAGGATGTATAAAAATCTTGGTCTGCACAGATATTTGGAGACTTTTGAACATCTCGTAGGGACTATACATTCTTTTCATCAGTGCATAAGATTTATTCTAGAATAATTTTTTCCATCCAAGCCCTCATTTCATCTGTAGTTGATTGCTCAATAGGAAACATCTTCGTCTCCGATCAAGCCCTGGTGAGTTAAGAGGTGTTGCCACATACAGAGAAAAATAAATCATACAGTTGCCACTTTAATGTATCCCTTCTGCAAAATCCTGAATTCCAACAAATGTTAAAGGCTGAAACAATGTTTATATGGAGACCAACTGGTCCTCGGTATCCTCTGTGGGCATGGCTTGGGAGGCACTTAAGTGATGCATTCCTCTAACCTTCATACAATTTCCTGTGACTTGTGTCCAGATGGGATAGCCTTCAATGCATCTAGGGGCCTTGGGCGCCCAACAGTCACTGGTTTGTCCTCCCTTGGACCACTGTTGGTAGATACTCACCACTGCAGATCGGGAGCACCCCACAGCCTTGCCGATTCAGAGATGCACTGACCCATTCATCTGGCCCTTGTCAAAGTCACTCAGGTCTTTACTCATGACAATTTCTCATGCATTCAAAATGCTGACTACAAAAACTGATAGTTCACTTACAATCTAATCTACGCATTGACAAGTGGCCTTGTTAGGAGATTATCAACATAAGCTTCACCTGTGTGGTCACAAAGTTTTGGCTCATCGGTGTATGTACAGTATACATTATACATGATGCCCCCTTCTTGGTTTTCTTAGTATCTTTTTAGTTGAATGTTGTCAAAAGTCTTGAGTAAAAACAAATGCACTAGCCAATGGCGATTCATTCAACTTGTCCTTAGAGGGTTGCTTGATCACTTTGTTTTTGTCTATTGAAGCGGTTACATCATTCAACAGTCCATTGAAAAGGAATCAAATTTTTGCTATATTTCTGTGTAATACAATTAAGACCAAAATATGGATCCACACAAAAAAAAAAAACAATGAACCAGAACACAGGTCAGGCTATGTCTGGGGAGAATCAAGCCATGTCATCTCTATTGAAATACTATCCATATTAAATACTATGTAACAGCAAAAAAAAACATCAGGGAAATGCACCCGAGCACAGCAGGACTGCAAAGTTCAGGAGTATAAAAAGTTTAGTTTTTAGCACTTAAGACATCATATGGGCTGCGTACCGAGTAGTGCTGTTTGCAGTTAAATCTATGCATATGAAGGCAAGAAAAGATAACCACAGAAATCACATCAGAAACAGCAGTAGCTCATTCAGGTTTCTGAATGAAGGTTAAGATATACAATTTATCTAGGCTAAGGTTTCATTTAAATATACTTAACAGTTCAATGTTAATTACTATGTTCAACATTTTGCCTCATTAATATACATGGAAATAAACATTAATCAAGCTTAATAAATGTTAGTTATTAATTTATGCCATGCCAGCATCCAAGGCTATTTTCATGGTGAAAAACAAGTTAAAATTTATTCAAAAGTTAAAGTGATTAAAAAATAATAATAAAAAAGGTTTAAATTATTTTCGATAAGTACTCAAAATTATTCATGTTTGACTGTTACAAATCTCTTCAAACGTGTTTGCGTAGAAAAATATCTTAAGAAATAAATCCAGCACAATCCAATAGTTTCAAGTATAGCGGATATACGGCTCATAATGGTGGACCTTCGTCTGATATTAAGGACATCTGGGATGTCCTATTCCACAACCGGTGTAAACGATCTGACCCCAGAGATTACTTAAGATGCTTCTTTGCCCACAACAGGACTGATTTCAAGCAATTTGTTTGTAATGCATTTATTAATAAATGCTGCAATGGTATTGTTAGTATATATTTTACATTAGCTATTACATAAACTAACCTACACATATAGAACCTTAAGTGTTACCCACAATTTTTACATCAATTCCTCAATCCTTTGGTCAGTTCAATGCTGCTGGCAGAGGCACACAACATTGTAAAGAGAATGTTATCTCCTGTCACTGATAAATCACTCTTCTCATTCTTTCATTGTAAAAACACTCATGCTGATTCTCAGCTAAGTCTTTAACACGTCTCCTTTGGAAATCTCGTCTCACAGCAACAATAAAGCCCCGCTCATACAGTGATCTCAGTTTCAATGAGTGCTAATACGGCCAAAATAAAACTTACACACACTAATGTGGCAAAAGTGCACTGGTGCCATCTTGTGCACCTAGCCAATAGTGCTGGGATGAGTGACTGACGGGATATTGAGAGCACGCTTGTTTGATTGACAGTCACATATTGAAGCGAGTGAAGCTGAATGTGCTTATGATCGCTCAGTCTCTCGCTCCACACAACGTCTGATTGTCACAACTCGCATTATACTCAGATTTGTATGGTATTTGATTCATTATACTCAGATTTTGTGAGGTATTTGATTTTCACTTATGCAAATACAAATCTGAGAAGTTTGAGGTTTAGTTAGTTTTTCTACCCGTTTTCCATATCTTGGAAGTTTCCATGTCCTCTGTGCAGCAAGTCAGAATTACTACCATAATAATTCTTAAAAATGGAAACTTAACATTCATACACATCTAATCCTTACATTTTTTAAAACAACCCGGTATATTCCTCTGAATTACAGCATGTCTGAAAGTTTATATTTTTGAAGCCTTAGATATGCTTCAAGGCCTGAGCAAGCACTCATTCATTAGAGTAGCAGTATATGTGTGATTCCCTACATGCTGTAAAAAACACTGGCCCTTAATCTAGGTACGATTGGCTGATCTCAGATTTAAGATGAAGATTAGCCGATTCAGATTGGTGGCCGATCGATCTGTGCACCCCTAATTAACATCCCTAGCCTATGAGATAATCATGCGTTAACACTGAGAAAAACTCACCCTGGTGTCAGGACACTGTGTGGCTTCACAGACGACCTGCATGATGAAGTGTCTTTCCGTCTAGAGAAAGCATGAGACAGAGGTTACAATTACTGCCAATATATTGATTGTGTAGCAATCTTCAGCTCAAACACACCTGCCTCAACTAGTATAAAGTGTGGCACATGAAATAGTTTCTCTTCACTTAACATTAACAATTACACTACTGGTTAAAGGTTTTGAAACACACACACACACACACACACACACACTTTAAAATAAAAGTTAAGCCTTCAAAACTATGGAATAACAAATGAAACTATGGGAATTATATTGTGACTAAACAAATGTCAAATAAATTAAAACTCAGTTTTGAAACAGTTCAGTGTTTCAAAACTTGACCGGTAGTGTACGTATTCTTTTAATAAATGTACAAATAACTATGAACATTATAAAACACTCGTAATTAAGCGCAACTAAAGATGATAATGATAACTGATCCATCAGTACCTCCTTGTCAAAGTTGGCTTTGGTGAACTCCAGTGAGTTGAGCAATGCATTAGTGGCAGCCAGTTTGACATTGTTGCTGGGCTCCTCCTTCCTCATGCCCTGAATGATGGCTGTCAAGATCTGATTGGCATTGTCCTGAAGATGTTCTGGATCCTGACAAACCATTTGAGAACAATGATAAAACAATAAGCTCCAGGAATATCACCACAACAGAAAGTTCCTGTCTAAGAAGAGAGATCGAAACAAACACTTTGACACATCCAAGTAACCGTGAGTGAGGTGAACTCACAATGTCCTGGCAGATGTATCCGATGGCCTCGAGCGTGGACTCTTTCATGTGCTCTGTGCTGCTGGGATCTGTCACATTCGCCACCAGCTGAGGGATGAGCTCTGGCCACTGATTCACAGGGATCTCAGCACATGCTATACCAGCCACACACTGTGAAGCCGAGCTCGGCCGATACGTCTCTGTGCCCAGAGTCTGCAGCACCTGCTCCAAGTACAGATAGATGAAACAGGGCAGTTTACATGAATCCCCCAACAGTGCTGAGCCTGAACTGCATGACACCCCATTCTCAAATCTGCACAATGAGTTAGGAAGAGTGTTCTTACGAAATTCTTGATCTCCCTGCGTGCACTGCCGTCGATGGCCAGCCATCTCTGCTGGTACTGGGTCTTCACATCCGGATCCTTTGATGTCAGAGAGTTCTTTACCTGCAGACCGGAGGCCACACGCGCCACCTGCGTGTTCCCAGGATTCGCCAACACCTTGGAGAGCTCCACCAGGAAGGTTGGCTAAAGAAAACAGAGAACCCAAATATTATAAGCCCAAAAACAGCAGATGTATGAACTGACCCATAACTGAAGATAAAGACTTCTCAAACATTAGGAGTCAAAAGCAGGTCTGGGTATTGCCAACTACAAAACTGTATAACACTCATTGCAATACTTGGGTCAACAAATACAGCACATCATGGCGCATCACATCATAATAATTGTGATTGAAATTGACAGAACAGAATCCTTTCCAGCCTCTCACAGTTTGCTTCACTTTTGTCCAGTATTGTGCCTTGCTTACAGTTTTTAGATGACCGGTTTCATTTACTGAACTGTTGGAAATTATATTAATGCAAATAAAAACAATATATCTGTACTAGGGCTGCACGATTTGGGGAAAATGTCATTGCGATAGCGATATAATAAATGGTATCATGAGTCAACTTGCTTGGTTATCAAGGAAAATGTACAAATAGATTACTGAGAATGCTGAAATGTGTATTTCTCAACTCAAACATACAAACTAGCAACAACAACTATAAATTCACAGTGTTTTCAAATTAAAATATTTACAAAATTATATATATTTGCATTACTGCAAACTTGTTATTTTCTCAATATTACACCTAAATAAAATAGAACAATAAATAAGAACATACAAATTTTTACAAAAATAAGATTGTCCAAACAGGGACATTTAAGCAGAATGTAACATACTTTGTATAAACTCTTTTGAAAAGGAAACTGGATATAAAAGTGTAGTTCACTCGATCAAACCACTAAAACTTTTCTTTTTTTTTTTAAATGAGCAACTTGTATTTCCAAATCCTCTTTCTAAAAAGTTCTACTTATCGCTGGTACCTCTTGTCCAGTGTGTGGATCATTTTCTGAAATCACACTTTGCTAAAGATGCATCATGTCTCTTGCCAAGCAGTACATTATGGAGTAAGTTATTTCTTTATATCTCTGTTAAGACTTGTCATATGGCGTGACACTCCCAACCATCTGTAATTGTGCTTTGTTTGGCTTACAGGTTGTTGTTTCAGTGGTCTCTTTACTAATCTGGGCTTTCACCGTCATGCATTCATCATACTTTTCTCTGTGCCGTTTCAGGTGCTGATATAAATTTGTCGTATTGCTATGTGATGTAGCAACTTTCATTTTGCAAATTTTGCTCTCTGCAAATCCTTGCAAAATCTCTGTTCAGTGTAGGTTATCTTAAAGCCAAAATGTCGCCATATTACCAGGGTTTTCCTGGCTCAAAACGAGGCGAAGGTTGTACCATACTGATCAAATAAGTGACGTTAAAAACACGTAAACGTTGGCTTTGCGTCAAGCAACTGAAAGCTAGTATTAATTTTGTCATTAATTTTTTATTTAGTCTTAACTAAAAAGGACATTTGACAGGATTTTTATCATAGTCAACCTTATCCCATTTTATTTAGTTAAGTTTTAGTTGACAAAGTCTGGGCTTTTTAATGTAGTTTTAATCAATGAAAACTGATGATATTTAAGTCAAATTGACATTTCAGTCACTGAACACTGTAAACATATTAGCCATAAGAGTATTATTGATAAGCATTTGTCAAACTTGTCTATCCAAAACATACATACACACACACACACACACAGGTGCTGGTCATATAATTAGAATATCATCAAAAAGTTGATTTATTTCAGTAATTCCATTCAAAAAGTGAAACTTGGATATTATATTCATTCATTACACACAGACTGATATATTTCAAATGTTTATTTCATTTAATTGTGATGATTAAAACTGACAACTAATGAAAATCCCAAAATCAGTATCTCCGAAAATTAGAATATTACTTAAGACCAATACAAAAAAAGGATTTTTAGAAATGTTGGCCAATTGAAAAGTATGAACATGAAAAGTATGAGCATGTACAGCACTCAATACTTAGTTGGGGCTCCTTTTGCCTGAATTACTGCAGCAATGTGGCGTGGCATGGAGTCGATCAGTCTGTGGCACTGCTCAGGTGTTATGAGAGCCCAGGTTGCTCTGATAGTGACCTTCAGCTCTTCTGCATTGTTGGGTCTGCTGTATCGCATCTTCCTCTTCACAATACCCCATAGATTTTCTATAGGATTAAGGTCAGGCAAGTTTGCTGGCCAATTAAGAACAGGGATACCATGGTCCTTAAACCAGGTACTGGTAGCTTTGGCACTGTGTGCAGGTGCCAAGTCCTGTTGGAAAATGAAATCTGCATCTCCATAAAATTGGTCAGCAGCAGGAAGCATGAAGTGCTCTAAAACTTCCTGGTAGATGGCTGCGTTGACCTTGGACCTCAGAAAACACAGTGGACCAACACCAGCAGATGACATGGCACGCCAAACCATCACTGACAGTGGAAACTTTACACTGGACTTCCAGCAACGTGGATTCTGTGCCTCTCCTCTCTTCCTCAAGACTCTGGGATCTTGATTGCCAAAGGAAATGCAAAATTTACTTTCATCCAGAGAACATAACTTTGGACCACTCAGCAGCAGTCCAGTCCTTTTTGTCTTTAGCCCAGGCGAGACGCTTCTGACGCTGTGTCTTTTTCAAGAGTGGCTTGACACAAGGAATGCGACAGCTGAAACCCATGTCTTGCATACGTCTGTGCGTGGTGGTACTTGAAGCACTGACTCCAGCTGCAGTCCACTCTTTGTGAATCTCCCCCACATTTTTGAATGGGTTTTGTTTCACAATCCTCTCCAGGGTGCGGTTATCCCTATTGCTTGTACACTTTTTTCTACCACATCTTTTTCTTCCCTTCGCCTCTCTATTAATGTGCTTGGACACAGAGCTCTGTGAACAGCCAGCCTCTTTAGCAATGACCTTTTGTGTCTTGCCCTCCTTGTACAAGATGTCAATGGTCGTCTTTTGGACAGCTGTCAAGTCAGCAGTCTTCCCCATGATTGTGTAGCCTACAGAACTAGACTGAGAGACCATTTAAAGGCCTTTGCAGGTGTTTTGAGTTAATTAGCTGATTAGAGTGTGGCACCAGGTGTCTCAATATTGAACCTTTTCACAATATTCTAATTTTCTGAGATACTGATTTTGGGGTTTTCATTAGTTGTCAGTTATAATCATCAAAATTAAAAGGAATGAACACTTGAAATATATCAGTCTGTGTGGAATGAATGTATACATTATACAAGTTTCACTTTTTGAATTGAATTACTGAAATAAATCGACTTTTTGATGATATTATAATTATATGACCAGCACCTGTATGTGTGTGTGTGTGTATGTATATGTGTGTGTATGTATGTATGTATGTGTATATATATATATATATATTTTTTTTTTTTTTTTTTTTTTTTTTTTACACACACACACCCCTAACCCTTATGATGACGTTGCGAACTGCAGACAGCAGAAGTGAGAGACTAGTATCTCCGTGTTAGAGTGCGGATCATCTGGCGGAACTTTAAATCTCTCCCGGTCTCGACTCCCGCTCAGATTGGGTCTCTATCGCGACTGGTTGAAGCAGCCCTGACCGCACAGAGAATGACAGTTTTGGAGTTTGTGCTTATTTACATGCACGCTCCCGTATTATATGAACTTTAAGGAAGAAATAAATATATATCTCCATGCTGTGATCCGTGTTATTTTTTCTTGCCACCAGTTTAGTGTCGGTCTGCTCGACATCTATCTTCACCTGATTTCCATGCTGTACACCGGAAACTCACATGACCACACGTGCCACTCCCTAAACTTAAACTGACTGGTCATCTTTAATTAGCGGTGTAGAAAATTGGCAAACAGCTCTCAGAGAATGGGCTGCCACGTCCACGCATACACTTTTTTTTTTTATTTAAAAAATAAAATATATATATAAATCGCTGCATTTTGCCGTCATATAATCGCACAGGCTGACATCGCGATTGTGATATGATTAATCGTGCAGCACCTATCTGTACATAAAGTACTGAAGCAAAATTGTGAGAAAAAGAAATGCGATATATTGATATGACTGCATCAGCACAGCTGATGGTGCAGTCATGCATAAGTGACAGAGTATATAGGTGATCTATAAAGCTCTGCAAACACATTTTCATTCAAACTGAAAATAAAATTATTTCACAGTATCGGATGTGTATGCTTCTCATCTGTGTGTCTGTTCTCGCGCTTGTGTCCTCTTTTTCAAATTTTCCGATCTTATCTTTTTTTTAATTTCCTTTAAAGCCACTCATAACCAGCAAAGTTTCAACTCTTGTTTTAGTGCAGCAGTTGAGGAGTGGAGCTTCACTGTAGTCTGGGATGGATAGCGTTTACAACTCAAATGTAATACGGCCATATGCATTTTTGGCCTTATGCATTTTTGACCACATTCGTATGTTTTTTGTGATCTAAACACAAGTTTCAGACCCAATTTAAACTATTTAGTGCTGACCACATGTGAACGAATCACCTGAAACACCAGATGTAAACGGTTAAAAAGAATGTCCACAATCTATTCATACTACTCACATGCATACATTAAGAATGCAGTTTTACCGTCCGAGAGGTGCGTCCATCAAATTCAGTACATACTCCGACAACAAACATTTTGGATGCAGTGTTAAGATTTTGGTGCATTCACAAAATTGTTGCAGCTATGGCACATGTTAAAAGCCTTTCAATGCTGCCAAACCAGGCAGAATTCAGAGGTATTTAAGGCAACAAAACTGTCTTCTGAACACAATTTTCTAAGAGGTACCATCTTTTACACTGTTGAGTTAATAGGCAACCGATTTCAGTTTATGAAAAAGCCAAACATTTAATAAAAGGAATAAATGCAGACAGCTATATAGGGGCAAATATTTATGCAGGTAGCAGAAGTCAGCTGTTGTTTTTCTCACCAGGTTCTCGACGGCTGCCTGCTCCAGAAACTTCTGCGCAGCCTCCAGCTCATTCCGATCTGAAAATCAATTCGTTCACACACAATCATCATTACTTAATGCACTGAAATCACACACGACACCCGCGAACCCATCTGAAAACAAATCTCCGCCAAATACTCATGACCAGTGTGCACAGTAATATTAATGTTTAGTAAACTCATGTTCCTGAAATTAAGTTTAGAGCAAATAATAGTCATTAACTCATTTTCACATTTTAATATTACAATAACCACGTAATTATGCTACTCCAAGTTGCTACTACTTTTCTTAAGTATTAAAAGACCGACAGAGCAATAACGTTATAGTAGATCAAATGAAAGACTGCTAATCATGCTAACAGCTAGCCACTTCCGGACTAGCACGATAACCTGCTAACTTTAAAAGCATTAACCTGCGCGCGATAAGCCACAACAATGCAAGTATTTGTACTGAAACGTGATAAATGAGCGTTAAATAACTAATCTACTCATATAAATCACATTATGTGACTTATTACACGGCCGCCCCAAAAAGGCCGGCAAACAGACACACTTATACTAAACACACAGACACATTACGTTTGATTATTAATGTGTGTTTTTAGGGCATATGATACAGGTCAGATCAATTAATGCGCCTGTTTGTGTTGTCAACTGCTGTGACCACACAACATGTGTGAGTGTCTATCTGTGAGGGAGAGGCGCATGGCCTGCGTTGCATTAGCCGCCCGCTAACACACACAACATAGGTTAAACTATAACTCTCATCACACACAAAAATACATGACACTTGTGTGAAAACGCGCGTTTGTGTGTAGTGTGGAGTGTGAGTCTCGTGTACCTGGAGACACGGTTTTCTCGAGGATTGTGATCAACTCCATCCTGACGCGCGAAAACGCGACGAGATCTGCAGGAACTCGCGAGTGAAGGCAGGAATGAGGGGAATCAGTTTTAAAAATCACAATCACGTTCACGCGTGATAATGAAGATGAAGAGGGTGCAGAGTTTAACACTGTCTGCACGCGCGGTTAAAACGCTTCTTCTCATTTGCAGCTGTCGCGAGGAAAAGGCCGCGCGGAACTCCCGCCTGCGACAAGATATCACGCGCTGACGTAGGAGTCTCCTCCCATCCGCGTATCGTCACTGACTATACCAGCGTCTCAAAACCCTGTGAACTGCCTGCCTATTAGACAGCACTTTTGGTCATCAAAGTCTCAAACCTATTGAGCTGCCTAACTAGACCGTATTTTAAGCACCATAGTCTCAACACCTTTTTGTTCATCACAGTTTCCAAACGTAGCGTCCTGTTAAAACAGTTTTAAGCATTATAGTCTCAAAACCGTGTGAGCTGTCACACAGAGAGGAAGCATCACTGTGCCATCCATTAAGGTTTTTGAGACGGCTCACTAGCGGATTTGGGTATAGGCGATATGGGCAAGCGCCCAGGGCGGCATGGGGCGCCAGCACAAAAAAAATCAGAATGGTGACATTTGTGCCATCAGTTTTCTATCGCTCATTTGCACGTCTCGTCAATGATATCATGTCACCGTGTGGGACTGTGGATCAATTAATCTTGTCGGAGTGGGCGCTCTTATTCTATTTTTTTTGTGTGAGCTAGGCAGGAAGTTCTCCCTCTCAGAAGTACGAGATGGGGAGGGGGGTGGGGGTAGTTCAGGTCTAACCACTGGAAGGCCAAGGTAGGGAGAGCGGGGAATCTATCAAATAGCGCACCTCTAACTTTGTACAGTACTAATGAAAATAAGTTACACTACAAAAAGTTACAAAACAAAACAATTAATTCATAATGCTGTGAATATATAGTTTCACAGACATATTGTAGCATTTTTTTTCTGGTTTGTGTGAAATCGTTAAGAATAATATAAAGCCAGACAGTCTGCACACCCCCAAGGTGAATTGGTTTAGTCTTGATTGGTTGACAGTGGTTATTATTGATATCGAGAGCCAAATCAACACAAATGATAAGAAAAGGCCTAAGCATTCAGGGCCCAGTTTAGGAAAAATCGGGTTCTCTTCTTTATAAGTGTGTTATTCTATTTGTGTGATATAGGATTTGTTTTATTTTTATTTGTGTTTTTTTTTTGTGTTAGCAATAGGGTAATAGTGTAATAATGCGATTCTCGTTTTTATTTTTATCTATATACTACAATTTGTTTCTATTTGTCTTTGTTACTTCTTTTTGATATTTATGAGTCTTATTTTTATATATATATTTTTAATATGTATATAGTTGTAAATGTTTTGATAATGTGTTGTTCCAAATGTCTGAATAAAAATTGGTTAGTGCAGAATGGTACTTTTTTATTACAAGGCGCACCAAAACAAGATGGTACTATCAGAACTGACACCAGAATAATGTTGTTGTACAACAAGTTATCTATTCAAATTAAGAACATATATTTGAAACCTCTGACAGAGTCTAAATAATACTGTAACCACCGTATAATGATTATTGGTAATAGTTTAATTGAAAGTTCCACATTAGAATTAGGTTAGTGGACCACAAATCTAATGGGGTGAGGGGGAATAAGGTCTATGATTGTCAAGACCCTGGTACTTAGTTCTGACTTGGAAAAATATAATTTCTTGTAAGTTCAAGAATTCAATTTTTCAAATAAGATAAATTAAAACAAAGGAGGAAAACAAAAAGTTGAAACTATCCCACATCGTATGGATTTCCAACCCTCAATGTTCTTGTTCTTTGTGCTGCATTAAAGTCAATTACCATTCATCAGATAATCTATCAAATTCATCTTCTTCTAAGAGCCCAAGAATTTTTATGCAGTGGCACTTTGCTCAATTCATAATTGTATAGGTCAGATAAAATGTTTTATTGATTTGAAACAATGTGCTGTTGTTGTTGTTTACAATAATCTTAAAATGTAGGCATTCAAGTCAATATTTTATTTAACATAATTCATACTGCAGTCATTGTGAACAGCTGGGAATCCAATATACACAACAGAATTGTAACATTTTACGCAACCATTCCTAACCCTAAATCATCCCTCTTCATGAAAATCATTTCCCACCCATGAAAACTCAAGCAAAACTTATGAAGGTCTACCAACCTCACAACAGCCCAATTTGCATACAGATCCTATCAATCGTATATGAGCCGGCCTCTAAGCCGGTAAGGTCATCAATCGGTCAGTGTTATCAGAATTGGTCAAATGCGATGCTTTACAAGTCTTTTTTCAAACACCAAAAATAGTGACTATTTAATGTAGTTTATGTGCGATGCAAGGCAGGTTCCCTGTCACTGAAGCCCAAACAAAATCAGTCCTCAAGCCTTCATAATAGAACACAAGAGAAATGTAATAATTTGAATATATCTCTCTCTCTCTTTTGGTTCATGTCTATGAGTGGAAGATAAGTTAGCATGTGAATCTCAGCAAAAATAAACAGTGGGTACCAGCATAGTGGCAAATACGACTGAATTCTCTGAACAACAATCACTGACCAGCCTTCTAAATCTTATTCCTTTACAACCCACCCGCACTGAGCCCGTCCCATGAGAAACCCCTGCTTCCTTTAGGAAGCCCCTCCCCCTGCCAATAGCCGGTCAGTGTGTCAGTCATGTCTCAGCGCATGTAAACGATAAATGCATTCTGGGATGTAAGGGCAAGTGGGCTCGGGACTATTTCAGACAACGTTCAAAGTAGGTGGCGCCAACGTAACCGCCCCTTAGTGACCTCTGGACATTCTGCTCGAAAAGCCGTCGGTTTGTCTGCAGCACCTCTGCTGCCTCTTTGTTCAGTGGATCTTCTGGATTTGGCTCCTAAATTTGGAATACAGATGAAAAACAATCAATACAAGAACATTTTATCAACAACTGCTGACTGGGTAATTTTACAACATTATATACTCTGCAATTGTGAACTTGTTGAATAGACAGTCTTGTAGAGATAAAGAGTGGTTTTTAATGTTGTATTTATTTCTGCAGCCATAAGTAAACAGACTTATTGTACAGGGTTGCTGCAGAGTTTTAAAAATCAAATTTGTTAAGACCTTTTTCCCCAAGACCTGAACAGATAAAATTAATACTGTATCCCCATACCAAAACAAACCCAATAAAATCACAATCTAAAAAAAAGTTTAAAATAATTACGTTTTCCACAAATATATCACATTCAAATTGGTTTATGTACATTATATAAATAAATACAATTTAGCGGTTGACAAATGTTGGATTTTGATGATATGTTGAAAGACAATTAATCTGATAAAAGTTCCTAAAATTGGTGGCCTACATTATGTTCTTAAGTCCTGTGATGTGGAGGGCCAGAGATTTGATACATACCGCTGTCGTGATATTTTCTGTGTGTTTTCGTGCAGGATATTTTAGTGTTTTGATACTCTTTTGGTCGTACAATTTCATTTCCTGCATAAGTTGTTTACAAGCTAGACATATAATAAAGACCTTCTTTATCACTGACGATATGATACATTTGCAGGTTTGGTTTCCATTGATTGTAGATCCACTGCAACCAGCGTTATCTTTATTTTCCACATTTTAAAATATTCTGCGAGCGTGTTGGCAAATGAGAGGAAGCACAAAGGATTCAGAAGCTTTCCTATTAAATTGTGAACCGATTCAGACTGCTTTGCAATAACCTGTGACCAATTCATTGTAAAGAACTGACTCTGATGAGAGATTAATTTGTGAGTCAGACATCTTTAGTTCCAATTAAAAACTGGCTATAGTAAACACCAGTGTGATGTATGATGCAGCGGTGTAGCTTTTTGTCAAAATAAAAATATAGCTTCGCCTCTGAAAAGCTACTTGGTTTAAAAACTAGCGAAGCTAACACCTTGCTACTGAGAAATGAGTTAAGGTGGCTTCGCCCATCACTGTATGTAGGACAGTGGCAATGGCAGCGTCCTCACATGGTTCTTGCTGTGCTCAGATAACTATTCCCATAGCTAGATTCCTTGCAAAATAACCACCAGCACAGCTAGAATTGTGTGAGGTAGACACGATACTACTGTCCTACATACCACTTTGGGGATAAGTGAAACAATATAAAATGGAGAAAAATGGGTGAACTATCCCTTTCAAACTTTGCCATAGTATTGCTATTGAAAAAATAAATGAATGTGAGAGTAAAAATCATGTAATGCTTGCTAATAAATAAAACATTTACTCTCTTTGACATGTTTCAGTAAGTCCTGGGCTGTCGCACGCCCCAAAAAATGGGACCTCAGGTAACTCAACTGTACATGCTTGTCTTCCCAGAAATGTACGTGCAGGTCCATCTGCTTGGTTTTGTTTGTTTGATTCAGAATTTGGTCGAACATCATCACGAACAGGCCCTTATTAAGTTTTGAGATGTGGTCTCTCCTAATTAAATCTGCCAATCCAAATCGAGTAATGAAGGTTTTAGCAAAATCAGAATCAGCGAACATGGTTTGAAACATCTCATCCATGTCTTCATTGCTTTTATATGACTGATGTTTTGCTACTGTTTGTTAAGTCCAGAGCTCCTCCGCTTTTAATGTTGGCATAGATCCAAACGCTATCCGGAGGTCGTAACTCTTAATCATGTTGGTTTCGTTTTGTAGTTTTGTTACAGCGTGATCAATAAAAATAAATGTCTCCCAAAAACACATTTAAAAGCAAGACTGAAGTTTAAGAACATTATAAAAGTACCGTTAATTTCATAATTCATCCAATAAATTTTTAAGACCTGTCGAAATGACCTGGTTATTGTGGTTTCTAGGGTGTCTGGTGTGGTCTCTTTATGGTCTGATTAGGTCTCAGTGGGTCTAATGAAGTGTAATTTGATCTGATACACTTTCAAGAAATTCTGATCAGGTCTAATGGGGTACGATGACGTTTAATGTGTTCTGGTGTGGTCTCCAGGGGATCTGATTAGGTATAAAAGGGTCTGATACGACATTTAGGGGGTCTGATGAAGTCTAATGTGGTCTGATAAAGTCTTTAGTGTCTTATGTGATCACTTGGGGGTATTGCAAGGTCTAATGCAGTCTGATGAGGCCTAATGTGGTCTCTAAAGGATCTTTTGTTTTTGGTGTGATAGGGTCCTTCTAACATTATTGGTCAGATGCACAAATGGTCATGGCTTTAGAAATTATGATCATAGATGAGATTTACTGCTGGTAAAACTAAGATATAATTCTTATTTGACTAGGAATCATTTGTTATACATCTAATAATAAACATTCTGCAGGGGAGAGTGTTTTTATACAAACCGCAACTGTGCTCAATGCATTGTATCCTTAACAAGACGAACAATCTATTAATATATGAATCAAAATCACTCCCAATGGTGACAATATCTGGTACATGATCCAATCTGATAAGTAATCAGTTTACTTGCTGCTAAAAATTATGCAATGCTCATTCAAATTGAAAAATATTTCAATGTATCAATCAAACTCACACAGAATGCCATTGTTTTATAATATCCATGTACAGGTGCTTGTCATATAATTAGAATATCATCAAAAAGTCGATTTATTTCAGTAATTCCATTCAAAAAGTGACACTTGTATAATGTATACATTCATTCCACACAGACTGATATATTTCAAGTGTTCATTCCTTTTAATTTTGATGATTATAACTGACAACTAATGAAAATCCCAAAATCAGTATCTCAGAAAATTAGAATATTGTGAAAAGGTTCAATATTGAAGACACCTGGTGCCACACTCTAATCAGCTAATTAACTCAAAACACCTGCAAAGGCCTTTAAATGGTCTCTCAGTCTAGTTCTGTAGGCTACACAATCATGGGGAAGACTGCTGACTTGACAGCTGTCCAAAAGACAACCAGTTACATCTTGCACAAGGAGGGCAAGACACAAAATGTCATTGCTAAAGAGGCTGGCTGTTCACAGAGCTCTGTGTCCAAGCACATTAATAGAGAGGCGAAGGGAAGAAAAAGATGTGGTAGAAAAAAAGTGTACAAGCAATAGGGATAACCGCACCCTGGAGAGGATTGTGAAACAAAACCCATTCAAAAATGTGGGGGAGATTCACAAAGAGTGGACTGCAGCTGGAGTCAGTGCTTCAAGAACCACCACGCACAGACGTATGCAAGACATGGGTTTCAGCTGTCGCATTCCTTGTGTCAAGCCACTCTTGAACAAGACACAGCGTCAGAAGCGTCTCGCCTGGGCTAAAGACAAAAAGGACTGGACTGCTGCTGAGTGGTCCAAAGTTATGTTCTCTGATGAAAGTAAATTTTGCATTTCCTTTGGAAATCAAGATCCCAGAGTCTGGAGGAAGAGAGGAGAGTCACAGAATCCACATTGCTTGAAGTCCAGTGTAAAGTTTCCACAGTCAGTGATGGTTTGGCGTGCCATGTCATCTGCTGGTGTTGGTCCACTGTGTTTTCTGAGGTCCAAGGTCAACGCAGCCATCTACCAGGAAGTTTTAGAGAACGTCATGCTTCCTGCTGCTGACCAATTTTATGGAGATGCAGATTTCATTTTCCAACAGGACTTGGCACCTGCACACAGTGCCAAAGCTACCAGTACCTGGTTTAAGGACCATGGTATCCCTGTTCTTAATTGGCCAGCAAACTCACCTGACCTTAACCCTATAGAAAATCTATGGGGTATTGTGAAGAGGAAGATGCGATACAGCAGACCCAACAATGCAGAAGAGCTGAAGGCCACTATCAGAGCAACCTGGGCTCTCATAACACCTGAGCAGTGCCACAGACTGATCGACTCCATGCCACGCCGCATTGCTGCAGTAATTCAGGCAAAAGGAGCCCCAACTAAGTATTGAGTGCTGTACATGCTCATACTTTTCATGTTCATACTTTTCAGTTGGCCAACATTTCTAAAAATCCTTTTTTTGTATTGGTCTTAAGTAATATTCTAATTTTCGAAGATACTGATTTTGGGATTTTCATTAGTTGTTAGTTTTAATCATCACAATTAAATGAGATAATCATTCGAAATATATCAGTCTGTGTGTAATGAATGAATATAATATCCAAGTTTCACTTTTTGAATGGAATTACTGAAATAAATCAACTTTTTGATGATATTCTAATTATATGACCAGCACCTGTATGTGGCTACAGACAAATGATTTAGAACAGTGAAATCGATGACCACAACAACTCCATTTTTCCTGCAATTGGCTCCATTGTCTTACAGGAGACAGTTGACATGAGCTCCACTGTCTTCTCTCTGGTAGTCAAGTGCGTGATATCGCTCTGCATTTTCGCAAGTTAAATTTTCGCAACTTTGTCACATCTCTTGACATGGCCATATTCTGTCACCAGCTCTCATTGAAATAAAATGGGTCTAATATCACAAACAGCAACAAAATCGCTGACAGTGTGAATGGGGGCTTCAGGTGTATCATTAAGTCTAATGTGCTCGGAGGTGGCCTCCAGAGAGTCTGATGTGGTTTTTGGGGGTCTGCTGAGTGCTAATGAGGTCTGATGAGGTCTTGTGGGGGGGCCGATGATGTCTAATGTTGTCTGATGAGGTTTAATGTGGTCTCTTGGGGGATATGATGAAGTCTAATGGGGTCTGATAAGCTTTGATGGGGTCTGATCTCTATCTTATCTATCGGTCTATCTTTAGGATCTATAAAACCTTCAAACTTCAAGATTTTAAAACTATTTTAAACTTTCAGCCCAGGCCAAGCCAAAATCATAGTATAAAACAAACTACCTAGTTTTATTTGTGACTCATATTTGCAGCTGTTATAGCTATTGTGATTTAATTAGTTAAAATATTAATTCATGATATGGTTTGTTGTTTTGTGTTTTTGATACTCTTACACTTAATGTAAAATAGAACAGAATAAAAACTCTTAACAATCTTCAGGAGATGAGAGTTGAACTTACAAGGAACAGATACTGTAGTCCGTATATGATGGAGTTAATTGTCAACACTGGCTTCCAGTCTTCTCTGAAACACAAAACAACACTCATTTCAATCTCATAAAGATAAACCACCAAACACAGAAAAACAGCAATTCAAAAACGATTACAGCCCACTCACTGGCTTCATGATTATGTGATTGAAGTAATATTTAAAGAATTGTTAAACCAACATTATACTATCTATACTGGTTTTAATTGTGGTAATCGTTGACCTACAGTGGTTATCCAACCAGAATGGGAATTAACGCAATGTGAGAGTCATTTGCAAAATCACCACCATGAAGTGCAAAGTGACACTTTTTGCACCGTCGTGTGTAGAAAATAATTATGATTAACATTGTTAATATAATTATTTGTATATTATATGTGTAGAAGGCTATCTAACAATGCAAAATGAATGGCAGCATTAAAGTTATAGCTTAGTTATGTCATGAATTGGTATATATAAAAAAAACTTGCTTTACAGATATTAGTTATTTAATTATCGTCCTGAAAATCAAAAAACTTTGTGAACATTCATCATTTTATTTGTTAGCCTTACTGAAAACACCACCACCAACAACGCATTTAATTAATGCCGTTAATAAGCATTATAATTGACCCGGCTAGTCGGTGCTAGACTAAATACAGTCGTTCAGTTGAAACTCTGCTCATAAGAGTAATTAAATATATGTATTTGTGCTTATTTTGTTGTTATTATATGTGATAATATGTGTTTCTCTTGCACTGGAATCTTCTGTCACCATGACAAATTCCTTGAGTGTGTAAGCATACTTGGCAATAAAACTCATTCTGATTCCGATATGCCTTTAAAATTACTGAGGATGTTGTGTAGAGAAAAGCTCATGTTCTTTGAATAAACACATGCGACTGCTAGCTTAAGGGTACTGTGCTTGGCTCTGGTGCAAAAGGTCACTGAATCGAAGCTAGCTTTACTTATCTTATTGTTTGTTTATAACGAATACATATTTGACCATATATAATAACAACATTGCAAAAGTAAATTTCAACATTTAAAACAAAAGCAGACATTTTAGAATTGCATGGCTTTTATTTGCATTTCATTCCATTTTGCTCTGTGTACTGATTCAGTGTCCTGTAAGATTATTTTTGGTCATTTAATCTTACATTTGTCACCACAATTGAGTTTTATAAGGTAAACCCATAGGTGGTACAGTCACAGTGGGCGGCAGCATTCATGATTAGATGATAAAGTTTATAATTAAACATAATTACATCATATAGAACAATGGTGTGATGTAGTTCATTTGTATTTCAGATGATCCAGGTGAAAATCTAAATGTCCAAATCTCCTCCAATCTTTTAGAGTGTCACATCCCCCCACATCACCATTGTCTGTGTTCGCATGGGAATGGGGTAGATAACAGCCCTCATTTAACATCCACCTTGAGCATTCGATTGTGTCAGAACTGTTCTCATTTTAATTTGGGAGTAAAATGTACCCAACAAACATGACATATGCCTTTATTGCATATATACACATTTATTCACATAAATATTAATATTTAATATAGGTGACTTAAATCAATTAAAACATTCAAAACATATGCCAAGACACACATTATGTTCAGCATGGCAAGGTTTTTTTTTATTAAAACAGTTTGCACCATGGCTTGAGTCCTGTAAAGTTTGGTATTGTGTACCTTAAACTTCTCTGTTTGAACAAGTTTCACACTTCTCCACAAAACCCTATCAAATACTTTCATGTTTATTAAAGGAAAGAGTCAGTCTTCGCTGCTGACATAAGATGATGGGAAGAGAAGTTGGTTTCGAACCCCTCTACAAATCACGGTATTTCTTAATTAACAATACAGTGATTTTACAGGATTGACCAAGACAAAGGACGCCCGCCTAACTCATAGCCTCTGATCGCCAATAGAACAACCGATTTCAGTTATTATAACTCGCTCTCTTTAGACATAGTATTTCCCACGTTAAAAATACTTTGTGAATGTTTATTAAAATAAAGTGTTTATTAGAAGTAGTATTAAGAAAATATTAAGAGTGGAGACAGGAAACAGAATGGGGAAAAACTAGCCATGTTGTTTTCAGGTGCTCTTTACACCTGGGTGAAAAATAATCAAATATTGAGCTTTGGGGCAATATCGGTTAATAGCAAATATTAACTACTTATAAAATACCAAACAGATAACAAATAATAAAAAAAGCACATAACCTACAATTTTTAACTGCATATAATTTATGGTTATTACATGTAGCGTAAAACTGAAACGTAGAACTGATACTTCCAGCCTAAATAATATAATGTCAAATAAAAATATTTTACAGTATTTCATTTGATCCTTTCATAAAGAATAATTCTGTTCACTTTTTCTTTAGTTTTTTTATTGCAGGAGAAAATAAAATATGACAAATTTGATAATCCTGTTTAAAAATAGAAAATATAGGCACATTAAAAGAAATCACAGGTTTACAATCTTGACAGTTTTTGGAAGTTACAATTGTTTGAATATGCTGCCTAATGATGCCCGCTCATAACATCTGTGTATATGTCTAAAAATACTCTCAAATGATAATTCTCCCTGAAATTTGACTGAATAAAATGCATACAAATAACTCTCCGATGCATATGAGTCCTTGTGAATGCTGAATATTGCAGGGAATTGTTTATGATGCATCTCCATTGCAGCATCCCTCCAACAATTAAATTTTGTGATGTTTATGCATTTGTTCTTCTTCTGTTTCTTCTCCTTTCATTTTATAGCAGTTGGCAAAATAAGATCAACATACATTACCTCCTCCAACTGAATGGTTGTGATGTTCTGAGAAAGACCTTTGAGGTATTCAGCTCTGGCCTGTTGAAATTCTATGGTTATAACGCCCCTTAGCGGTTTAGAGCTGCTAATGACTCATTCACATGGTGATAGTGGCGGTAAAATGCCTACTCTTGTTAAATAAATACAGTAAATGACTCAAATGAAAGACTAATTGCACCGCACTGTTCGACACATGCAGTGTATATTCAAATGAATGTTACTTGTTTCTTGTCTAACATACATTTCAACCAAAGTTCACTAACTGTGAATTCAAAGCGGACCATTAAGTGCACTGCTCAAACGGTTCACTGGTGATATGATGGGATTGGTTGGATCTCTGTAGATCTCAGTATTCAATTTAAAGTGGTCATGAATTGACAATCAATTTTTCCTTGATATTAAGACAAGGAGGTAACTCTTCTATATAAAAACATACTGTACCTTTCAGAACTCAAATCTTCCTCCCCAGTATAAAAATAAGAGCATTTATATTTACCACCCTGCTGAAACATCTAATCTTGAAATCTGTCTGTTTGTGATGTCATGAAAGATTGGTCATTTGTATTTACACATTCCACAACATGCGTCATCGCACCCTTGGCTCTGCCAACTGGGTTCAAGACAAGAAAGCACACCTTGTGTGTCTAACTACTCCTAGCATAACACCAAAGGGGACCCAACTTGGCTATTTTAAATTATTTTTGGATATAAACATGAACTACACAGACTGCCACTACTCTTTGACTGCCGTTATGCATCTCGCCGCTTTTAAAAGACGCGGTGTCAACTCTGAAAGGGAGAAGCCATTCTCTTTCATTCAGCTGATGCCTCTTGTTGTTTTGAGCTCAAAAGCATCATGGACGTGTTCTTTCACCCATCTGCACTATTTTTAATTGTTGGTTTATGTAAACATAGATCGACATCTTTTACCGTTTCAATGTGTTTCCATCGATGTGTACCTCAGTGTCCCTTGAGTATGTGTGTGCGCCATTTCACCATGCTTTGGGCTTTGAGTGTTCGTTTTTTCAGCTCATGTCAGTGTGGACTGCTTGTGAAACATTCATAATACGATTCAAGCTTTGCAAAGGAACTGTTATTGAAGGATGGGCAGTTAAAAACACTTGGACCAGATCAAAAATGTAAGCCAACCATTTCATTCATGAATATTTTAAATGTCGTGACTGTTTGATAGTTTATGGTGCTGAGTAATAACAGTTGTGCTTGAGATGCACTGTTTAATATATTCGGATGCAATGTGTTGAATGTGCGTTATGTGTAAACCCAGCAATTTTGTTGATTAATGTTGAGGGGTTTATTCATTCTCCTCCTATTGAGTTTGCTGAATTTGATAGGCTGCATGATCATAACAGTGGCCATTTATGTTAAAGTTTTAAGGAAGCGCTTAGGCCAAAAACAGGGTGGAAAATGATCACATATTACTAAATTGATTGGTGCGAAAATACTTTTATGACATTATCATTGGACCTCAGGGAAGATTATAAAAAAGTATGGCTTATTGCTTTAGTTATAAACACTTATGCTTGTGTCACTGAAATATATTTATCATGTCATCACCAGGGCTTAACATTAACCAGTGAAGCTAGTGGTGTTCCAAAGTCACAAGCCACTCAGTATTTTCACTGGCCAAAATCCCCCATCCCACAAAAAGTGATGAAACTAACTGGAGACTATAACTGCATGCATTTGTTTTGGACATTTTATTTGAACAAGAATGATTTGAGCTCAGAAGGACACAAGCCTAATGCTTTAAAGAGCCCATATTATGCTCAATTACAGGTTCATCATTTTATTTTGGGGGTCTACTAGAATAGGTTTACATGCTTTAATGTTCAAAAAACACATTATTTTTCTCATACTGTACACTGCTGCAGCACCTCTTTTCACCCTCTGCCTGAAATGCTCTGTTTTAGCTCATGTCTCTTTAAAGCCCCCCTTTCTGAAAAGCCCAGTCTGCTCTGATTGGTAAGCTGGCACAGACTGTTGTGATTAGTCAACCGCTGAGTGTCGGAAATGTAATGCCCCATAACAGAGTGTCAGCTTAAAGTTGCCCTTAGGCGGGTATTATGCAAATGTGTTACATAGTGACATAGCAAAGTCACGGAAGTAATGGTTGGACCGCAAACCAGGCATTGCAGGCAGTTCAGGAGCAGTGTTTCCTGTGGGAGAAAGTAACTCCCTTTGGCATGGACTTTGTGCTTTGTAACTATGCAGACCTTTTACATGCACAAACACTTATACTACACACTAAAGTAAAGGTAAAATCACCAAAAGCATAATAGGGCCTCTTTAAGTAATCTCTTAGAATATCTGAAGGCAAACATGACAAGTTAACTTGAGTAGGACAGAACAAGAGGAAAACTTTGTCAATAATTTGTCCATAGGTCTATGGAAGTCCAGATTTTAACTCCTTTAACCATTCTAAAATGTACTTGCCTTTATAAAAGTTCCCTTTTTTTAACAGTGGCATTTGAAATAATAAAAAGCCATTGCCACAGGTAAGACCATACATAGCTCCACATTACTGTGGTTAGGCAAATACAGATAGTCTTCCTAAAAATCAACAATCGTATTTCTGAAGGGATTCTTGATATCTTAAATAATGTTGCCATGGCACTGCATTAAATCTCATCATTCCTTTTTGTGCATATTCACATATTTTCAGGTATTTGGCAAGCCTGGTTTTCAAAGTTTATTGTTGCAAAACCTATGTCTTCATTTTTATATAAATAAGATATCATAAAAATATTAACTGAAATGTAAAAATAATAGAAAACTATTGTATATTATGTATATGTAAACAGTGGCAATTACAAGAAATGTCCAATAGAGGGCATTCAAGATCCATGAATGATTCCCAAAATAAAAGGAGATTTTTGGTGTCCTGTCTAATGGATCCCTGTTTTGTATGGTATGTATAGACCCTTTTAGTGCCGAAGTCACAACTACGTCACGGTGTTAGCTGGAGGCAAAACAAAGGGAAACCTGGAGGTGGTCAATACAAACAAGTACAGAGTCGGCTACATAAGGAGCTTAAAATGTTATCTTGTTGTGTTGTTGGGTGCCAGAATCGACAGAGTACAGTCTCCAATTTGAAATTTTATCGCATACCTTCTGCCACTGCCAGAAAAAAAAAACCCCACAACAACAGCTGTGGTTAAGCACAATAAAACAAGCGGACTGGACAGAAACGATCATCAAAAATGATCGCATTTGCAGCGCACACTTCATATCAAGTAAGATTAAATAAACTATTGTCTTTTGTTGGTATGGATTATGGTTTGGTTACATGTCTAAAGATATATCATGTATACCCATCTAATCAGAAATTGGGGAACAAGTTAAGTGTTTTCTCACATAACGCTAACTGAAGTGTGTGTAACTACGTTCTTCAGGTAACTATATTTCTCATTTCATGTGTTAAACATATCCAGTTCTTGAGTTTGAGTTTCTGATCTGTATATATTTTGATTACCGATCCGGTGCTTATTTTTGGCTGTTATCGGTGTCGTTAAGTGTCATCAGTTGTTTCTGCAGCTCGCAGTCTTTTCCAGGAAATAGAAAAGACAAATATGTCTCCCATTGTGATTGCCTTTCATAAAAGGAAGTTTATTTCTCTTAAGCGTAAGAAATCTGATATAGTGTTACTTCAGAAAGGCACCTTTCTCTGCAGGAAGCTGAAAAATTGGAACGATATGGGGTGGGCATTTTTTATATTGCTGGCTCGAGTAAGAGCAGGGGAGTCATTACACAGATAAGTAAAAATCATAAATTCAAATGTCTCAGAGTAAAGATAAATTAGGAAGAGTCATTGTTGTTTTAGCTGAAATTCAGGGACAAAATCTTATTTTAGCTTATATTTTTACACCTAACATCGATGATCAGGATTTTTATAGATCTTGAAGGGATGTGGCAACCCGCTGGCACCCCTCATGATATAATATTGGGAGGAGACTTTTTTTGATGGACTCAGTCCTTGATCATAGTGAAACAAAAGTGTGCAAGCCCTGACACTTCACAGGATGTGTAAAAATCTTGGTCTTACAGATATTTGGAGACTTTTGAACCCATCTGGTTCTATCAGGACTATGCTTTTTTTTTTTTTTCCATCAGTCCATAAGATTTACTCTAGAACAGATTTTTTTTTTAATCCAAGTCCCTCATTTCATCTGTCGTTGATTGCTCAATTGGAAACATTTTAGTCTCAAATCACGCCCTGGTGTGTTTAGAGGTGATGCCACATATGAAGAAAAGGTAATCTTATAGTTGCCGCATTAATTTATCCCTCTTTCTAAATCCTGAATTCCAACAAATTCTTAAGGCTGAAATCAATGTCTATATGGAGACCAACTGGTCCTCAGTATCCTCTGTGGGCGTGGCTTGGAGGCACTTAAGGCAGTTCTTAGGGGCCGGATTATACAGTATGCCGCTTTCACCAAAAAATCCAAAGCACAAGAACTTGTGGAATTGGAAGGGAATATTAAAAGTGGCGAGGCAGTGCTGAAGCACTGAATGTCATTTAATGGCCTCAGAGAACTAAACCAATTGAAATTTGATATATAGTTATATTATATAATATATGAGATATAATACTATTCGGTCACAGTATACTAGTCACGAAGGTGGAGGTTTGGCTATTCAGGGTAAGACACTCAGACTTTGATTCAGGGTTAAAGCAGGAAAACTTCTAGCTAGATCTGTAAAACAGAGAGTCTTGTTCTACCATTCCCTTAGTGAAATCTGCTAGTGGTGAAATATTTACCTTGGTCACTGATATTAATAATGCTTTTAAAGAATTCTATCTTGATCTTTATAGTTCCACATCATTGTCTTCTGAAGAGGATATTAGACATTTTATGATAAGACTACGGTCGTGGCCATCTCACTTGATGCTGAAAAGGCATTTGATATAGTAGAATTATAGTAGAATAAGATTTTGGAAATGTACGGGTTTGGGAATACTTTTATTGGATGAATTAAGTTACTTTATAGACACCTGTAGCGGTAGTAAAAACAAATTTATTAATTTCAGATTATTTTACTCTGGATAGGGGCACCCGGCAGGGTTGACCACTTTCCCGCTATTGTTCTGTCTTGCCCTGGAACCATTAGCTCCCGCAATAAGGATGACAATTTTCCAGGGGTGTTGGCGGGAGGTGTGGTGAATATGCTTTTACTTCATGCTGAGGATATTTTATAATTCATAACCGACCACTCCAGATCTATGCCTTTCCTAAAGATACAGATTTCATTGGTCTAAATCCAAAGCTTTGGCTCTGACAGCATACTGCCTGGGAAAGGCTTTTCAGCCAGGCACCTTCCAGTGGCCCTAACAGAGCATTAAGTATTTGGGAAGCAAATTTGTGTGATTTAGTTAGTTCATTTAAAATAAATTGTATTCCAAAATGTAACTACTTGCTACAATCTTTCCATATAGATGTCCCCCTCTCTTATTTCAAGCAATTAAGCAAATGCTTAATGTCCCAGATTACAGTTCAGTAAGATGCATAGGTCAATTGACAAAGGTGGGCTAGGCAAGATTTTGTTTTATTATTATGATTCGGTCTCAGACATTTGGCTCATTGGTCACTTCCACCTGAGAGAGCCCTTCCCTGGTTTTGTATTGAACAGGAAGTTATTGCCCCTATTTCACCATTGCAAAGACTTTCTATCAAACTAACCGGAGAAGTTACACCCCATTATCTCGCATTTGCACTTGGTATTGACAAAAGTGTCCAGTGTGTTTAATTCAGACATTTATTTAAATGTACCCTCGAGCAAATGGCTGAACCTGAAATTATATATTAATAAGTCCCCTTTCTGCCAGACAGAGTGTATTCAGAGGGAGGTTAATATGCTCGGTGACCTATATCAGAGTGGAGTGTTGAGATCCTTTGAAAATATAGTTCAGCATTCTGGGATTTCCAGGTCTCAGTTCTTTAGGTATTTACAGCTGTGCCACCTGCTCTGTACTATTTTTGGGAGTGGCATACACCCCCCTACAGCTGCAGATACCCTGGGAGCGGTGATATCTGCTTTTGGCAGGTCATGAGGCATCAGTGTATTACTCCCAGCTAATTCAGAGTCTGGAGGATGGAGCTTCGGTTTCTTTCAAGAGATTATGGGAGAAAGATCTAAAAATAATAACTGATACTAATATTAATACTATTTTATATATTTTTATTTCAATATGATGTTTAAAGTGAACTGTTCGAGACATGATGTGGGTGACTTGACTAGATGAAGTTCTTGATTTTAAGTTTTTAACCACTATTAAACCGCAATGTGAGCACCGTCTTGGCTGCACAAATGCCACACGCAAATTCATGTGAAACTGCCTTGTTTAGTTTCTATTACATTGGATACATACACACATTTATGTTTTTGTCGTGTTAGCCACCTTGGTAGATGATGTTAAACAGTAGTCTCCAAAAGTGTATTGTTGACTGATGAGTGTGCCTGTGCACGTGCGTATATGTGTGTGTGTTTGCTTAAATACAGTGAAACAACTCTGGCTACATCTACGACTTCAGGGGCTAATATAGCTTCTTGCAGAAATAGATGTGTTCATTGATTTATGTTTTGTTATTTATTTTTTTCATTGCATCACGAATGTCATGGACTCTGAAAAAAATAAGTTCCAAAGGCTCGAAGAGTCAAGTCTGAGTAAAAATGCATCCGAAGTCTGTGACAAGTCCAACAATTAAAATTGGACCCATAACTCGGACTCGAGTCAGAGTCCAAACTTGAGTACCCCAACTCTAACAGGAAGTTTCTCATATCTTCTATAGGCACTGTGTGATTTAGATCATGTATGTTTAGTCTTGGGGAATAATCACATAGATGTGACTATTTTGGGTTACGGTCATAGCGCCACCACCCAGCAGCAGGAAGTGTGGCTCTTACAACAGACTTTAAAATAGTCCTCTTATATTTCCTCAAATTGCTTCAAAATTGTTTAGAATAATGTCCAATGCCAAATGCATGTGTCCATCTTGCATTGTTTTCCGAAAGCCACTGGGTGGAAATGGAGCAATGGTGCCTGAGCCCGTTATCGCTGCTTGGTATATTTTCACTTTGTTATGCTTGTGTTGTTCCCGGTCAATGGAAATGAATAGATTAGACTACAAAATACAGAAATATTAAGTATTCAGGAGCATCCCAATTCTTTAATAAAATCAAATAACTTTATTGTTGTGGCAGGGCAGAGGGCAGGTCATGAATCTACACACCCGGCCCCTTATCAGGCTAATCAAGCCTCCGAGAGGGATAAAGGCTGACTGCGACGGTAGTGCGAGAGAGAGAGAGAGAGAGCGCGTTTATGGGCAGCTGCCCCGTGTGTGTTTGTGTTAGGGTTAGTTTTATTTATTTTTTTATTTAATTAAATGTTGTTTATATTGTCAAGCCAGTTCTCGCCACCTCCTTTCCATTAATACCTTTACACTGGTGGCGAAATCCGGGAAGGAAGAGGGATACACTGTAGTGGATTTCTCGCTGCTACCATCCACCCAAATGGAGCAGCCGTGGCCATCTGCCAGGGGACGGAGGAATCTGGCCGACTGGAAGTGGAGAAACGGCCGCCGACCACGAGGGGAGAAGGGGTTCCTAGCCGAGGAGTGGTCAGGGCCGCTGCCAGGGGCAGGGGGAGACCCCTACCAGCCGCTAAACACGGCGGGGTTAAGAGAGGACCACCGACCACAAGCGGGGAGGGGCTCCCGGCTGGAGTGGGAGAACCACTGCCAGGGGCAGGGGAGACCCCTTCTGTTCCCCGAGAACACAGCGGGGCGTTCCGTCTGCCAGTGGCCGGAGGACTGCCTCCGACCCACTCAGGGAGGAGTGCATGTCATCTGTTAGATGGTGGTGGAGGGGCCTGTGACCAAGCTACGGCGTATCAGAGAAGTGTTTTCCCCCCTCTCTCTCCCTCCCACTGCCGCTCCGCACTGGCCTTTTCCCTCTCTTTTAAATTTTACAGTGTTATGTTCTAGTGGCGAGAACTCTACTACGGCGTATCCCTCCTTCTTCCCGGGTTTCGGCACCAGTGTAAAGCGAGTTCAAGGGAAAGGAGGCGGCGAAAACAGGCTTGACAATATAAATAATATTTTAAATTATAAACTTAAACCAAAGGACACAAACACACACACACACACACGACGGACATGTCCGTAAATGATCTCTCTCTCCCGCACCACCCTCTGCAGTCGGCCTTTATCCCTCTCGGAGGCTTGATTAGCCTAATACGGGACCGGGCGTGTAGGATCACAACCCGTCCCTGCCCTCCGCCCTGCCACAGTGACGAAGAAAATCCTGTTTATTATATGGATATGCGTCAGTGGTAATTTCATACACTAATACTCACTGCAGTGAGTGGCTCTTAGTGAAACTAATTTTCTCATTGCATTCTACAAATTGAGATATTTCCAATTATATATATAACACATAGCTACTCTGAATATAATTGTTGTGATAAATTTGCAATTGATGTGAATGAAACAGATCTTTTTTTGTCAGAAAATTTTAAAACATTATTTAAGAATTGGTAGGATCAACTATATGCATTGTATTCTGTAAGTTTCTAAGCTATAAAATGACAAATTTTGTTCAGATCAAGCAAGTGGTTGATTATTTATTATATAATTATATATATATTTTTTGTTTTCCGCAGGTAGTACCCCCCCACTAGCACGGTATGAGCTCATTTCAATGAATTATTGTATCACAAAAATATATATTTTTTAAATAAATAAAAGGAGTATAAAACCTGTCATAATTACAAAAAACAAAACAAAAAAACTAATAAAAAGATCTAATGCAACATCTTGTGAAAATATATGCAATATGAGGGATTTATAAACAATCTTACCAGGAACAAAAAATATGCAAGCACAAAACGAACACATTTTACAACTTGCTACATACATACAAAACATAAATATAAATGTAAATATGGTATTAATTACATAACAAATGGAGAGTGAAAACAGTTAAATGTATTGCAAGAGTATAATCAGTGTTTAATGCATCGAATATCATACTAAACAAATTGGGTCATAGTAGACCCACATAAGCATTCTAGGGTTACTGATCTCAATCGCACAATCTCGTATCATTTAAAAAAATATTCAACTAAATAAAAATTATAAAAAAATAAAATCAGTTCATATGGTCAAAGACACCTTAATAGAGTTATACCTGAAGTGGTAGATCAAAAGACAAAAATTTAGTTTCGGTACACTTCAGTAATTATGTTCTACTGCCAAATCCACAGTAAGAATACGGTATTGGGTACCATACTTCAAGTTTACCCATGTGAAAAATCATCATGGTTTCACTACCGTAATCACAGTTTACCTATCGTAGGGTAGCTCAACGAGTATTGACGCTGACTACCACCCCTGGAGTTACGAGTTCGAATCCAGGGTGTGCTGAGTGACTCCAGCCAGGTTTCCTAAGCAACCAAATTGGCCCAGTTGCTAGGGAGAGTAGAGTCACATGGGGTAACCTCCTTGTGGTAGCTATTAGTGATTCTCACTCTCAATGGGGCGTGTGCCAAGTTGTGCGTTGATCACGGAGAGTAGCATGAGCCTCCATGTGCTGAGTCTCCACGGTGTCATGCACGAAGAGCCACGTGATAAGATGCGCGGATTGACTGTCTCAGAAGCAGAGGCAACTGAGACTTGTCTTCCGCAACCCTGATTGAGGTGAGCAACCGCACCACCATGAGGATCAACTAAGTAGTGGGAATTGGGCATTCCAAATTGGGAGAAAAACTTAATACTTGCAAACAGTACATCACTATAGGCCAGTTCACACCAAATCCGTTCATAATGTTCTTTCCATTATTTGATGCATTTTGAGGAACACAGAATCAGTGTTTTTAATGCAAGTGAGATGAGTAAAGAGCACCGTGTGATGCCATACACACACACTTAACGACTCAAGTCGTTCAGATCCAGAGTATGAGAGTGGAGTGGCAACAATTTCCCCTCCATACTCAAAAGCATTCTATATTCACTCCGCTCCAGCTCCACTCTGGGTTGTGCATTTCCAGCACACCGCTCACTTCACGCGCACTGATAAGAGAAACCTCGCTCTGTATTCACTCCATGAATAATTTGTGCTTAACTACCACACCACTTTAAAGTTATTTTTGCTTTTAAGTATCACAAACATACATTCAGAAGATGATTTAAATGAAAACGTAAATTTACACAATACTAGGAGAAAAGCTACAATGTGCTTTATTAGAACACTAAAATTAGCCCAAATCTACAGTATATGAAATGATTTATATTAGCATAGGCCTACTTTTGAAACATGTCGCCATCATTATCTGAATTAAATAAATGACTGAATGAAAAAAAAAAAACTTAAATTAAATACATAAACTACCAAATGTATAAATAACTAAAAAACAAACAAACAAACACATTATCGGGTCTATTTATTATTACCCTTTATTTAATTTATTAATAAACCTTGCCCTATAATTTTAGAAAAAAGAAAAAAAAGGTTGGTTATCCATGGCATTCTCAGAATGTTCTACACTTTAAGACTAGATAAAGACTATTTTTATATAAAGAATAGAAAAAAATGCATCCAGAGTAAACTTTTAGAAATACTAACTTTTGAATCTTTTAAATATTTGAAATCTTCACAATGTTAACATTTTGTTAACAGTTCACAGTTGGTTGTTTAAGGTCGTTAAAAGTTAAATTCTAATTAATGTGGAATATAACACAGTTGAGATGGCGATGCATTAGGTTAGAATGACAACATGATTATTCAAAACATGTAATGTGGAGAGAGAGGTTTTGGCGCAGCAATTGATCTGTTTGAGAAACAGATCAATATTTTAATACATTTTTACTCAGGCTCAGTCAATATCCACTTTACCTTTCACATTCTTCTTCTTGTGGCGATTCACATTCACCCCCTACTGGACAGGGTGGAGAATTTCTAGCAAAAACGTATTTAAATATTGATCTGTTTCTCACTCACACCTATCATATAGCTTCTTTAGACATTTATTTAACCACTGGAGCCATATGGATTACATTTATGCTATCCTATATAATTTTTGGGTGTCAATTTTGGCACCCATTTATGGACCTACAGAACTGAAATATTCTTAAAATCTTAAATTTGTGTTCTGCAGAAGAAAGAAAGTCATACACATCACGGATGAAATGAGGGTGAGTAAATGATGAGAGAATTTTCATTTTTGGGTGAACTACTCCTTTAAACAAATATAAAAAAGGACAATATTTCACCTGTCCTAGCCTCACTACACTGACTACTGATAAAATACAGAATCCAATACAAAATGCTTTTATTTGTATTTAAAGCTGTGCATAGAGTTGCACCAGGGTACATCTCCGACTTAATCAGAATTCACCAATCCCTGAGGTCTCTCCATTCATCCTAACCAGCTGCGCCTTACTGTCCTCCACACTTGTCTGAAAGTGTTAGGGTGATCATGCCTTCGCAGCTCCGAGACTGTGGAATGAATTATCACTGTATCATAGATCTTCCACTACTACTGACATGTTTAGAAGTGGCATTCTGGCTTTTTATAAGGTATATTAATAATGGTCTATTAAGATGTAATATTTTGTGTTTGTTTTTATTAATGCAATTATTTTTTTTTTTAATCTATGTACAGCACTTTGGTCTATATTGTAGTTTTGAAAGTGCTTATAAACAAAGTCTGTGTTGAGTTATGACAAGTGTCGACTGATATGGGTTTTTTAAAGAACAATGCCGATATCCAGAGAGCAGGGTGGCTGATAGGCTGATACAATGCCGATATATCACACAATTTAATATAGTAAATAATAATATATATATAATATAACTCTTATTTAGCACTATATTTACTTCAATTTCACACAAAACAAAAAAAATAATATTGTATTTTAAAATGGTAGATAGCACTTTCTTCAGATTTCTGTTTAGTCATCAAATTTGTTTGCACATGAAGAAATTGTTAATATATTATTAGGAAGGAAATAACAGCACACACAGTAGTCCAGCAACCATGGATGGCATGTCCATGTTAGCAATCACATTTACTCAAAAAATATCAACTAAAACTAAAAATGTACATATAATGCATAGTGAATAACATTTACTTATACCACACGTGAAACGCTTTTACCTTGGGCTGCATCTGAAAACATAGGCAGATGATTGCTACCTAATCAGTTAATGGCTTAACTGACAGCTGTTTTCAATTAAATGGAACTCTTAAGGAAACTGGTCTCTGAACAGTTTGAAAAGCACCTCTGTATACAACCTCCGGAGGCAGCATTGAAGTTGAACTCACGCACTCGTGTGGATCCAGTGAGTGCAGCAGTAATCTCCTGACAGTTTAAACGGCCTGGATCACCTGCTTTGACTGACACAGAGTGACCATCATGATTTGTAAATCAGAGTATCTTTTGATCCTGATCCTTATGTTTTTGATTCTGGCTGATAGAACACTCACTTCAGAGGAAGATATTAGATGAGAGCTTGACGGGAAGTTGAGGTTCGTGAATAACATCTGTTTAAACTAGATATTTGTAGATGGTGTATATAATAAAAATTTTACTGATATTTGCCTTTTATAATTAGAAAAGAAACTTAAAGGTGACAGGGAACTGTTGAGGAGACACATGCTTTAGAGGTAAATAAATGAGTGCCCCACAGGATGCTGGATCTGCTGAAGTGTGAGTTTGGTTTAAACGAGATATGCGCGTATTTGCAGACAGTATATGATATTAGTTTTATTGATATTTGCCTTTTTATCATTAGACAAGAGAGTTAACTGTTGAGGAGAGAGAGGGATAATGAAACAGGCGATCACTTTAATATCATGCCGCTGCTCTGATATGCGGACCATTTAAATGACACTGTGTCTATTATTGTAGTAACACAATGGCACGTGACAACAAAATGAACAGTGACTGGTCGTTTACATGTCTCAGTTGCTTCATATGCAAGCAGGCGATTCTTTTCACCCTCAAGAAACAAATCAGCAAAACGAGAAAATATATTGCTGATTTATCAGCCTCTTACAAAAGTAGACATATGCTCGCGAACACAGAGACAGCTGAAATCACACCCTTTTTATTTTGTTTATTTTACAAATGCACAAGGTTTTGTTGTTATTGTGAGTGTACACAAATAAAAGTCGACCCTTTGTAGTCACTAATGATGACTTACACTTATCCGTACGCCCCAAAATGACAGAGAATTTTATGTTGTTTCCGATGTAATGACAAAAAAATCCAGCAGGACGCGCCGGCGCGTCCGTCGACCCCAGAGGGTTAAACTTAGGTAGAACGTAACCCTACGTATGAACTAAATATTTACGGAAGACTCCGACCAGGAGTAACGGTTGGAATCAAAAAGCAGATTGATATTTTATGTCATAAATGAGCTTGTTTTGCATGACAGGCATTAATCCTTTCGACATACAGTATGATGTTGTCATATACACTAGTTTACATTTATAAGAGAGAAAAAAATTACTTTTAACTGACTCTTACTAAAACGTACTCTTACTTCATAAAACCTAACTGTGCAGTTTTCAGTGTGCGTCGCCCAATGTCAAATTTCACCACATACAAAATATATACGATATTAAAATGAATAAATGTCAATTTTTCCAGCCTGTTGTATTAGTATTTAAATATTGCCCGATATTAATTTCAGATACAGTTCCTGAATAATATTATTTACATGGGCTGAATATACTATTTATTAAATGTATAATTTATTACAGATCGTAGTTAAATGGGGATATACTTTATAACATCTGACACAGTTATGTGATAAAACAAGGTTTGAACATTAACCGTAACAAAATAAAACTGATATACATGGCATTTTATCACTTTGGTGTTCAAATTTGAAAGCTGCTTATTGGATCAATACAAGTAAACGTCATATTATGCAACTACGCATTACTTTATGAAGAGCTTACACCCTACTACCTAAGTTTTGCCTTAAGAACAGGTGGTGCAACCAAATTAAGCACTGACTTGGTTACAAACTTATTAGTGGTTACTAAGCCCTTAGTGTGAACTTTACATTCTTCACAGCTGGTGCAACCCTACCAAGGTCTCTTACACCGCACTCCAGTTTCACTTTTCAACATTATCTTAATTCCAGATATAGGAATGTAACAAGATGACAGAATCTCTACAACCTTGCAATGCCATATGAAAGTGATGAAATCAGAACGAAAATATATCATTTTAATTTTCAATATAAAAATCATCAACATCACAACAATCCGTTTTACTTGTCTAATTACTTGTAAAATCTTAACGTTAAGCACTAGTGTCAGGCATTTGGTATAAGATAGTTATAAGAAATATGAGAAAAGAACAGTCCATACAATACCTCAAAATATTTAGACAGACGTTTCCTTCCAGGTCAATGTTGGGGTGATAGACCATTGTTTCACATTTGACTTTTGGAGGGTCATGGGGGTATCCTTGTCCTACCTGAAGAGAGAACAACATCTGACCTTCAGATGCTTTTAAAATCAACTACAAGTTAACTGACAACTAGTGCTAGTTACTTACCATTTCAACTACAGTGCTGTGAAAAACATTTGCCCCATCCTGATTTCTTCTGTTTTTGAGTATATCTCATAATACATATTTTTTTTAATTCAAACAAAATCTAACAAAGGCAATCTGAGTAAACACAAAAAATACAGTTTTTAAATGGTAATATTATTTAAGTAAAAAATTATCCAATAACACCTGGGCCTGCGTGACAAAAGTATTTTCCCTCTTAGTTACTAAATCCCCAAATCTATGAAACTGCATTCATAATGTGGGTCAGCTGGACTAGAAATACCCAGGCTTGATTACTGCCAGCCCTGTTCAATCAAATAAACACCAACATATAACTTTTTCAGTGGCATGAAGTTGGCTAAAAGGTCTTACCCAGTAACACACTATGCCAAGGTTGAAAAAAATTCCAGAAATTATGAGGATAAAGGTGACTGAAATACATCAGTCTTAGAAGGGCTACAAAGCTATTTCAAAGGCTCTGGGACTTCAAAGAACCACAGTGAGAGACATTATCTCCAAATGGAGAAAACTCGGCACAGTAGTGAACCTTCCCAGAAGTGGCCGACATTCAAAAATTCTTCCAAAAGCAGAGAGACAACTCACCCTTGCATCAATAAAGGTCACTGTTCACAACTGCACATCAGAAATACACTAGCCAAAAATGGCACCCATGGAAGAGTGGCGAGGCGAAAACGACTGCTAACCCAGAAGAACATTAAGGCTCATCTGAATTTTGCCAAATCACACCTTGAAGATCCTTAAACATTTTGGGAGAAAGTGTCCTATAACAGGAGAAATCCTGTTATATCTGGCATAAATCAAACACAGAATTACACAAAAAGATCATCATACCTACGGTCAAGCATGGTGGTGGTAGTGTGATGGCGAGGGGATGCTTTGCTGCATCAGGGCCAGGGTAACTTGCAATAATTGAGGGAAACATGAATTCCGTTCTCTACCAGAAAATCCTAAAAAAAAATGTCCGGTCATCAGTCTGTGAGTTGAAGCTCAAGCACAACTGGATTATGCAGCAAGACAATGATCCAAAGCATAGGAGTAAGTCCACCTCTGAATGGCTCAAAAGAAGCAAAATTAAAGTTTTGGAGTAGCTTAGTCAAAATCCTGACTTGAACCCAATTGAGATGCTGTGGCAGGACCTTGAACGGGGAGTTCATGCTTGAAAACTCTCCATTGTGACAAAGAAGAGGGGACCAAAATTCCACAACAGCGTTGGACTGATCTCCAGTTATCAGAAGCGTTTGATTGCAATTGTTGCTGCTAAAGGAGGCACAACCAGCTATTGGGTTTAAGGGGGTAGATAGTTTTTCACATGGGTGATATAGGTGTTGGATAACTGTTTTACTTCAATAAAAAAAAAAAAAAAAAACACACAAAAAAAACTGTATTTTGTGTTTACTCGAAGTGTGACGAGGAGGAGGGCGTGGCCAGGCCGTAAGGACGCACATCAGCGAGCGAGCAAGAGCGAGAGCGAGAGCGAGAGAGAGAGAAACACATAGAGCTGTGTGTGTGTGCAGACGTGTGTTATGTGTCAAATTAAAGTCTTGTTGAATGTGCTTCTGGTTCCTGGTTCCTCCTATCCCGAACCGTGTTACACTGGTGCTGAAACCCAAGAAAGGAGGAAGTCGGAACCGGATGCACATTCAACAAGACCTTAATTTGAAACAAACACTGAACTGAAAAATAAGAACACACGTTGACACAGCTCAGTTTGTCTCTCTCTCTCTCTCTCTCTAGTATCCTCGGCTTCTCCTTTAACTCTATACCACTAATTGGGCAACTCAGCACCGGGTGTGCATCCTCACTTCCCAGCCAAGCCCTCCTCCTAATCACACTCAGGTTGCCTTTGTTTTATTTTGTATACCGTTTGAAGATCTAAATCAATTTATTATGTAATAATAATCAAAAATGAAAGAAATCAGGAAGGTATAAGTATGTATAAGTAAGTCATTACTATAAAGTGTTAGCATTTAAAGTGTTAACATTAAAATATTATGTATGTAATGTTTACCTAGAAAACATGATTTGCTGTAGTTTTGGTTGATAAGGTGCTTGCATGTTACTGTGACTGAAACTACTGTTTACCTTAAAACTGAAGACAAACTTCCCTCCTTTGTAGAAACCCTGGGAAAAAAAATAGAAATAAAAAAGACAAAATGATGAATGCATATGCAATTTATAAGAGTCTATACTTTATGGGAAAATGTGGATGTATAAAACCATAAGCGTATACTGGAGTACGTAGGATCAATCTTAGTTATATTTTCTGATGAAGGGAAGGGCGTCATGTCTTTGACGCTGTGTCGGTAGCTAATGCTATGGGAAATGAATGCCACAGCGCCATACTAAAAGCAATGACCATCAGCAAAGAGCAGAGTAACACAGAAACTGAGTTCATAAGCTGGTGTAACATTAGCCGATTTTTCAAGTGAGTTTCAGATGTGAGCTTCATTAACATAATCACCGGCCAGGCAGAGGGAGACATTTACATTTATGCATCTGGCAGGTGCTTTTACCCAAAGCGACTTACAGTGCACGTATTACAGGGACAATCCCCCCGGAGCAACCTGGAGTTAAGTGCCTTGCTCAAGGACACAATGGTGGAGGCCGTGGGGACGAACCAGCAACCTTCTGATTAACAGTTATGTGCTTTAGCCCACTACGCCGCCACCACCACTCTGAGACGAAGTGTGCGTTAGTGTCTGCCAGCGGGAGGTAATTATTACTTGACCGTCGGGACTCGGAGAAATAATCATTGACATGCGAGCAAAAGCAAGCCAGAGACAAATATGTTTATGTATTTATTATTTGTGCAATTTTGAAATGTTGAAGTCCCTTCACACCTGTTATGTTAATCTAACTCTTGCAGTAATCATTTATCATAGTCATGCAGTCTGTGTTATTCAGTTGTGTACTGACTGTGAAACGTTGAAATCAACAACAATCTTGATGCAAGTCTTGATGCATGTCCTTGTACTGGAAAACCATGAACAAAACTATGCAACATAAAAGGAAATGCGACCCAGCATACATTAAATACAGGTTATGTTTAATCTACGGCAGGTCGACACTTTTAATGTAAAATCTGTCTTGAAGCAAAACCAGTTGAGAAGCAGTGAGTTAAAGGTACAGACAGGAGCAGTCTGGCCTCACTGTCGTGCATCTACAGTATATGTTAACTGTTAATAATCATAGGACAGTACTTCAAAAGCTCACACAGCTGATGTTATTTTTCATTTAGTAGTTAATTTAACATGTAAACTAACATGCTATAGTTATATAACATGCTATAGTTACATGCTATTTTTTTTAGCATGTTTATAATTCTGTTTATTAGAATTCTGTTAGCTTCTATTTTATTTTCAAAAGGGAGACTTTTTACACATACTTCAATAAAATAAATGGTTTCAAGTAAATAAATAAAATAACCCTTCTGGTTTCACTGATGGTAATTGTGTAATACCGTGATATTTTCTGAGACGGTTATCATACCGTGAAAATCTCATACTGTTGCAACCCTAGTTTGAATCAATCATATCTCTCACTAAACACTGCAAGACATTTTTTATTTTTGCCTTATTTCATTCAGTTGGCATGTAGGAGTTGATAACAGTTTGCTTAATAATCTCATTCCATATCTGGATAATTGCGGCAATATCAGAGGATAAATTTCCACCTTGATATTGCATTATATTCATTTTGTACATTATGTAACTTGATGGCCAAAATACTTGGACATATGTGAATGAGAATAAACCTGAAATAGGAATGTGTTTCAGTCATAATGTACAATATGTAGTTTAGAGACAATGAGACATTTAGAATGTCACAAATGGCTATTTTTAATTAAATAAAATGAATTCTTAAAATGTCCTATTTGTCCAAGAATAAAATCTGCTCTTGCAGCAATGCAGGTCTTAAGAAGCTGCTAGTTTAGGACCTGTGAGGAGGCTGTTTCTCAAACTAGAGACTATGATTTACTTGTCTATTTGTTGTGCATCTAGGCCATCCACTTCCCTTTCTATACTGGTTAGAGATTATTTTTTCAAAACAGCATTGCATGGAATAGCCTTCATCTCTCTAAAACAATAGAATTTAGGAGAAAATGTAATTTTAGGAGACTCAGGAAATTCCTTTTTGCCTATTTTTAAATCCAAAATTTTACATGCAAATGTAAAGCAACTTGTAAGAACTCAATACCTTAGCAAATGGCGAAAAATACCACTGTATTGTACTGTATTTCCGCATGGTAGCTAAACCATTTTTTATTGTTCTAATAATAAGAACATTTTCTTGAGTACCAAATTAGCACTTTAGAATGCTTTCATAAGGAATAGGTGACACAGCAGGTTTGCCATCATGGGTAAAGATATTATTGAATAAATACCACTTCCTTTGTGCATCCTTGGTGAAAGGAAGCATCAATTTCTTTCAAGAACAAAAAAGTCTGTGTTATAAAAATGAAAGAACATATACTATACATAATATGATTTTCATAAAGTAACATTATAACGTAATTACTTAGTTTTTTGGCAAACTAGTTATTTACTCTTACTTGAGTCATGATATTTCTCAGTACTTCTACTTGTACTCAAGGTAATTATTTCTTCAATAGCAGTACTTTTACTTAAAAAAAAAATAAATAAAAATCAGTACTCTTTCCACCACTGTTGAAGAGGTGGTCTCTATAAACTGCCATTGTATGATATCACGGAGCACAAAATTCCCCTTTGTTTTAACAAAAAGAAAGTAATCAGGGGTTTTAACAAATAATTCAAGATCATCTTTACAAAACATTGAGATGGGTCTCCTTCAAGGGTCAATTTTAGGTCCACTGTTGTTTTCCTTATATGCCAATGACTTACCAAATTGTAGTAAGGACACTAAATGTCAGTTATATGCAGATGACACAGTCATTTATGTATCAGCACAGACTCCACGCTTGGCTGCAGATATATTAGCAAATGAAATGACTGGTGTGTCACAGTGGCTGCAAAACAACTGTTTGACCTTGAACTGTTCAAATATAATCTCAAATCTCAATGTGTTTTTCAATTAGAAGGAAGGAAATTACTGGTTTAATAACTAAGATCAATCAAAAGACAACAGAGACAGTTAATGATTTTAAATATTTAGGTGTTATTTTAGATTCTCAATTGAAATTTGATGTGCATGTAACGAGGCTGTGCATGTAAGTGAGGCCGATCAGAACAAACTTGAACTGTTTTTACATGATTAGACCGTATATATCCCAAAAAGCAGCTAAGTTATACATGCATGCAATGGTCTTCTCACATTTATCTTATTGTGTGACTGTCTGGAGTCAGGTTTCTCAACTGTTAGATCTCCATATAAACAAACACTAAAAAATTTGGACAAGAAACCAATTAGATGGCATCATTGTGATATTTTACAAAAATATAGTTTGCTTAGCTTTGAACATTTTATAAATTTGTCTCATTAAAATGTTTTTTCTTTTTTTTTTAAATGTGTAAATAATCTTGCTCCAGATATATGCCAATTAATATCAAAACAGAGTAGTAAGGTGATCACTACAAGAGGTATCAGAACTTATAAAATTCCACAGTACCGAGGAGAAAACTAAATTTGCACAATCCACATTTTAAGCTCAAGGTTCACTGCTTTGGAACAGCCTACCAGCAGAACTGAAAATGCAAAAAGGGCTGAATATTTTTCAAATAAATCTTGTTTGTGAACACTGATGGTCGTGCACAGTCTCAGCTTTCTTTTATTATTGTTATATTTTTACTCTTTGCTTAGTTTTATTGTGTGATTATTGTTTTATTGTTGTTAAATTAGCCCTTGGCTAGAAGTATCGGTTGCTTGAAATTGTAGCAATGTTTCTGCATTGTCCCTGTTAAATAAACAAATAAATAAATAAACAACACTGCGGTGATTAAAGAATGACTAAAATACAAATTTTGGGTGAACTATTCCTTAAAGGCAAAATAAATACGAGTATGAAAATGTGTTTGGCGTTTAACATAATTAAATATGCTGATGTAGCCTAGGACAATTTAAATTCTGAAAATGATTATAAAAAGACACTACTTAAGTCTAAGAACCATTAATTTTGTTGTTAAATAAACTCTTTGCTTTGGAAGATAACATAATAAAAACAATTAACAAAAATATTTTAATGACAGCACGTGAAGTACCAGGATGAATGTTGTAAGTAGGTTTCTGAAACATCACAAGGACATTTGAGGACGTGATATAATAACATTTCTGCAACGTTGTGAAAATACATATTTATAATATTAAAAAGATCATGACATCTGTCGTAAATGTTTTCACAAAGTGAAAAAAAAACCTCTTACAATGCAATTGTGTTTGCTGAGTGCTGTTGTTTTATACTTTTCTATGAAAACCTGTGCTAAACGGACAACTTTGTCCATTGCGTCTCTCTATTTTTCTCAGAATGTTGTGTATGAGCACCATGTCTCAAAACATCTGTCAATCTTTCATAATTCAAACATGCTGTCCATCCTTTTGACAAATTAAAAAGCAGCAAGAAACTCATCTTTTTCAATTTCTTGCCCGGAAACTTCCAACTGATTTGCTCATTTTTGCATTTCCAACAGCAACAAAACATTTTTGTTGCTCAAATGTCAACACCAAAGGAGCAGGACACAATGACTCACCTGAATTAACCAATACTCACAAATCTAACAAAACTGACTTAACTACAGCCTTGCCTTGACATTGTCTCTGTGGTGCTATTAAAAAAACCTGTGTTTTGATTTGCGTTGGGGGCGGGACTATCTGACTGTTTGAACAACTGCAGACAAGGGGCGTATTTATAAAGCTGTTTTGAAAACATTGTTTTTTTTGCAATTCCATTCAGTGGCGCTAGTGTCGCAGAAATGACATACTTCAGCTTTCCAAAGTATACTTTGACTGTGTTGCTGATCGGATAGCGCACAGTAAGTGCAACGCAAATTTCGCCATGAGCAGTCTGTCCATGAGTGGCTCACATTTTCTTGACATTTGGACAGTCCTCGTCTGTGCACATCATCAACAGTACTAAAAGAATATCACCAAGCTGTTGTAGTGCGCACTCATCATCAAAACCATGTGTTTGTATTCGCTAGCGGTCAGAAAAGTATACTTTGAAAAACTGAGCCCACAGTTCAGCACACGCAGAAATACTAAGTGTACCCGAGCCTTCACTTAATTGCTTGTATTATTGTAAATCATGTTGTTTGGAAGTTTACTATTACTCATGGTAGAGGAATGAATGAGGAAAAAAAAAATACTGAAATCAAACCTCGTCTGGTGAGATGATTAGTTTAAAGATGAGCAGATCATCCTGGTCAGGAAAAACAATCTCACAGGTCTTTGGAAGGTTCAGCTCGTTGATATCTGACACACAAAAATACAGAAACATGATCATTACACATTTCAAATGCTGTTCTAAATCATCTGCTGAATATTAAAGTAAACATCAAAATCTAAATTGACTCTTTAATAAAACAAAATTGAATCTATAACTTGACCAAAAGCTGACTATATCTGATTAAGTTTCAACCATTGGGTACTGTCTGTGTTTCAGGAGGGAAGTAGTCCTCCACAACAGACTGAAACCTTTGGTATGGAACAATCAATAGTTGATGGATAGTACTTGTAATTAGATTAAATTACATTTTAAAATACTCTTAAATCAGATTAGTTACTTTTTATGGATTTCATACTTTACTTTTACGCATTTGGCAGAGGCTTTTATCCAAAGCGACTTACAGTGCACTTATTACAGGGACAATCCCCCCGGAGCAACCTGGAGTTAAGTGCCTTGCTCAAGGACACAATGGTGGTGGCTGTGGGGTTCGAACCAGTGATCTTCTGATTAGCAGCCCTGTGCTCTAGCCACTATGCCACCACCACTCCTCATACAGAGGCAAAAGCAGTAAATTGATCATAATCTATTGTTCCCACCAATAATTTTAAAGCAGCCTACCGATGATATACGTTATATGATGATATAAGTCTTCGAGTGTTTTTGGAAGAGAGGGGGAGGGGATGGGATGGGGAAGTTTGATCCTAGACACTAGCCAGATGGCTATAATTACGCTGAAGATGGAGTGGTGTCAGCATTTCACCACTTGATTTTCACAAATTATTTCACTTTTAAAGTAGACACAGGGCAAAAACATCACTGTGCAATGTAAACTCTGCCTTCCAAAACGTAATATCCTGTCCACTGCAAACTATTCCATGTCAAATCTAAATAAGGTGTGTTTGCATGGTTTCTTAACTTTACATTGTATATCTAACCAGCTCCTGACAAACACATTTTAATTGCCGGAGTAGGACCCATTGTATAATGCACCCCAGGGTACTTTCCTTAATTCTAGAAACTCTCCCATATGAAATGCTTATTAAACTCAAACTTATTTGATTCTGTCATTGATGGAGGGCCTAGAGCTCTATCAGCATCATGGGGGAAAACATGAAATAAATATAATGTAAATACATTTGCCCTCAATGATTTATGAACATCTGGACAAAAGCACCACTCAAATGGTTAGACCATACCTTCTCATGATTAATAACTAAACAATAATAATTATGATTAAAACGTTATTATGAATATTTATGTAAGTAACTAAACACTGCTGATGTATAGCTGTGAAATACGATGTCTAAATAATTTCCAGTGACATTTACTAATTATTGATTGTGGAAGTCTGGGGAAAAAAAAAGAAAAAAAAAAGACAGTTATTCTAAAAAAATAAATAAAATCATCTTCTAAAAAACTATTCACAAATATTTCTGCCATCTTGGAAAAAAACATACATATCAGTTAATGTGTTTTTGTTTTTCATAAATCTATGTGCCTTTTTTATTTAATTGGTAACAGACAAATAGTGAGTAAAATGCATCAATCATATAATCGAATCACATATAATCACAAGTTTTCTTAAATACATTTAAGTAGCATTATGTCAAAATAGGTTATCCTACTCAAATGCATGTGACATAAAATCTAAACATGACATCACCTACAAGCAAGTTAGGTCAGAGATTAGGTTACCCACAAATATAATGCAAGAGATTGCATGACAGATGGTAATTTTAGTCTTTTAATTTGTTATTAGTTCCGGATTAGAATTTAGAAGTAATCTACCCGGCACTGACCGCACCACCGAGTCCTTTGCATTTGCCATGCATCTGATACTATTTCTGCATCACAATGCTATTTAATGCCTTTTAATGAGTTGCACTACGTAAGATTTTTTGGTTTAAAATGAACAAATTGTCATTATTGATTAAGTACATAAACAATCAGTGTTCAAAGCAATGTCCTTACCTCCCCCAATTCATTTGGGTAAGCCTATAAAAATTATTTGTATTTTGAGCTGTCTGGTCAGATTTCGCTAGCTTATGTCCTTCCTCTCTGCGTCATGATCTTAAACACAGGAAGGAAATACCAGCCGTCACGTGTTCCAGCTGAGGACGCTGTTCAGTTCAGTCAAACTTGCAGTTCAGAACAGCATTGCTGCAGTCTGGATGGATGTTTATCTGTTTTACGTTAGGCAAAGTTGTTTACCTGCTATAATGCTTGGATACAGTATGTTGTCTGGTAGGGTTGTCATGCTTTTATGAATCGAACATTACACGTGTGTTAACCAATCACGATATATCTACGTTGTCAGGGGAAGATACTGTGCATATTTACTAATACGTATGACTTCTGAAATTGACTACTTGTACATATTATTTTCATGTTTAATAAAGTATATTTTATCCCCATTTTACTCTGACAAAAATTACATAAAATTTTAGTCAACAAATATATTTTACTTGATGACGACTTGAAAACTGGACAAAAAAAAAAAACAAATGTCAAACTGTAACAGACCAAACTTGTCAAATATTAAAATATTTAGGAAAAACAAATGTATAACCATTTTAAAATGTAAACAAGTATCAAACATACAGTATAAATGTACATAGGCCTACTATCTAAAAACCTGAGCTCCTGAAATAATAATGAATAGACTGAAGTATTAGCTACTTTTTAGAAGTTAGCCTGTATTCTGAATTATTCATGCTTATACACTTTCCGTGAAAGGATACATTGCGTTTAGCGTGTTTCATATAGAAACTGCACATTTACAATGCAAGTTACGCAGCGCAAATTACGCATATTCTTACTAGAGTGTCATTTACTTCAAGTTCACATTAATTTGTTTCATTGTGCAGTAGTGCTGAAATTATTAGTCGCTTTTATTGACAATACAAAATTCTCAACAAAAATGTTTGTTGTCGAATAGTAGTTTAATCTCATTTAACATAACATGAGATCATATGAAACTCTAATGATGATGTGAGAAAGGAGCAAAGCAGTTCACGCCTGACTGAGGAGAGGAAGAAAACACATGTCCAGATGCACTCTAAACTTTCCAAACAGCTTCAGGTGATGTAGATCACAAAATATAATGGAATTATTATGGAAAAATGCAAAATAAGGAAATACAGAAGCACTGTCATCGTGAAATAAAGCAGAGCCAGATGTGGCATTCCACTTAAGCAAAACCTGCATGTCAGAGCATCTAAAAAGCAAACGACCTGGCAATATATCTCTAATATATTCTTTATTAAAGTTCAAATAATAAAGAAGTGACTACTATACTACTATTATACTACTATTTATTAACAAATGAAAAAAAAAAAGAAAAGGCATTTCTCTGTGTGGTCAGCACCACGTTTATGAGTCGCGTGAAGGGGGAGAGATTGAAACTGCACCCGACTGAAGCACCCTCTGTCACGGGGACACCCGTCCTTCATGCACGTTTGCTGTAGCTAGATTAATAATGTGATGGATTGCGACGTATTGAATCATGATATACTGTAGCCTATGCGTAACGTGTGTATCTTATTGTGAAGTAAATCGGCGATACGCAGCTCTATTAAGAAGATAGTTTGTTCTTGTGAGTTAAAGATGGATCAAAGAGAAAATAAAGGTGAGAGAGGGGGATAGCAAGTTTTTGATCAGTCGTCAATCAAGTTTTTGGTCTTTTTTGGCTTGTTTTCCAAAAATAAAACTCCTTTAAAACAACGTACATTTACATTAGTAGCTATACTGCAGAAGAAAAAATTGTTATTGGACAATGTTGAATACAATATTTAATATTAAAATATCTAAAAACAGCCTACATAAAACAAGATACATTTACCTGAGAAGCAACATAAGATATTTAGACTTGCTTTTAGAGAATATGTGGAAAACAAGACAAAAAAATCTTGATTACAATAGGTTTTTTTGCAGTGAATTTTTGAACTCAGTGATTGTCATTTAGAGATATTTTTAAAAGATGATTTTGTCCTCTTTATTTTAAGCACATTTAATACAACCTTTTAAGTCTAGATACAAGCTGAATAGTCAGTAAGAGCTAATGATTAATCATTACAATAATCACAGAATAGTTGAATAATCATTCTAATAATCGTAGATTAGTCGATTATCAAAATAATTGTAAATTGCAGCCCTATTGTGCAGATGCAAGTTCTTCCATAAATGTTGTGGATATATTGATATATCTCATGTATAAATAAGATGCGTTTGAATGAAGTATTTACCCTGTTTTAAAGCGGTTAATTTTGCCGCTGTTAGCGCATTCAACGTCTCAGGATACACATGTAATCTCGGTTTCCTGAGATTAAGGAAACGAGACATTGCAGTGAAACACTTTGGGAAATTCCTTTTCCACAACCCAGTTGCCCTTATATCATAACGGCTATCTTATGATTGGCAATGGTGTTTGAGCCCGCCCTTTTAGGCAAACACCTGCTCTATATAAGCGGGCACTAAATCACCACTTCTTCAGAATTTTCTGACAAAGACAAGAACCCATCATGAGCTCCCTCAGCACCAGATTTAAGTCCCACGGTGGAACCGTAGCAGGATGAGGGGGGGTTCGAGCACCTCGCTCCCTTAAGAAACTTTTTGATCAGATCATGCCTGTCTATAGAGGAGCCAGCCTCTAGGGTGTGAAATGCCAAGATTGTCTCTATATAAACCTTAAGCGTTGGAGTAACATCCAACATCCTGCATCCAACATCTCTTGAAGGAATGTAAGAATCTCCATTATGGAGCAATTCACTGGATCTTTGCTGCGTGAAGAGCACCAATCCGCAAGACTGAGCCAATGCAGGCTTGTTCGCTGTTCTCCGTTCAGGGTCCATATGTGTAGGTTCCACAGCTCCTGCTGGGGATGCCAAATTGTGCCCTGTGCTTGAGAGAGAGAGATCCCTCTCTCTCAAGCAATGGAATAGCAAAGGGGGCCGTGGGATGTCTACGTGAAGGTGAATAGGTCGACTTCTGCTTTGCTGAATATTTCCCAAATCCGCAGTATCATCTAGGGATGAAGTCTCCATTCCCGCAACAGCATGTCGCGTGCAGGCAGAGGAGATGGCGTATGCTACACACAAGGAGACACTGCGTGAGGTTCATCATTGGTAGCGATAAAGTGCCGCCCTGGCAATTTATGTACGTTACCACCGACATATTGCATTCACAGCTAAGATGACGCTGAACATTTCCAAGCAGTTGATGTGCCATGCCCGTTTTGCACCTGTCCAAGTGCCAAAAGCCGGGCATCAATCGCACAGTATGCCCCAACAAAACGCATCCGTGGTTACCACTTTCCATCGGAAAACCTGACCCAGCATAACACCCTGCTGATAAAGGTTTGGAGCTGTCCATGGTGCTAGAGGAGCCAGACAGCAGTGAGTCACAGTAACGTACACTAGAATTGCGATGCACTGATGAATGGTCTGAAATGTGCGAGTCGAGTCGAACCCACAAAAAGGAGATTTGACGGCTGGGAAAAAGTGTCCTTTTTGCCCAATTGACATTGAGACCTAGGAGGTTCAAATAGTGAATAATCAAATCTCTGTGCTCACATAGCAGAGCCTCTGATTGGGCCAGTAATGTCCAATCATCGAGGTAATTCAGAATGCGCACAGCGTTCATCTTCAAAGGGCGAGCACCGCATTGACACATTTTGTGAATGTGTGAGGGGCCAGAGAAAATCCAAAGGGGTGGACTTTGAACTGATATTTTGTTCTCTTGAATGCAAATCTTAAGAACAGCCTGTGATGAATATGATTCAGATATGAAAGTATGTGTATTTCAGATCTATTGACCCAAACCAGTCCTGTGGGCAGATGTGCAATAAGATCTATTTCGGAGTTAACATTTTGAATTGGTGTTTTCAAGCGCATGGTTCAAATGTCAAAAATCGTCCAAAGCCCGCCGCCTTTCTTCAGAAAGAAAAGGTAGCAACTGTAAAGCCCTTTGTTCAGAGCTGCCATGCCCGCAATCTCTACTGCATCCTGTGGAGTGGAGATTGTGAATTTCTGCACATAATACAGGAACATCCCGTGATGGAACCGGCGAGGAAAAAACACTCTTGAAGCAAAGCGGTCTGCATGTGATTTGGATCAAATAACCTTGTACGATAATTTTTACCATCCAATCAGACATGCCCGTGAATGCATTCATGTAACGGTACAGCGGGCACTTTGAATTCTCAAATTCTCAAAAATGGCCTGATCCAAAATAAATAAGTGCACCAAGATATGGTTTATGAGCATGCAAACATAAGAGAGAGAACTGTTTGTTTATTATGAACAGAACCCAAAGAGGGCTCAATTAAAATGTCACAGATGCAGATAGGCCCGGAGGCCACAGTCTTTCTGCGTTTTGATGAGAAAAGAACGGCTGTGATATTCTCTCTGTAACCCCTATTGCAGCTCTAACAAGGAGATTTACTATCTCTGAGTGCAGAATGAGAGTGTCCTGCACTTTAACATGGAGGATAGAATGCTGTTGAAGCGAGCCGGCCGTATCGCGAAACGGAATGTATACCCGCACACTACCGTGTTTTTTTTACACACTGAGAAAATATCAGTAACGTGCGCCATGCGACCTCGTAATGCACGGGTGGTCGCCGAGTTTCGGGAGTGTGTTCAGGGGAGCTGCCATTTATAAGAAGGGAGCATTTAGTGTGGAGTGTAGTTTGATTTTTCTCCGAGATGCCCGGAAGCGCACCATGCGATCATAAAAAGCGTTAGTGGGTGCGGATAACGGGCACAGATCAGCTTATCAGATGGGAGCTTCTCACTCAGAGCGTGTCATGCATCCGTGCACAGCACTAATAGTGTAATGGCTCAAGCGAGCAAACAACAGACAACAATTGACCGTGGGCGAATGAGTTTGTTTGGAGAGGAAGAAAGACTTTTTTCCAGCCTTTAGCGTGCATCGAGCAGCCGCTACGAGGTATGCGTTCTATTCAAGCAATGCAATGAAGCATTGCAATAAAAACTCGTTCCCAGCAAGAATAACAAGGAAGGGTGAGTCGAAAAATAATAGAAAAGGCAGGATTTCTAGATTCCTACAAACCCCATACTTCCAAGGGGATTCCCTTGCGCTATTTTCGTCACAGTACAAAGATGCTAAAATATGCCTGAGGATGGCAGCCCCTCCGATCTGGCCACACGCTGAGTAGGGCACGCCAGGTCTCAGTAAGCTCCGTGTGACCCTCAGGGAAGAACAACACTGCTTTCCGAAACCACGTTTTTTTGACAGCAGACGGAGTGCATTCATTCAGATGAAAATTTTCTGGCTCGACAGGAGGCAACCACTCAAGGCCGAGATACTTGACTGCCGTGCAACGACACAGACTAACTTGTATGGGGGGAGGGGCTGCAACATCCTCCATCCATCCATCCACCATTCTCCCATGTCCGATGCTACGGGGGACACAGCATCATTATGATCGTCAGACTCACCGAATACAAAAACACTGCGCTCATTCATAGAGGGCTGGAGGTCATCATGCGCATACTGCACTGGCGATGACGCTGCATGGGAAGATTGAGGGGCTCATGGGGCTTGCACTGCACGAGGTCCTCCTCGGGTTCTTCCATCTCTACCTCGTGGCCCCACCGTGCTTCCTCATGTGGTCCCTCTAGACCAGCGGTTTTCAAATATGGTTAAAGTGAGCCTCCCCCTAGAGAACTTGAAGACAGCCATCAACTGAATAAGAGCTATTTTTGAGATTGGCTACTTAAGCCAATTCAACTTTGAAAACATCAACATCAGATATCAAACGACATCAGCAAGATGGACGGCACTGTTTTGTCACAGAATCAAATGCATAAAAATCACTTCCATATAGGCCTACGTTAAGCAAAAAAAGAAAAAAATCCAAAAGCCGATTTTCTCTCTTATTTTCATCGTCCCTACATCAGTGGGAACAATAAGTCCAGCTTTTTGATGCACACAGGTGATCGATGCGGGGCTGCACGGTAGAAAGGAATAAAGGTAAATTGTCCTCCACCTGCAGCCTTGATAGGTATTTTCTTTTAAGCAGGGTCAAAGCAGAAAACCCGCAATCACATAAGTGGAGGTGAAGGGGATGAGGACTTTCATAGTCTTACGAGAGGGGTGGGGAAACTCAGTCAATACAAAGCGATCCATTTTGCAACACGCATATGCATAACACGCACTTTAACACGCAAGCTAGCTGGACAGATGTGTACAGACGTGAACCGTTATCAGGGTCCATACACATTTTTACCAATCATTTTCCATGACTTTGGAGGTGAATTTTTATGACCATACATTTCCTAAAACATCTATTTACACATGCAAAAAAAAAAATCCATGTCAAAATGTACCACAGCATATCTTAACTAAAATGAATGACAAGCTATGTGGTTTACTAGAAAAAAACATTTATTTAAACAACACTCACTGACACCAGTATGACTGTTAAATAATATAATGTGTCAAACCCTGAGAACTCCATTGTGTAGCCTTCATAATCATAAATGACTCAGAGGGACAAGAATGTTTGAAAAAAAAGAGAAAAAAGGAAATAAGTGTCCAATAACACACACTGACATTAACTTAATTAAGATTAAAACAGCAGACTTTAATGCTGAGGAGCTATACATTTATAGCTGACTAGATAGTGAGCACATGACATTGGAGCAGTTAATTTGGCTTCATCACATTATGTGGCTCATATTACAGCACCTTTGACAAGAAAGGCAGAAAAAGCAAAAAATGCTAGTGTAAAGCTACCTGAGCTACAGCTGGATTAAGAGAAATGCTTCATCATCCTTAAAAAAAACCTGTTACATCTCTCATCTTTATCTTACACTCTGCTGTGTGAATGAGTCCATTTTAATGATCTAAGTAGGCCCATATACTGCTTTGCGTAATATAAATAATATACATATTTAAAATATTCTATTAACTATCTTTAAAAGCCAACATATTATTGTTTATTTTCCATCATAACTGATTTAGCAGCAAGGTCCCCTCTTTCAAGATTCCATCTATTCATTTTCAGTGCATTTTGTCAACTTTAATCTGGTGAGAACTGATTTGAACTCTAAAAAGAAACAGCTGACCCAAAATTTAAAATTACCTAATGTTTTGCAAACCAGTATTAATTTCTTTCATCCATGAACCACAAAAGGAGATGTTAGGCAAAACGTTAGTCTCAGTCACCATTCACTTTCACTGTATGGGAAAAAGATCAATCAAAGTGAATGGTGACTGAGACACACTTTCTGCCTAACATCTCCTTTTGTGTTCCATTTAAATGTCTCTCATCTATGGTCTTGGAACATGAGGTGGGATAGTCATGACAGAATTAACATTTTTGGGTAAACTATTCTTTTGACTAAACATTTAAGTATTTGTTCAAGTTATTTGCCAACAACAATATTATAAATGTCGGTACACAATGGCATCACATCTCCCTGGGAAACGATTAACTAATTGAGAATACTGAAGAAAATATTGCTTCTGAATAAATAATATTTACACCACAATAGAAAATTGTTCTTTTTTTCTCTCTGTACAAGTATTTTTTTACTCTGACAAGTGAATGATTATATTATTATATTATATTTACACATGACAATGCTTAATGTCAAGCCCTTCTTTATAATTTTTAAATCATTCCATCTGAATAAAACTAGAGATGAAAAAATGTAAAAGTAGCCCCCCTGAGATATAGGTGTGACTGTTGTAAATTCCATATTAACCTCCTTGTTTTCACATTACAGAGGAAAATTTTCAGCACTACCTAATGAGGTAAAACAATCCTAAAATACTTTGAAACCATCGAACTTTGGCATTGGTGTGTAGTAATATGGGCTTGGCCGAGTGACGTCTGTGGAGAGCGAGGCCGGGAAAAGGAGAACGGTAAGGGTTGACGATTGAAATGATCTCTAACAGCTGGCGTGTTTTTGTGCATAATCAGTTTAGAATATCTTTACATTATTGTGTGGAACTAATTGGATGTACTCTTTAATATGAAAAGAAACAAACCTCTAACTACACATTATTTCATATAAATATATAGCTTATTCAGAAACACTTTATTATTTTTATTATTTATTGAGCAACCTGGAGTTAAGTGCCTAGCTCAAGGACACAATGGTGGTGGCTGTGGGGATCGAACCAGCAACCTTCTGATTAACAGTTATGTGCTTTAGCCCACTACGCCACCACCACTCCTAACGGCATCTGGACTTTAAAGGATTCAGTTTCAATTTCAATTTAGTCTTAAGACATCAGTCTACTTTTCATTCATACAGTTTTTGGAACCCATTCAATTTAAATATTGTTATAAATTGTAAACAAATGCTAATGATGACGACAACAACAACAACAACAATTTTTATTAATACAATTTTTATTGACTTTTAATTTTAAATTATAACAGTAATATATTTAAATCGTGCACTTTTTAAACTCTCATGCTTTTATAGTGACATTCTAAACTCTCCAGGATGTCCAGAAAGTGTCTGATAGTAGGCAAGTTCACAGTAGTTTAATTCGCTGCTTCTTCAAATTCTGGTAAAATGGACAACCGGTGCCGTTCTAAATGCATATTATAAATTACCTGAACTATTGAGCATCTACATCTGAGATGTTGTTCGTGAAGGCTAAAAATAGCCACGAGCATGTGTGCAAACAGAGCAGCACAATTCACTAATGCGGTGGAGCTGCACATAATATATAATTACTTATTTAACACAGCCTTTTGTGATTCACAGAGCTATCGCACAACTCATAAATGCACGAGTCATATGAACTACTTTAGTGGTGTTTTAATGGTTCTATTATGTCATTTTTGGAGCTTGACAGTAATGAACATGACTAACACACAGTATCGGATTTTGATCAGGCTCGTCGGACCGATACCCGATACATCTAAAAGCTTCAGTATCGGAGCCGATACCGATCCAGGTATCAGATCGGTGCATCCTCATCTCTAACAGCTCCATTTGCTATCACGCAAGCATAATTGGAAAATTACTAATAGCCTACAGATTAAGAACTAAAGACAATTATTGTCTTTAGGTCCATTTGCGTTCATCTTACGTAATCACAAACATGCATGGAGAACACAACATGACTCTTTGTTATTTTGGTGCCATTATGCACAGTAGTGTTGTCACGGTACCAAAATTTCAGTAGTCGTTACCAATACCAGTGAAATTTTGCAGTACTCGATACCATTTTCGATACCAAAGCAAAACACAAAAACAGGTTACTGAACAACACTCTTTTATTAACAAAGTTAACAAAACATTAGCAGCAAAACTAAGAACAATAACATACCATTGAGCAACACTTTAATTTAAATATATATATTTTTAATTATAACAATGTATGCTTAAAGTATTTTTGAACACTTATATAAGATTTGCTTCATCTTTTACTTTTTTACCAAGTACTAAAAAAAAAAAAAAGCCGAAATAAACAAGCATACAAGAATGAATAAAAACAATTTCCAAACTAATGCGCAAAGTACTCTCATATTAATAAAGCTGCATATTGCCAATTTTCTTCACGATAAGTAATGCACAGTGACATATATTGATTAAATAAGTCGCGAGCAATCGCGTTCTTATCTAGCTGCATTAAGTGTCCGCGCTCGAGGGATGAGTGTCCCCGAGGCAGAGTCTCTCACAGTCGGGTGCAGTTTCAATCTCTCCCCCTTAGATCGGGACATTCACACAACTCATAGAAGAGGCACCGACCACACAGAAATGCCAGTTTCTGAGTTTATAGTTATTACATGAGCTGCTTCTGTATTATTTGAACTTTAATATAGCTATAATGCATTAAATATAACTGCATTTAAGATGTAACGCATGTGACCTTTAAAGAGCTCCGGCACCGCTTATTCCACAACAAGAGTGCTTCTGAATTTTTTTTTGTATTTTTTTTTTTTTTTTTTTAATAATTCCATAATACTTTGGGATCTACATAAGATGAAGCTGTGAAAGTTTAGAGTGCATCTGGACTGATCTGTGTAATTCTTCCTTTCCTCCATCAGGCATGAACTGCAGTGCTGCTCTCGTGATTCATCATTACAGTTTAATGTGATTTCATGTCACGTTAAATGAGATCAAACGACTATCAGACAGCGAAAATTTCTCTCAACAATTTTTTTATTTTCCACGTTGTCGATAATGTCGACTAAACGTTTCAGCCCTAATACAAATTATATGCTTTTAAACTCACCTGCTTTATTTGCTTGAATAAATCCGTGTTTCTGTCTTTCAAGTGTTTTATTAAGTTTGAAAATTGCAAAAGCAGCGTTTACAAATAGGTTTTTGCTGATCTATGATGTTTCCCTTTTCATCAGCCTCAAATCCAAAGAATTTCCAAACATGGATTTTCAACTTTTCGAAAAGATTAAGTTGAAACTCTGCAGCAACAGCTACTTTGCTTGTCGTCATCTTTTGTTTGTTGTGAGCGTTCCAAAGTTCCCGACTCTGATTGGGAACCGGGTTGACCCAGTACTTGTTACTCCGGTACCTTCAGAAATTCTGGTATTGTAAAACTTGTATTGTTTGAGTACCGACTTGGTACCGGAGTACCGGTATTTTTGACAACACTAATGCACAGCAGAGTGAACGACAACTGTGTATATGTGTGCTTCATGGTGTAAATCATCTGATGTCTAGGGGAAGGCGGCTTGCTGCTGCTTGCAAAATTACTCATGCATGAAATACATTTGGCGAGGAACTTGCGAACTGGATTCAGCCTCATCGCATTTTGCGGGTGGTGGGTATTAGTTTCACACACTGAGCTACCGTTTAATACATTTTCTGACTTCCCAGTTCCATGGTTTTGTCATTTCCTGATATTGTTGATCATCGTTGATCAATTGAGTTTCGCAATCAGCATCGGGTTCTTTGTAAGCGTCCTATCGCCCAGCCCTAGTGCACTTCCACAACCAACTGAATACTGTTAAACATTTACTCAATATAGAAAAATGACCAAAGGTTCTCTTTCTGGATCTTGGCTCAAGCTGAACTAAACATGTCATTGGTAGGGAGTGAATTTGGGCTTTTAGGGAGGAGCGAAAGCACACGCAGTAAAGAAAAGGGGTGCACTATTTTTATAACACAAGACAAAACGAGAATGTGGCACAATAATCGTTTTATCTTGATTATTTTGTTTTCATAATTGTTGGAAGCCAAAATCATAATTGAAATTCAATTTAGATTTATCACCCAGCCCTATCCGCTGGTCATCCAGAGCACAATTGAGCTCACTTCCATTGATCAAGGTCCCTGTTGAAAAAATTGGCAAGGGCCTCGTAGGGCCATTAGAGAGGACGGTACATGAGCATCGCTTTGTGTTGGTTCTGGCGGACTATGCAATGTGATATCCGGAAGCAGTGCCTCTGAGATTCATCTCAGCATGTAGTGTTGCAGAGGCACTTTCAGAATATTCTCCGAAATCCTCACTGATCTGGGCACAACGTCCATTTCACGTACACTACGTGATTTGTAAGAATTATTGCGTTTTCCACACCCAAACGGACAGCTTGGTCAAACAATTTAATCAGACAGTTAAGAATATGATTTCTAAGTTCTTGCACGAAGACGCTCGAAATTGGGACAAGTGTCTCGAGCCCCTATTATTTGCAGTACGAGAGGTCCCACAAGCCTCCACGGGTTCTCTCCATTTGAATTATTGTACGGGTATTGACCACGTGGCATGCTCAATGTCCTGTAGGAAAATTGGGAAGAAGGACCTTCAAACAGCAACAACCGGAGAGCAAAACTCCATACACTGAGGCAATTAACACAGGAGAATTTGCTATCTCTCACCATCACATGTCAGGAGGTTGCAACGAGAATTCTCCAATGTGTTCTCGCCTTTTCCTGGTTGTATGAATCTCATAGAGCACCATATCGAGATGACCCCATGGGTAGTGGTATGCAGTCATCCCTACGATTACCCGAGAACAAAAAAAAAAAGAAAGAAGTGATTCGGGAAGAAATAAAGGCCATGCTGATATGGCAATAATCGAAGAATCCCACAGTGAATGCGCCAGCCTTGTGGTGATGGTTCTATGTGGGCGTGGTCGAGCAATGTCTGTGCGAGGCCGGGAGAAGCAGAACGGTAATTATTGACACCTGTGGGAAATTATCTCTAGCAGCTGGTCTGTGTTTCAGTCAGAGCTGGAGGGGGATGGTGTCTAGACTGCCATTGGGGATAGAGACGCATGCAGTCGAGTTTGTGTAGTGAATGCATGTTGTTGCTGAAAAGCCAATACTTTGTGTTACACTGAAAATCGCTGTCAATAAAAGGCAGCATGGATTGTTTAGCCGGCTCCCGCTTCCTCATAAAATGAGAGCAAGATACCCGTCACAGTATTGTATCCATTAAGGCTGCACGACTGACTGAATTTAAGATTGATACCATCTAAGTCTTACTAAACCTTGACAGTTTAAAAACAGACTGCATTCAGCGCTTCAGTTAGCATTGTGTAATCAAGCTGCGCCCTCTAGCTGTATGGCATAATCTTTTTTTCCATTATACACAATAGAACTTATACCATGTTTTGTTCCATTGGTAACTTTTTATTTTTCCATGATGTGTTTGATATTTCTGTGGAATTGCCCAACATATGAATTATATGAATTTGTGATGTTCATATACAGTTTCATTTACAACACATTTACATATACAGTGCAAACAAGTAAAATGTGAGTCCTGTTGTTTTGAACAGCAAATATTTTAGAAGTACAAAATTCACATCAGTCATGCTGTGTTATTACTAACTAAAAATATTTAGTTATTTTTCAATATTATTTTTTATCTATTTATCGCTCATTGTGGCTCTCTTTAAAATGTTGTACTGTCATGTTTTCAACAGATCCAATACATGTTTAAATGGACATTATTTATTTTTAGAACAATATAAATGCTTTGTACCTCTTTGTACATTTTTAAAACAATTAAATATCAGTATCGGCCAAGAGTTTGTTTTTTTTAAATCTGTATCAGCCAAACATTTTCATATCGGTGCATCCCTAGCTCTTACCTCCCCCTTTTTCTGTGATACTCAGGGCTGGTGCTAGATGTATGCAGACTAGGCAATTGAACTTGGTAGTTAGCCAGGGCTGTACAGTGCGACAGTTTTGCTTACAATTGCAGTTGCGATTTCAAATTGTAACGTGCAAAGAAATGATGTTGACATCCATCTTTTGACATTTAGGACAACTGAGGGACTCAAACAACTATTGTAATGTGCAAAAATAAATTGATGCTCAGGAAGGCAACACAAGAAACAAGAACCAAGGGGATGCTGATTTTTGAAAGGATGATTTGTGTAAATGAGAGTAAAGTTTGTGTTATGTAGCTTCTGAAGGTCAGTACTACATCAAAATATGATCGTTTGTCTCTTATATTTGAATACATTCTGAAAGGGTAAAATGTATAAAAGCAAACTGGCATAAGATTTTAAGTCTTGTTTTGAGATAAATCTAAATAAATTAAGTGAACTTTATACTTAAAACAATTAAGAAAATCTGCCAATGGGGTAAGCAAAATACACTTGTTTTCCCTTTGAATTAAGTTTATTTTTCTTACCCCATTGGCGATTTTTTTTCTTCTTTTAAGTATAAAGTTCACTTAATTTAATTAGATTTCTCTCAAAACAAGACTTAAAATCTTATGCCAGTTTGCTTGTCAAGTAAATAAATCACATTTTAAGAATGTTTAGATATTTTTACTGGAAAACAAGACAAAAATTCTTGTCTTGAAAATACATTTTTGCAGTGTTGTTAAAGACATGTTCTGAGAATGCATAGCAAAAAAAGAAAAAGCATTTTTTCATTTTAGCTTCTGAAAGGCTAATTGGAGTCAGTTGGAGGTGTACCTGTGGTGCATTTCAAGGCCTACCTTCAAACTTAGTGCCTCTTTGCTTGCCATCAAGGGAAAATCTAAAGAAATCATCCAAGAATTTGGAAAAGAAATTGTGGACCTCCACATGGCTGGTTTATACTTGGGAGCAATTTTCAAATGCCTGAATGTACTACGTTCATCTGTACAAACAATAGTACACAAGTATGAACACCATGGGACCATACAGCCATCATACCGCTCAGGAAGGAGATGCATTCTGTCTCCTAGAGATGAATGTAGTTTGGTGCAAAAAGTGCAAATCAATCCCAGAACAACAGCAAAGGACCATGTGAAGATGCTGGAGGAATCTGGTAGACAAGTATCTATATCCACGGTAAAACAAGTCATATATTGACATGTCCTGAAAGGCTGCTCAGCAAGGAAGAAGCCACTGCTCCAGAACTGCCATAAAAAAAGCCAGACTATAGTTTGCAAGTGCTCATGGGAACAAAATATCTTATTTTTTGGAGAAATGTCCTCTGGTCTAATGAAACAAAAAAATTAACTGTTTGACCATAATGACCATTGATATTGGTCATTTGGAGGAAAAAGGGTGAGGCTTGCAAGCCAAAGAACACCGCCCCAACCTTGAAGCATGGGGGTGGCAGCATCATGTTGTGGGGTGCTTTGCTGCAGGAGGGACTCCTTTGTGATTGGAGTGGCCATCACAAAGCCCTGACCTCAATCTGATAGAAAATTTGTGGGCAGAACTGAAAAAGCGTGTGTGAGCAAGGAGGCCTACAAACCTTACTCAGTTATGCCAGTTCTGGAAGAATGGGACACAATTCCAGCAACTAATTGTGAGAAGCATGTGGAAGGCCACCCAAAACATTTGACCGAAGTACAAACAATTTAAAGGCAATGTTACTAAATAATAACAAAGTGTATGTGATCCACTGGGCATATGATGACAAATTAAATAAATCAATCTCTCTACCATTATTCTGACATTTCACATTCTTAAAATAAAGTAGTGATTCTGACCCAAGACAGGGAACGCTTGCTATGATTAAATGTCAGGAATTTTGACAAACTTGAGTTTAAATGCATTTCGCTAAGGTGTTTGTAAGCTTCTGACTTCAACTGTATATAATCTAAAGCTGTACACTACCGTTCAAAAGTTTAGGGTCACTTACTCATTCTTTTTTTTTTTTTTTTTTCACATTTTACAATAATAGGAATGTCATCAAAACTATAGAATAATGGAAATGGAAATTTGGGAATTATGCTGTGAAAAAAATTAAATAAAATAACTAAACACTATATTATATTTTAGCGTCTTCAAAGTGGCCACACTTTGCCTAGATTTTACAGAAATGTACTCTTGGCATTTACTCAACCAGCTTCTTGAGGTATCACCCTGGGATGCTTTTTAAACAGTATTGAAGGAGTTCCCATCTATATGTTGGGCACATAGTGGCTGCTTTTAATTATTCGGTCCAAGTCATCCATTTTTCCAAAAACATTTTTTTTTTTAAATAACATTTTATTTTTTGTAATTAAATTAATATGTTGGCACAATTATGTTTTTGTCTACAAAAAGAATTTCAAACATTTAAGCGTACGCCTTCAGATCAAAAGGTTTTTAAGATAATGAGAAACATTTCAGGCAAGTGACCCCAAACTTTTGAACGGTAGTGTATGCAAATATAAAGCTTGTTTACATTATGTAATGTCATGACAGAAAAATTACACTTTGACATCAACACCACAGATATCTATATAGAACAGCTAGAACGGAAGTTCTGAGACAAACTTTTCAAGATGGCTGCACGCTAGTTTCTCTTGCGTGTAAGGTGAATAGACAACAAGTTTAGCCAGATAAAAAGTTAATACAAAAATAATTAAATTACATCACCTGTAGTCTTGAGCACAAAGGTCATCTCTGACAAACTTGTTGAGCAATGTTATAATGTTGGACTGCTTTTCTCTGTAGGTTTATAGATGTCCTCAAAAACAGGAGTGAAAGATGTCAACAAACACGGCGATGCATCATGTTTATTTGTGGGCAGGTTAGGTAGCCACATGACCCGTTACGTCATCGTTCGGATTTCATGTAGATCTCAAACCAGTGGAAAAGCGTGGACGGTTTACCAAAGGCTCTAGATTGCCCCAGTCCTGAGCACAGGCTCGGCATAAGTACCATTGTCGTTTTGGTGGAAAAAGTCTATATATGACGGAATGGGTGTTCCTGAGTCTTTTAAGTTGAAAGAGAAATGCTGCAGATGCTTATATATTCTGAAAACAAATTTTGTTAAAGCTAAGACGTACACTAAAAATCTTACAACTAATAGATATGGACTAAAAGCAGCAAAACTTCCATTCTTATTTCACAGGGTCTTTATCACTGACTTGTCAACTTGTCGTTCAAACAACCGACTAGAAGACTAGTCGACTTTGAAAATTAGTAGTAGTTTTGCACATCCCAAGTTGGAATATAACTAATGTCTAGAATAAGATGCTATTTTCATTTGTAACATTAGATTACACTACTTGACCAATTATAATCTATTATAACACTATATAGGTTACTACAACATACATATGCTGTGTTAACTATTTTAGGTTATGTTTGACAGGGTATCTGCAGGTTCAAATGAATGAAATGTAAAGACTTTTTTAAAAAATGTACAAGGATAGTTCACCCAAAAATGAAAATTCTCTCATCGTTTACTCACCCTCATGCCATCCAAGATATGTATGACTTTCTTTTGCTGAACACAAACAAAGATTTTTAGAAGAATATCTCAGCTCTGTAGGTTCAGTGGTTTAAGCAATATCTTCTGAAACGATCCAGTCAGTTTTGGGTGAGAACAGACCAAAATACAACTCCCTTTTCACTGTATATCTTGCCAATGCAGTCTCTAGGCATGATCATGATTTCAAGCTTGAAATCATTCACTTTCATTGTATGGGCCTACAGAGCTGAGATATTCTTCTAAAAATCTTTGTTTAGCAGCAGAATGAAAGTTATGCACATCTGGGATGGCATCTGGGTGTGTAAATAATGGTTGACCTTTTTTGGATGAACTAACATTTTAAGACCACTCTCGCAGTGGAAAAATTGTATTCAATAACGAATTAGCAGGACAATGTAAATCCAATGAGGCTACTTGTTTCTTATATTATATTGTGTATTTGTGCTTTTTTTATTTTTTAGATAATATAATATTAAAACTTATTTAATATATAAAAGTCTTATTAATTTATTATGAATACATTACCTAATAATTCAACGTTTAGTGGCTATACGTTTAAGAAAAAAATAAACAAATCTTTATAAGACTTTTTAAGGACCCTACCTACCCTGGTTTATTTATTTTTTTCTGACAGTAGCCCCCTTAATCATAACAAATGTATGACAACGCAAAGTGTTACACTACACACACTTTACACTCACATCAGCACAAAATAAACAACTGGACCAATAACCCTGGCGCTTCATCACAGCAAAAATGGTGTTGCTATATGGACTATGGCTGATTCAGTATCAATATACGCTTTCAAACGGATATTTGTTTTACTTCTGTATACAGATTATAACATGAAGTCTTCATCTTAAATAGCCTGTAAGCTAAACACATCAACATCACTCAGTTGAATTAGTGTGTTTGTAGGCCTCAATATACAGGTTGTGATTAAAATAAGTCTCACATTAGCTTCCCTGAGCAGAATATTCGTGATTCTCCTTGAAATCTCTCACGACTTAAAATACTGTGATCGGTCAGAAGAATTCAAATATTTCAACACTGAGCAGTCAAAATGACTGAATAGTGATATAAATATTAGCGCGGTGGCTAATGCTGCTTCAGCTTTCTTCCTTCACACTGTTCTGTGTCGCTTTTATGATGATACAGATTCAACTTTACAGAATGAAAATACTTTTTGGGATACCCTGAATCTGTCTGTGTGTAACAAATGAATGTTATGTTGTTTTTTTGTGTTTTGCTGGTTGTTTTACTTTCGTACCCTTCTGTATCCGCAGTTGGGCCGCGCTCGCTTTCTTTCCGCCGACTCCAGCTCGCGTTCCTCCAGCAGACTCCTCGTCCTTCTTCTGCTGTTTCAGCGAGAAAAGCTTGATCATCTTCACCCAGATCAGTGCCGAGAAAAAAATCTAATAAAATCTACCCAGAACCTACGATAAAGTGAGTTTGTACAGGCGAATGAGCGGAGTGCGTGATGTGTTTTACAGCGGCTGTAAAGGGTGCCGGTGTGTGTTAGCTGCTAATGTTAGCCTCTCATCACAGTGACTTTAGTGCCAGGGCCACTGAGACATCTGACTCTGTTTTGAGTCTATTCCAATTCCGTTCCGACTCTTTTCTTATTCTATTCTGCCTCTATTCTTACTCAATTCCAATTTTATTCTGACTCTTTTCGGATTCTTTTCTGCATCTATTCCGTCTATATTCTGCTTTTATTTTGACTGTATTCTGACTCTATATCATATTTTTTCTAATACTATTACTAACCTATTCCGTCTATAATTTCTATTCTGCCTTTGCTCTGACTGTTCTGCTCTTATTTTACTTCCTATATCAGATTGCATTAGTTTTTATTCGCCTGTTTATCAAGCAAAATTGCATAATTTGTAAAAAAAAAAAAAAAAAAAAAAAAAAATCGTAAGAGATGATACATGTCAGCTTACACTTGCCTTAATTGTTTTTGTTTCTATATTTTATAGTTACAAATTGAAATTATGATTTAAACATTCACACAAACACACACACATATAAGTAATATATCTAATTAAAAAAAAAAAAAAAAAAAAAAATATATATATATATATATATATATATATATATATATATATATATATATATATATATATATATATAACTTTTCTGATATGTTTGTTACGCAAACATTTATCTCATGCATTGTGATATATTGCTAAATAACAACAATGTTGGTTTTGCAGTATTTTTCTTTAATGAACTATATTTCCCGGGATGCATTTCACCTGTGACGAACAAACAGGAGGAGCGTTCGTATTTTTTTACTCTCCATTTTTTATTTTATTTACCATATTTATTTATTTATATATTTTGCAGGAGCAGTATGGAGTGTGTGATGTGTTCAGGATCACGAAGGATATGATCAGTACTAAGGGAACATTTTAACATTATACATGATATTACATTATAAACATCAAAAGTAACACAATAGAAAAGACGAACAAAAGCCACGTTTATCCATTTCTGACGATTTCTCTTTCATTTCAATCATTGAGGAATTGCAACCTGCTGGAATAACGCCCATCTGAATCGCAGAAGAGTATGGACATAAATATTTTTACATAAATATCAATGGACTGAAGATCTGATATAATTATAATTATTTTTATTTTTTCATGTTTTAAGAGCCTCTGAAGCACATTGAGACAGAGGAGATGACCAGAAAATTGTGACACTGACAAAAGTCATCGTATCTCGAAATATGTTTTTGGTTTATTGATTATACATGTTGCTGTGATAATGGATGGTGTAGTATCGGTGAATGATGTTTAATTGAGTCACGCATGTGAAAGGAGATTTATAACAGCAGGAAAGAAGAGCTGAGAAACACGGAATCGATCTCTCTCTCTCTCTCTCCTCTCTCTATTATTATTATTATTATTATTGTGTCCATCTATTATAGGAAAATATCAATCTAATGCTTGATCAAGGAGTATGCGATTCCACACGATTAGGTGAGTTAAAATATATCCACTAGTTCTCTGTTATATGCCTGTGATCGGTTTGCTTGCCATGTATTGTTTTGTTTGTTTATTTCCGTGAATTTGAACGGATTTAATTGTGTGAGATAAAAACCTTATCATGGGTAAAATTACACCCAGATGATTAGCACACTCAGTCCCAGAGTATCATTTTATCCAAACACACGGTGCTGTTATCTATCTGGTTTGTAGCGCATGTTGGGTCATAATGGACCTGCTAAACAATTTTAGCTTTCTGGTCAGATTCTTGGAAAGAGTGTTATCTGTGCATGTGATTTGCTGTGTAAATGGGATAAATGATTGTGGATAGTTAATGGTGGTCGCTTACTGTGGTGGTTTTCTGTGAGTATATCTAAAGCTTAAGCTATCCAATGTGCTGGTTAGCGTGAGGTTAGCTGCTCGTGTTAGCTGTGTGTCTCAAACACTCATGAAACAGTGATGTGCGCTACTGTATAATAAACATTTATGTGGTAACAACAGTAAATGTGTTTGACACTGTCAATACAGTGTTCACAGTAAATCCATTCATTCTTGATTCATAGTAAACATACAGTCTCTCATTTCACATCTTTCCTTGATTCTTTGTAAATCATAGTTGAGTTTTAGGCCTACATTTCCCCTATGTGCCAAAGTGTTTATTATAATGGAACTCCTATGAACTTGTACCGTGAAAACCATAGTTTCCACCAAAATACCATACACCCACTGATATTGTGACTAATATAAAAGAACTGTCATAAAAACACACACAAGTGAAATAAAAAGTAATAAAGTTTATGTATGCTTACCCCGTTCAAGGGTGATCCCATATGATGATTTTACTGGAGTATCTATGGGATTTTGATGGAAATCATGGGAAGCATGTTGCACTTTTTCTTATATATATATATATATATATATATATATATACACATTTTCATTGTTAAAGGTGCACTCAGTAATTTTTTCCTCATTAAAGAAGTTTAACTCCTAAAGACATTAATTGTAATATTGCTATATATGTAGGAAATCATGAGCACTCCCATGAAAATGAAGACTTCAGTCATATCAGGAACCTTATAAAAGCTGTTTTATTCTACATGGAGAGGGTCCGCACATGGGGGCTGCCATGTTAGAATCACTTGACCATCCGAATACTACTCGCATAATCTCAGTCCTGTTATTGGACACTTTCACTCATTGGTTAAAGTAATCATGGCTTACTATACAAAATTCTACAGTGGCATCAGAAACTGAAAACAATAGATTTTAAATTATGCTGCATCCACGCCACTATGTGTCAGTGTAAGTACAAGATGATACAAAGACAATAAGTTAGTGAGTGCACCTTTAATTGTGATTAATTGCAGATTTTGAAAGGGCTGAAATTTGACACGATACATGCTTCTTTTCCTGTCAAAAAGCCTTTATTTCCTTGTTAGGTGCATTCCAAACTATAAAGATTGAAATGCACTAAAATGTCACCAATGAAAGTAACATTAAACATTTCCCAAAGTCTAGGGGTAGGTTGACCAATTGAAAGAACTTGTAACCATATGTTGTGTATTCATTGCAAAGTGCATTAAATCTCTTAAACCCTCATCCTCCACAATATTAATCGGCCATCTGGCAGTGGCTATCTGCTTTTCATATGAAGTTCACATGATTCTTGACATGCCACTTTGAACTCCACATGAAAAGTGTGTCCACAATGGAATACTACTACCCATAATACTCTCACTGCTTCTGTCTAAGGATGTGTAAAACTACCAATTTTTATAATGGTCGAGCAGTTGTTTGAACGACTAACCTTTTTTAATACATTACATAATAATTTATAAATGGGCTCCATAATCTTCACGGGATCCCGATCAGACACCTTTTATGGACGATAGGCTCAGCACTTCGTCATAATGACTAATGGATATTCAACAAATAAATAACTACAGCAACTTATTGCAAAAAAATATTACAGTAAGATATAAGAAAGGTGTTAACGTCCGGCATTAATTGTCTTGGAATGTATTTTTGATGTGGTCCTTTGCTGTAACAACAGCACATAAAGACTAAATTTAAAGCATTAGAATGAAAACTTTACTGTGCTAACTGTTATTTAACTGCCAAGCACAGCAAGCCATCATCACTCAAAAACATTTTCTAAAGGCCTATTTACACCAAATTCATTACTAAGTTGTGAGACAAACTGCCTGCAAAACTAATATTCACACCAAGACTGAAACAAATAAAATGAAAAACTATTTCACCCCTGTATAATAGGCAATGCTGTTACCAGTGGTGTAGATTCCAGGGGGGATGGGGGAGAGGACCCCCCCCCCCAACCACCCATAATATTTATTCCATGATTAATGGAATCATGTGAATTCTTCATTCTATAACCTTTATATTTAAGTCTTTATATTTATGCATGTGTTTTGATACGAATATATTCCAAACAATCACCTGAACACAGTTTATCTTTTTTTAATTCCTGGATAATATAACACAAGGTACTGTGATTATCAATACACATGAAATAATATACATCAATTAAACAAGTTTAGCATAACAACATATGATGTCTAACATTAAAAATAATATAAAAGAAGATTGATTCAGGGCTCCAGAATGCGACCAAAAATAATTTATTGCAACAATAAATACAAATTTTGTCTCCATTGGTGACAGTCGGGTTCTGTGCATTCATATGTGTTTTCGTCAGATATCAACTTGTGAGTTATTGAATACATTTTTAGAATGCGCACAAGCAGTGCGTCTCGCACCACTTTTCACCCATTCTGTTTCTTTCTGAAGAGCTCGCTGCACTACATACAACAACAAACCTAGCATGTGAGTCGAACAAATGACTCTTTTGAACAGGATCTTTTTCGTGAATCACCTGAAATGAATTGAGTGTTTGAACTCAGGAGCTCAGGTTAGTAGTTTAAATCAGACTCACGTTCTCAGCAAATCAGCAACAACTGGGAGTGCAGACATTCAAAATAAGAGGCCCATGTGTATTTTGGGCTTCTTTATGTTTAAAAGTCCCGTATTGTGTACCACTTTTGTTCTTCTGATAATTATTGCATTTATTATTGCATTTAATTATTAATTAAAATGCACCTGGGATTTCATTCAATTTGCACACTTGTTTTGAAACACTTACTCATTCTTTATCTCTCTCTCTCTCTCTCTCTCTCTCTCTCGTGGTCTTCACGAGAGAGAGAGAGAGAGAGACGTTTTATTTAACATTTTAGAATAATAGTAAAGTCATCAAAACTATGGAATAACATAAATGGAACTATGGGAAATATAGTAAAATCCAAAATAAATCAAAACTCTTTACTAAATATTAAATATTTGAACGTCTTCAAAGTAGTCACCCTTTGCCTAGAATTTGCAGACATGTACTCTTGGCATTTTTTCGAACAACTTCTTGAGTTATCACCCTGGGATGCTTTTTAAACAGTATTGAAGGAGTTCCCATCTATGTTATGTTTGACACATAATGGCTTCTTTTCTTTATTATTTGGTTTTCAAACATTTAAGTATATGCCTTCAGATCAAAAGATTTTTAAGATCATAAGAAATATTTCAGTCAAGTGTTTCAAAAGTTTTGACTGGTAGTGTGTGTGTGTGTATATATATATATATATATATATATATATATAAAACAAAGTTTGAGGTTGGGCAGATAAAAGTGGAAGCGGGAACTGGTTTCCACAGTTCACATGAGTCTGTTTTATTCACAAATAACCAGCAATTGCTGTACAACTTCACACAAAACATAAGACGGCTTTTCAGTGTCACAGAAATAAAAAAGTCTACTTTTCTGTATCGCTCCAATAAACAGTCCGCTTTTCAGCTTCACACAACACAAGATTCCCCCTCATGAAACAGAGAAGAAGACTCTGGTCTGCCTGTCGCTCTCTGTGAACTGGCCATCTTTTTATCTCCTCCGACTCTGACTGTTAACATAGAGATGGTAATTACTTCACAATTAATTTCAGGTGGATGTCCTTACCAATTTCTCTCTCCCCAGACGGGCGCTCAACCACGCCCTCACATATACCTGCCCACTCACCCCCCAATTTTCTGGAGAGGAAATCCGCGACAGCCATCTGTGCCACCTTGAAATTAAATGGCTGGAGTGCCAGATACCAACAGGTGATCCGAGCATTGGCATCCTTCATGTGTTGTCCGAACAGAGGGTGAATGCTTGTCCCTACAAGTAGTAGTAGAGAGTGAGGACCGCCCACTTAATGGCCAAACACTCCCTTTTTAGTGAGATCAGTCAGTGGGCTGAGTACTTTGGAAAACTTCGATAGAAGCCGGTATGCCCCAGAAACTAGTTTAGTCTTGGGATTCGGGCAGGATGCGATTTGCTGTGGTTTTATCAATTTGAGGTCGCACCTGCCCGTGACCCAAGTGGAACCCCAGATATCATACCTCCACCCGTCCAATTGCGCACTTCTTCGGGTTTGCCGTGAGCCCTGCTTGTCGCAGCAACCTCAGAACCACCCTCAGATGCTGCATATGCTGCTGCCAATCATTACTGTAAATAATGATATCATCTAAATAAGCAGCAGCATACGTAGCATGCTGTTTGAGGATTCGGTCTATTAGCCTCTGATTGTAGCCGGGGCCCCAACAAACAAAAGTTTGGAAGGGTCACAAATTGGTGTGATCCAAACGGTGTGGAGGCCATTTTTTCATGGGACATCAGTGTTAAGGGGCTCTGCCAATATCTCTTTGTCAAATCCATTGTCTTATAAAAGCCCAACCAATTGAGCAGTTCGTCAATACGAGGCATTGGATATGCGTCAAATTTAGACATCAGATTGACCTTTCTATAATCCACACAGAACCAGACAGAGCCATCGCTCTTAGTTTCCAGAACCACCGTGCTGGCCCAATCACTGAGGGATTCTTTTATTATCCCCATATCGAGCATGACCTTTAATTTTAAACATACTACTTGTTTCTTGTGTTCAGGTAAGCGTTAGTGGCTACTATGTACCACTACCCCGGGGGTTGCCTCGATGTGGTGTTTTATGAGATTAGTGTGGCCAGGGAGAGGCAAGAAATTGTTTTGTAACCTGGCAACTTGTGTACATTGTGATGGCGAGAGGTGGACTCCGCAAGGGAACTGATTTGCTTTAAGACTCCCCTCCGGGCCGAGCTCCTCCCTCAGGAACTACCATCGGCAAGGATTCAGGGACTGCCTCCCTCCATGGTTTTAGTAGGTTGAGGTGGTAAATTTGCTGTGCTTCGCCACTATTCATACGCACTACCTAATAATCGACTTCCCTAACTTGACGAGTGACCTCAAAGGGCCCTTGCCACTTTGTGTAATTTAGAGCTTGATGTGGGCAGCAATACAAGTGCTATATTTCCTGGTGCAAATTCCCATAGCCAAGCTCCCCTGTTATACTGCTTGGACTGACGTTCTTGTGCCTGTAGAGTCGCCCCAGAATGTGGTGTTTTTGCTCTCATGTCAAAAACGTATTGAATTTCATTTTTGCTTTGTCCGAATTTTCCTTCCTGATGTCTAACATGCCACAGGGCTTACACCCATATAATAATTCAAATTGAGAAAACCCCATGGAGGCTTGCGGGACCTCTCGTACTGCAAATAAGAGGGATTCGAGCCATCTATCCCAATTCCGATCATCTTCATGCACGAACTTTCAAATTATATTAAAATCATCAAATCAAATCACTTTACACTGGGTGAAAGTCTTGTGCAGTCATGACAGTGATGAGACATACCAATTTACAATTAACATCAGATTTAAGTAACACAGTTTACATATCTAATATACACATAATTACACACAACACAATGTACAAATAATAATATACAATATACAGTCTACAATACATACAATATAGAATACACAGTATACAATATAAAATAGTATATCTAAAATATACTAGGGTATTACATATATGATTTAGAGATAGGATCAGTTATGTAGAGTAATTTGCACACATTCTATCACCATTATATGTAAGGATATTTGGTATGCTAAATTTAGAAGGGAATTTAGAGTCTCAAAATATGTGAGCTATGAATTATACCTTATTAGATAAGGAAATGTATAATGGAATTAGTCGATTTGACAACCATTATAAATTAGATAAATGACAAATAACTAGATTATTTGTCTTAATAGATTCTCCACCATTGAAATCATAATACAGTATCTAGTTGTATCGGCTCATAAGTTGGAGGGATATTATCCTCATGACTTATTGAAAATAATATCCCAGGTATTTAGGTACAGCTTTGAATTGAAATCTTTCAGAAACAGGGATGAGATTATTTATCAAAATATACCACAGTCACGTCGTCATTGAACACAGACAAACTTTATTACTATTCTAAACATAAATCTAATCTAACACACACATATATATATATATGTGTGTGTTAGATTAGATTTATGTTTAGAATAGTAATAAAGTTTGTCTGTGTTCAATGACGACGTGACTGTGGTATATATATATATATATATATATATATATATATATATATATATATATATATATATATATATATATATATAAGACAGGTTGGTGATAAAGTGACAGAATGTGAAATAAAATGACCAGTAGAGTGAAAATGAACTTTATAGAGTCTGTTGACATACCTTAAGAACCATTTATCCTTCTTTGAGTCTACACTGATTTGCTATCGGATTACCCAAATTATTTAATTAATACACCAGCACTTTGAGCACAATATTGGAGACGTACTTGCTTGTCTTTGGATTGTTTTCTTGCGTTCTTTGTGTTGCTTGGTTCTTGGCCGAAAGTTCGTTCCGTCTATGTTTTGATCTTCTGTATGATCTAATTTATTGTCTGTATGAATGATGATTTTAGCTGTGAAGTGAGGCCTTCTCATGGGTTTGTGAACCATAGAGAGTGATGAGCTTTCTCGGGTCGTCGAGTCCCGAGCTCCCTTGGACCTCACATGGCATGGGGCTGGGTCCGACGAGATCCCGAGAAGACCACGAGGGAAGAGTCAGAGCGAAGTCTGAGCAGTCAGGAGAGGCCGGACGAGAGACGACGACAGAAGAGCAGAGAAGGAAGAGAAGAAGAAGAGCGCATGTTCTTTCTGTTTGGAAATATTTGAACCGAAATTGGCTGCATCCCCAAAGGTGTCCTGCGCCAATCAGAAGTGACTTTTCAAAGTCACATTATCGACTGGGCTGTCCTTTCTGATTTTTAAGTCTTTGTTAGAAATTCTCACTATTTTCCCACTCAAAAATAGTGCATATTTAATCATGAACTTCATATCTTGCAAATGGTACAAGAGACATGATATTCGTTGTCGTCAGCTTTCTCTATGTAACCAAAAAAATGCTTGCATACCAAATATGACATTTTTTTTATGGCTGTTATACGTGTAGGTAATAAAACATGAAAATCCCTGGTTACAAAATCATATTGGTTTTACACATCATTGTATTTTATCAAGTTCAACCTTATAGTTACCATTCTTAGTAGAATGAGATGAATCGTACACAATTAAAATTATATTTATCAATTATAGGTGCATGTGCGAATATAATTTATGACAGTCCAGTGTGATATTAATAAAGTGCAGTGCTGATGTATATTGATCGTGAGAGATCAAGAGATCAAAAGTCTGATTGTTTTGGGGAAGATGCTGTCATGAAGTAGGCTGGTGCAGTTCCTGATGCTGCAATACCGCCTGCCCGATGGTAGCAGTGAGAGCAGCCCATGGCTCGGGTGGCTAGGTCAGGATGCTATCTACAGTGCTGGTGTAGAATCGTGTGAGGCTGTGGTGGTTAATTCCAGAATTCCTCAGCTGTCTCAGGAAGAAGAGGCGCTGGTGAGCCTTTTTCACAACGGCCTCAGTGTGGATGGACCATGCGTGTGCCTCAGTGTGGATGGATCATGTGAGTTCCTCAGTGATGTGGACACTGAGGAACTTGAAGCTGCTGACTCTCTCCACTGGTGCTTCATTGGTCTCATTAAATGGTTCGACCAAGCCATCCATTTGTGGATGGTGCACATTGTCCGAATCAATTTAATAAGTAATAATTCATACAGCTTGTGTAGTGTATATGGCATGAAAGTAGTGCCCTGGTCAGTGAGCATTTCTTTTGGAATCCCCACTTGGGAGATTATTCTGAAGAGTGCCTCCGCAACACTACGCTTCCAGGTATCCCGTTGCATAGTCCACCAGAACCAACATAAAGCGATGCCCGCACACTGACCATTCAAATGGCCTGATGAGGTCCATGCCAACTCTGTCAAAAGGAACCTCAATCAACGGAAGAGGGTGCAATAGCGCTTTTGGAGTTGCTGGCAGACATCCACATGAATACCTGCCAATAGAATCGGGCCATGAGACATCTTATTGTTTTCCCCTGTCCCAAGTGACTTGACACCTGGAACAACATTTGCAACGCTCCTTGTTACTAACAACTAGGTTGTATCTTCTTTTGTCTGAGCATCCTGCATCACTCAATACAACTGATCGTTTATAATTGAGAAATACGGAAATGAGTGCAATGCACGGCTGAATGCGCTGACCATCAATTACTTTCACTTGGTCAAACGTGTGCTTATGATTCTCGTCTCGTATCTGCTCCAAAGGAAAATCCCCAGTGGGAATTCCCCTAAGGGCTGGGGAAGGCATCATCCTGATGCAGAGTTGACATAGATGGCCCCGGCTCGGGGGATTGTCCCACCTTTTATGGGGGAATAGAAAAGGAGTGGAGGGGGAGGGACGACAGTGAGAGAGAGAGAGAGAGAGACTCGACGGCCCTAAGGTATGGTAGGCCCATCATGGAGCTGTTGAACGAAGGCAAATGGCCGGCTGACTTCGCTCAGCGTCAGTGTTTGGAACTGCAGGCGGTGCTCTTCGGGACTGCAGCCGACCCGCTGTAGGATGGCTTTCTTCAGCTCAGAGTACCTCAGGAGGTTGTCGACCGGGAGTTGTTGGGCCATGGCCATTCCAGAGCTTGGGCCGTCTGCTCAAAGAGCTCCTGAAAGGCCACTGGCTCATCTTTGTCAGCATCACATGGGGGATCACTGCGTACCAAGCTCCGCAGCACCCCTTTGGTCCTCGTCTTGGCCTCGAAGGAGTGCCTCGAAGCGCATTTGCTGCTCTGCCCACAGATCAATGAGGGCTTGGTGTTGCACCTGGTGAATGCTGGCAAGTGATTGAAACTCTTCCCCCCCCAGTGGCGAAGACGACTCCATAGCAGTGTACCTTCCACCATATCAAATAACCATCAATCGCGATACAGCTTCACTCAAAACCTAAGACAAACGGCCAGCGTCACTCAAATAAACAGTCTGCTTTTCAGCGTCACTCAAATAAACGGACAGTTTTTCAGCTTCACACAACACAAGACTCTCCCTCAGGGAACAGACACAAAGACTTTGGTCTGCCTGTCTCTCTCCTCTCTCTGTGAACTGGCCATCTTTGTATCTCCCATGATTCTTTCTGTGAACATAGAGATGGTAATTAGTCAAAATTCATCTCAGGTGAATATGCTTACCACATTTTCTCTCCCCAGATGGGCGCTCGACTACGATATCACTTTCACATATATATGTAAATATAACTGTTGAGAACATTCATTGATGCTAAAGAAGACAACATGCATACTATATGCATACTATACTTTATGTAAGTATCTGTAATGTAGATTCTGAAAAGCAGTACTAAATTAGAAAAACATATCTTTTATCTCTAATATTTGTATAAATTATGAATGAGGTATGAACATTTATGAGACAAAAGAGAATGCAAACTTATCTTCTCAACTATATATACTGTTTACTAAACCTTTGATGGCTCCTAAGTCATGTTTTTAGTATTGTATTGAATTCAGGATCTCCTGTGCATGGTGAGAAAAAGAGCATTGTGACAGGAATACTTTGTGTTATTTTATTCTTGTAGTAAAAATAGCAGCGAGGTATTGCAATTCATTGTTCTACACTCGTAGTAAATCATTGCATTGTAAAGAGTCTTTTTATATAATATTTTAGAGCTTAGTCCAAACTAACTGCGGAACCTCACTGCTATTTTAATATCTGGAACTCTTGATAATATAACCGGCACAGGAATGGGCCTACACATTAAATAATGTTCATTAAAACAAAACACAATGTATATTAAATAAAATTAGGTATAGCACATTACATAAATATTCTAAAAAGAAAGAATATGTTTACACCTTCTATATTATTTATTTACTGCATGTTTGCATTGAGTTTTAGTGTGTGAGATGAGTAAAAGTGCACAACACCTGTTTGCCAGTTGATTAGTTTCTCCAACACCTTTTTGCAGTGGATTGTGCAGTTGCAGCGAATCATCGGATTGATTGAAAAATTGGATTCGCGGCAGGGGTCCAGGTTGCAAGTCCGTTGACGCATCAGATTAGCGCCAGACACTTCACTGCTCCATTCCTGGACCTGCGATGATGCCAGCGTGAAAAGGCCGGTCTCCAGAGGAGAGGCGTGCTCGGATTTAATGGCAGCGGTGATAAGAATCTTAACTAAATTCAGGTGCGCCTCATCACGGACCACCAAACGGAGAATAGGCCTAGTCACTCCCCCCTCCTCTCTCTTCTGTCCACTCCCTTCAGGAGGCTACGAAGAGTGTGTGTGATTCAAGGGGTGGGTTGTTGCTGACATCGGGAGGAGATTGTCATGTTACAGATGATAAAACTAAATGAAAATGTAAAACACGGATTTCAGAAAAAATTAAATGGTAAACAGAGTTTTGAGAAAAAGGGGGAAATTATTTTTTTTATTACATAGGGCCCAAGATTAGTCGACCACCCTGACATCCTTAGTACTTCTGTCTTATCTATGTATAACAGAAATGGTAAGAGTGGTGTGGTAGAATTCTATTTTAAAAACGACCAATGTCTTGTAGACTTTTAGTGCTGCTACCTCAGCCTCTTCCATTTCTCTGTTCGATATCTGAGTACTTCGTTTCAAACAAATAAGGCTGGCCATAGAAATGCATCTCCTCTTTGTCTTCAAACTCTTCATACATGTTTTGTTCTCAGGACCCTGTTCTTTGTACATCGCTTAATACATCTGAGAGGATAAGACGTATTTCAGATCTTCTAATCGTGATAATTCCTCTCTAGCTAATTCTGTTCTTCAAACCTATGAGCGGAGCATAGCAAGATGGCGCCGAGTATGGCTGCTGCGTCGCGAGCTCCGTTAAAACACTGCAGTTTATTGTTTGTTTTGTTTACAGTTCTGTGTTTTTTTGTCTTGGATGTTGTCTGCCTTATTGTGTACGACAGACAAACGCTTTTGGACATTGGTTCGGCAATCACACACCGAAAACCGGACTTCACATTCCTCAATGCCGACCCGCGGTTTACAAACACGCCAGCGGAGCCCTTTGTTTGGGCTGCTCGGCCGCGGAAACGCAGAAGGAAAAGAGGAAAAAGAGCCGGCGTTCTCATCAGATTAAGACGTCGCGCAAATCGCCCCCCGCTACCCAGTATACTACTGGAAAATGTTCAGTCTCTGGACAACAAGCTCTGCGAGCTGAGAGCGCGGATCTCTTTCCAACGAGAGACGAGAGAATGCTGTGTTATCTGTCTTACGGAAACCTGGTTGTCCGCGGAGATTCCAGACTCGGCCATCGAACCCACGGGTTTCTCCGTGCACCGAGCGGACAGAGCGAAAGACATCTCAGGTAAAAGCAGAGGTGGAGGTGTATGTTTTATGAACAACAAATCATGGTGTGATCAGAGGAATGTACATTTTATCAGGTCTTTCTGCTCTCCTGATCTGGAATTTCTCATGCTTCTGTGTCGACCATTCTGGCTACCGAGGGAATTCACAGCGGTCATTATCACAGCTGTGTACATCCCCCCACAAGCCGACACAGACCGGGCACTTAGGGAACTGTATGGCAGTATAAGTCAGCAGGAAACCGCGCACCCTGAGGCCGCGTTCATTGTTACCGGGGACTTCAACAAAGCCAACTTCAAAACAATAGCACCAAAATACCACCAACACATCAGCTTTAACACACGAGGGGACCGGGTTTTGGATCATTGCTATTCTCCTTTCCGGGATGGCTACAAATCCCTCCCCCGCCCACCATTTGGCAAATCTGACCACTCTTCAGTTCTGCTTCTGCCCGCTTACAGGCAGAAACTGAAACGGGAATCACCCGCCCTCAGAATGATCCAGTGCTGGTCGGACCAATCAGACTCTGCGCTACAGGACTGTTTTGATCACGCGGACTGGGAGATGTTCCGGTCTGCCTCCGATGACGACATCGAGGTTTACGTTGATAGCGTAACGTGTTTCATCAGGAAGTGCGTAGAGGACGTTGTTCCGACGAAAAACATACGGATCTACCCCAACCAGAAACCCTGGGTTAACGGCGATGTTCGCGCGGCACTTACTGCGCGGACCACCGCTTTTAATTCCGGGAACGCGGAGGAGCGTAAACAAGCCAGTTATGCCCTCCGTAAATCCATCAGCACAGCCAAACGCCAGTACAGGCACAAAATTGAAGGTCAGTTCAACACCACTGACTCCAGAAGTATGTGGAAGGGAATTAACATCATCACGGACTATAAACAGAATAAAAACTCCGCCATGAACACCGTTGCCTCTCTCCCGGACGAGCTTAATACATTTTATGCTCGTTTCGAGAACAACAACACCGCCCTCGCGGAGAGAGCACTCGCGGCCGATACTACAGATCCTTTCGACGGGTGAACATCCATAAAGCCGCGGGTCCAGACGGCATTCCGGGCCGCGTCATCAGAGCATGCGCGAACCAACTGGCTGGTGTTTTTACGGACATTTTCAACCTGTCCCTCTCCCTGTCTGTAGTCCCCACATGCTTCAAAACATCAACCATTGTGCCTGTACCGAAGCAAGCCAAAATCACTTGCTTAAATGACTGGCTTCCTGTTGCTCTGACCCCCATCATCAGCAAATGCTTTGAGAGGTTGATCAGAGATCACATCTGCTCTGTTCTGCCCACCTCTTTGGACCCATTGCAGTTTGCCTACCGTAACAACCGCTCCACTGATGATGCCATTGCATCTACAATACACACTGCTCTTTCCCACCTGGAAAAAAGGAACACATATGTGAGAATGCTGTTTGTAGACTACAGTTCAGCATTTAACACCATAGTGCCCTCCAAGCTTGATGTGAAACTCCGGGCTCTGGGCTTAAACAGCTCTCTGTGCAGCTGGATCCTGGATTTCCTGTCAGGCAGACGTCAGGTGGTTAGAATGGGCAGCAACATCTCCTCATCACTGAAGCCCCGCAGGGCTGTGTTTTCAGCCCACTCCTGTATTCCCTGTACACACATGATTGTGTGACGACACATAGCTCCAATGCCATCATTAAGTTTGCTGACGATACGACGGTTGTAGGTCTGATCACTGACAATGATGAAACAGCCTACAGAGAGGAGATGCACACTCTGACACGCTGGTGTCAGGAGCACAACCTCTCCCTCAACGTCAGTAAAACCAAGGAGCTTGTGGTGGACTTCAGGAAGAAAGACAGAGAACACAGCCCCATCACCATTAATGGAGCACCGGTGGAGAGAGTCAGCAGTTTCAAGTTCCTCGGTGTCCACATTACCGAGGAACTCACATGGTCCGTCCACACTGAGGCCGTTGTGAAGAAGGCTCACCAGCGCCTCTTCTTCCTGAGACGGCTGAGGAAGTTCGGAATGAACCAACACATCCTCACACTGTTCTACACTAGTACTGTTGAGAGCATCTTGACTGGCTGCATCACCGCCTGGTACGGCAATAGCACCGCCCACAACCGCAAAGACCTGCAAAGGGTGGTGCGAACGGCCAGAAACATCATCGGAGGTGAGCTTCCCTCCCTCCAGGATATATATAACAGACGGTGTGTGAAGAAAGCTCGGAGGATTATCAAAGACTCCAGCCACCCGAGTCATGGGCTGCTCTCACTGCTTCCATCAGGCAGGCGGTATCGCAGCATCAGGACCCGCACCACCCGACTACATGACAGCTTCTTCCCACAAGCAATAAGACTTTTGAACACATGATCTCTCACGATCAACAATCAGCACTGCACTTTATTAATCCTCACTCTGTCAATATATTCTCCCAATTCAGTTAGTGTTTATATATATATATTTATACCCGTATCTAGTGTGTGTATTCTACATTGTGTGTATTGTGTACATTTGTTATGTAAATTGTTGTGTAGGTATGTGTACATTTGTTATGTAAATTGTTGTGTAAGTTTGTTATGTAAATTGTTTTGTGTAATATGTTGTTTATTGTAAAGTGGTTTATGTCTCGTCACTGTCATTACTGCTATGTTGCTCGGAACTGCACACAAGAATTTCACCTGCTGTTGCACTCGTGTACACAGTAGTGTGACAATAAAGTGATTTGATTTGATTTGATTTGATTTGATTAAAATATCTGGATTGAGTTGTCTGAGATAAATGTGCATTCCTGTGTTTATTGAAAAGGGCACATATATTGATACTTGAAACCATGACCAGTAATGCATCGATTGGTTGACGACAGTAGACCAATATTAAAGACGCCATACACTTAAGTAAAAATATTAATTATATACAAATTATTACATTATTTATTGATATACTCTTATATTATGGATTTATTATTTTGATATATGTATTGTAAATATATACATACAATAAATAGGCCTATACAGTAGTTACATTTATACTACTAGATATTTCTGTATTATTTAATTCATAGAGAGCCGTCAACATTATTGTGCATGCTGGCCAAACTGAAAGTTTGGAGGAAAGTCTTAGAGGAGACCTATTATCCCCCTATTTAGAAGATGTAATATAAGTCTCAGGTATCCCCAGAATGTGTCTGAAGTTTCAGCTCAAAATACCCCACGAATCATTATACCAGGCTGTAAATGCCTCTTTTTGGGTGGAATCAAAAACGTTGATTTTGTGCATGTCAATGGTAATTTTAGCTACATTAGCCGTGGAATCAGCTAACAAGCAAACATTCACAAAATATAAAGTGTGATAATTAAATCTTCAGTATATAAAGCTGGAACACGAACAGTTGGTACTGATCCATGCTTGAGAATCAAATTGTTTGAAAATCCTGCTTTATATTAACACTCATTCACAAAGCGGTCTGGTTTAAACATTTTGTATGTTTTGGGGCAAATTTCCTTCAAAAACAAAACTTGTCCACTGTGTCTTTAGTGGCTCTGATACTGGGAGTACATGAAGACTCTTGTTCACTTTTACAGCCAACAACAGAACACTTATGACACTTACGATGCCGAGACATTCTTCTAAATGAAAGTAAATCACTCAGGGGAGGATATATGATAATAGGGTGGAGTCCGTCACCAGTTGTGGGCAAAGGCCTGTTCTAACGTGACATCACGTTAGAGCAGAAAAAAAAACAAATTCATTTTAACACTGTTTTTGATTAATAGAAATATAAGAAAGAGTGGGTGACTTAACATTGTAGGGTGGTTGTGTACACACTGTCGACTCACATTTATGTACAAACACCACGTAATAGTGAATTTTGCATAATAGGTCCCCTTTATGGAAACCCAGCCAAAGCAGCTAAAATAAAGAGAAGTGAATAAATGAAATCTGTAGCTGTTACTTTTAATTTGCAGAATGTTTTTATTTTAATGTCACACATGTTGTGTAAATAATTGTATATCCTGATTTTAATTAGCATAATTGTTCTTACTATTAATTCAATATAATTTTCTCTAATGTACAAGGGTATAAAGGGTATATCATGAAAGATTTTTTTTTGTATTATATAAGTTGTGCACATTTCTAATGGCTCCTTTATTTAGTTCTCTTGAACTGTAAAGTGCAAATATAACCCAGGTCAATGCAGACAGACATCCCTGTAGTTAATGCATGAAAAATGATTTCCAAATTTTAGACTCAATAAGGATTGGGTCAAATCATCAACTAAGAAATCCATATAATTATCTAATCAATGTACAAGAAACTGGGTCCTGGTTTAATGCAGCTGAGTAGTGTTCTGTTGTTACTATCACTGTGGCGGATCTTTTTCGATAAAAAAAAAAGAAGAAGAGTTTTAGCTCTTGCAAGCGGGAACTTTGTATTCTGTTACTCTTGTGCACTCTCATGAATGCACACAGGAGAACAACGGTTGGTGAAGATTTTCAATGAATAATACATTAGATTGTTTTTTCTCACCAAACCTTATTGTATGCATTCAAAATGAGACATGAGTCACATACAATAAATTATTAGACTTCTTATTAAACTTTTGTATGCACTTTGAAGGTTGCCGTCACTATAAACTGCCATTGTATGACATCACTGAGCACAATTTTTTTTCAAAATGTCTCCCTTTGTATTAAGAAAATGTCAAAAGTAATTTGGGCTTATAACATAAGGTTTAGTAAACAATGTCTGAAATTTAATTTGTTGTTAAAGGGTAAGGGTTAGGGCTATCGAGCATTTATTTTTGAGATATATTTTGTGTGGAGCTCTGAGAGCTGAAAACAGACTTCAGCCTGCACGTGATGTGTGTGTGTGTGTGTGTGAGAGAGAGAGAGAGAGAGAGAGAGAGAGAGAGACAGACACACACACACACACACACACACACACACACACACAACAGAGCACCACTCATTTACATGCTAAATGTAAGCGTGCTGCACATGCAGACTATATATTTATTTATTAAATGCAGCCTTTGAAGATTCACAAAGCTATCGTATGTCTTCAAGGGACTTTAAATAAAAAATCTTCGGATACCCGATCCGGTTGAAATCATCAGTATCGGAGCCGATACTGATCCAGGTTTAGGATTGGTGCATCCCTAGTTTAGTTCATAAGATCTTAAAGCATAAAACCAAAAATACTTGTAATCAGTCTAGACTCATAACCCGGAAGTCTCCAGTTTGAGCCCAGGCTGGTCAAACCGATATACTAAACATATGGTAAGACACTTAAGCCAGCTATTAATCAGTTAAACCATCCTCAATGTTAAATAACCATAAATGACAAGGATTGATTTAAACTGCTATCCTACTGTGCTTTTAATAACAGATTCTTTTTTTATTTCAGTTGATGTTGATGTTTGATGTTTTATTTATTTATGCGAAATTTCTATTTTCAGTTGAATGCAGAGGCGATGTCAGGCAGTAAGGTGCTAGGAGGGGCGCGGCGGCGACGGACACGCTGCCGGCGCTGTCAAGCCTGTATGCGGACCGAGTGCGGTGAGTGCCACTTCTGCAAGGACATGAAGAAATTTGGTGGACCAGGGCGGATGAAACAGTCCTGCCTGCTCAGGCAGTGCACTGCAGTGAGTAAACCTCAAATAAAAACCTGTTCACAGTACTGAGTGGTTCTTCAATAACCTATTACAATTTTACACAAATAATGAATTCAAAATATTCAGTTATAGATAGTGGTGTACCGTTCAGGATATTGAGGGCCGATACTGATCACCAATTTTTTAACTCTTAAGATTGGTTGATACCGATTTTTTTTAAAAAAAATGTGCCCTTTGCCACACTTTTGAAAGTTATATGCTGCAGTTACTGTACATGTTTATGCCCCACACAGTCAAATTACATTCTCCCGCTCCAGGTGGTTGGCCGGGAGCCCTTCCCCACTCGTGGTCCCCTCTTGACCCCACCGTGTTTAGTTCCATGTGAGCACACATCATATTTCACAAAGAAGTACTATCTATTCTACAAATTCTACATCAAACTTGGGGAATGTCAGGCCTTAGGGCTGTATAAGGCCCGTGAGGCCATTTGAGAAATAATTTGAAAAGCAAAAAACTGCCTTGATTCAATTAACCTGAAAAAAAAATCCTTTTCAAAGGGTAAATGATAACAACACAAAATATTGTATAATAGACAGACCTGTAGTGTTTTTGGTGTGTGAGCACGTAACCGAATGCGTACATTAATTTCAACCCATCAGAAATTGCAAGCAACTGTATGGCCTGCAAATAATATGTAAATTCGCAAATGGCCCTTAATGGAAAAAAGGTTCCTCCACCCCTGTTCTACACCATCATTGAACCAATACATACCATATCATTATTTAAAATGACAAAGGTTGGCAAAATTAATTTGTCTCATATTATTACTATATATATATATATATGATCAGTGATAAACCACCTGCCTAATATTGTGTAGGTCCCCCCTCGTGCCACCAAAACAGTGCCAACCCGCTTCTCAGAAAAGCATTCTGAGATGCTATTCTTCTCACCACAATTGTACAGAGCGGTTATCTGAGTTATCGTGGACATTGTCAGTTCGAACCAGTCTGGCCATTCACTGTTGATCAAAGAGGAATGTTTCCGTCTACAGAACTGCCGCTCATTGGATGTTTTTTTGTTTCTGGCACCATTCGGAGTAAATTCTAGAGACTGTTGTGTGTGAAAATCCCAGGAGATCAGCAGTTACAGAAATACAGGTGCTGGTCATATAATTAGAATATCATCAAAAAGTTCATTTATTTCAGTAATTCCATTCAAAAAGTGAAACTTGTATAATGTATACATTCATTCCACACAGACTAATATATTTCAAATGTTTATTTCATTTAATTGTGATGATTAAAACTAACAACTAATGAAAATCCCAAAATCAGTATCTCAGAAAATTAGAATATTACTTAAGACCAATACAAAAAAAGGATTTTTAGAAATGTTGGCCAACTGAAAAGTATGAACATGAAAAGTATGAGCATGTACAGCACTCAATACTTAGTTGGGGCTCCTTTTGCCTGAATTACTGCAGCAATGCGGCGTGGCATGGAGTCGATCAGTCTGTGGCACTGCTCAGGTGTTATGAGAGCCCAGGTTGCTCTGATAGTGGCCTTCAGCTCTTCTGCATTGTTGGGTCTGCTGTATCGCATCTTCCTCTTCACAATACCCCATAGATTTTCTATAGGGTTAAGGTCAGGTGAGTTTGCTGGCCAATTAAGAACAGGGATACCATGGTCCTTAAACCAGGTACTGGTAGCTTTGGCACTGTGTGCAGATGCCAAGTCCTGTTGGAAAATGAAATCTGCATCTCCATAAAATTGGTCAGCAGCAGGAAGCATGACGTTCTCTAAAACTTCCTGGTAGATGGCTGCGTTGACCTTGGACCTCAGAAAACACAGTGGACCAACACCAGCAGATGACATGGCACCCCAAACCATCACTGACTGTGGAAACTTTACACTGGACTTCAAGCAACGTGGATTCTGTGCCTCTCCTCTCTTCCTCCAAACTCTGGGACCTTGATTTCCAAAGGAAATGCAAAATTTACTTTCATCAGAGAACATAACTTTGGACCACTCAGCAGCAGTCCAGTCCTTTTTGTCTTTAGCCCAGGCGAGATGCTTCTGACGCTGTGTCTTGTTCAAGAGTGGCTTGACACAAGGAATGCGACAGCTGAAACCCATGTCTTGCATACGTCTGTGCGTGGTGGTTCTTGAAGCACTGACTCCAGCTGCAGTCCACTCTTTGTGAATCTCCCCCACATTTTTGAATGGGTTTTGTTTCACAATCCTCTCCAGGGTGCGGTTATCCCTATTGCTTGTACACTTTTTTTCTACCACATCTTTTTCTTCCCTTCGCCTCTCTATTAATGTGCTTGGACACAGAGCTCTGTGAACAGCCAGCCTCTTTAGCAATGACCTTTTGTGTCTTGCCCTCCTTGTGCAAGATGTCAATGGTCATCTTTTGGACAGCTGTCAAGTCAGCAGTCTTCCCCATGTTTGTGTAGCCTACAGAACTAGACTGAGAGACCATTTAAAGGCCTTTGCAGGTGTTTTGAGTTAATTAGCTGATTAGAGTGTGGCACCAGGTGTCTCAATATTGAACCTTTTCACAATATTCTAATTTTCTGAGATACTGATTTTGGGGTTTTCATTAGTTGTCAGTTATAATCATCAAAATTAAAAGGAATGAACACTTGAAATATATCAGTCTGTGTGGAATGAATGTATACATTATCCAAGTTTCACTTTTTGAATGGAATTACTGAAATAAATCAACTTTTTGATGATATTCTAATTATATGACCAGCACCTGTACTCAAACCAGCCCATCTGGCACCAACAACCATCCATACGATTATCTAAACAGCCAATCGTATGGCAGCAGTGCATTGCATAAAATCCGGCAGATACAGGTCAGGAGCTTCAGTTAATGTTCACTTCAACCATCAAATGTTTTCTCAGTGATTTAGACCATGGCATGATTGTTAGTGCCAGACGGGCTGGTTTGAGTATTTCTGTAACTACTGATCTCCTGGGATTTTCATGCACAGCAGTCTCTAGAATTCACTCCGAATGGTGCCAAAAGCAAAAAATATCCTGTGAGCGGCAGTTCTCTGTCATACATGAACTGCACTCATTGGTCACTGACTTGGTGACATTTATCCGGCCTATGCACATCCAGTGATAATTTCAAGAAAACCAGATATGTTTTTTCAGTTTTTCAAGCCATTAACTCAGCGGAGAGTCCCGACGGTCAAGTGATTAAAACCTCCCACTTAGAGATGCTAATTATGTAAATGAAGCTAACACCTGAAAATCATTGGAAAAAGCAGCTAGTGAAATGCTTGCTTAACTGTCATTGAAGTGCAGTTCAATCTCCTAGCTAATAACAGCTACTATTCAAGTACAACAACCACTATATTTATCACTGTTATTCACAATGGGTTTTGGTAAGTGCTTGTGGACTTCCTGTTCCTGTTGCTGACGGCACACTGCATGAGTGTTTGTAGCCTGCTTAGCATTGCTTATTCGTAATCGTTCGTTGTTTGATCCTTTTTCCTTTTAATGTGTATTTCAGTTTTTTCTCTTTTCTACTGTTTCATCTATTTTCATCTATTTTACCTGTTTCTGCTGGTACTTAGCTGTAGTCTGTGTATGTAGCCTGCTAGCTTTTTTAGCATCGCTTATCTGTTTGTTTTCAGCTTTTAATCCTTAACATCTGCCATTTATCAGCACACATTGGGTTTCCCCCCGCATTATTCTCTTATCGCGATTCAACTGCATAGATTTTCTGCGTCCATCCGCTTTCTATTTTTATCGCGGTTAAACAGTATTTTCCGCGTGCATCCGCTTTCTGTTTTTATCGCGGTTAAACTGTGTGCATTTTACAGCACGCACCCATTGTTCTCCTCTGTGGTACACGGATTATTGCATCGATCTCAAAGCACTGCTTATCAAGAACAACCATAACAACAAACAATTGTGCGAGGGATTCACTTCGATCTCAAACCCTCACCGCTCAGCAACAACAACAAAAATCAATTGCGGTAAGTCATGGCATCCGCTCATGTTATTTCTTCCTGCATTGCATGTCACATGTTTACAATAGCTTCTTCCGTCAGCAGTGATGGATTCACATGTGATAAATGTAAGCAATTAGTCAGGCTGACGGAGAAGTTTAATGAGTTAGAGACACACATCCGAAAGCTAGTGGAGGTCAGTGAGAAAGAGAAGCCGGTAGATTCTGTTTTGGATGCGGGTAGAACAGCAAGCAACACACACTTTGGTTCTGGCTGTAGAGCCCCCGCAGCAGGGCATTTGGGTGACGTCTCAGCAGCATACTCGCTTAGCAAAGCGACACCACTCTCCCATTCCTGTTAGGGTTTCCAATCTATCCTCCCCACTCAGTGATGCACCCACTGAGTATCATGTTGAAAGAGCCCTTGTTATTGGTGATTCTATTGTAAGGAACGTGGAAATAGAGACTCCAGCCAGAATTGTTAAATGCATTTTGTGTGCCAGAGCGTCTGACATCAGATCATATTTACAAGTGCTGGCTGATGCTAAATGTAGATTTTCTACAATTGTTATTCATGTCAGCACTAATGATGCCAGTCGGAAATCACTAGAGAGGTGTGTGAATTTGCAAAAACAATTTCAGACACTGTAATATGCTCTGGTCTCCTCCCTGCTCATCATGGTGATGAGGTTTATAGTAGATTAATGTCACTGGATGTCTGAGTGGTGTCTGGAGAATAGAATAGGATTTATAGACAATTGAAAGAGTTTTCAGGGTAGACCTGACCTGTTAAAGAGAGTGACTCCATCCCTTCAGGGAAGGTGCGGCTCTCCTCTTTAGTAATTTGGCTCATAGTATTTGATTAACTGGGGCCCAGGTCAGGAAGCAGACAAACTGGTTAATCCAAATGTCTGCTAGCTGACTTGATGTCACACAGGTCACAAACTACAACACATAGAGACTATATCACCTAGATATCACATAGAGATAACACATGTGTCTGTTCCCCCAAACTGCTAAACACAAAACTCTCAATAAATCATATAGAAAAAACTGATTAAGGTCAAACTTAAACAAAACACTTAAAGATAAACATCATATGAAGATAGGGCTACTAAACATTAGATCTCTTTCTAACGAAGCATTAATTGTAAATGAGATAATTACAGATATTAGTTTGGATGTGCTCTGTTTAATTGAAACCTGGATTAAACCTGATTAGTTTAAATGAATCTGCTCCCCCAGGCTATTGTTATAAACATGAGCCTCATCTGAAGGGTCGAGGAGGAGGCTTACAGTGAAGCTTTTGGTGTTACTCAGAGGACAGGAAATACATTTAATTCTTTTGAACAAATAATGCTTAATGTGACAACATCAGATATAAATAAATAAAAAACACTGTTGTCTTTTACCCTTGCTACAGTATATAGATCACCCAGGCCTTATTCTGATTTCCTTGGTGAATTTGCAAATTTTTTTATCAGATCTTGTAGTTACTGTAGCTAGAGATTTAATTTTTGGTGACTTCAACATTCACATAGATAATGAAAATTACACATTGGAATTAGCATTTATTGATATTCTCAACTCTCTTGTAGTCAGACAAAATGTAACCAGACCAACTCATCACCATAATCATACGCTAGATTTAATTCTGTCATATGGAGTTGATGTTGATAATATAGAAATTCTTCCGCAGTGCATTACCTTGTCTCTTGGTTGCTGCGATCAGCTAATGTTACTCAATCTACACCACGCTATCGTTCAGGTAGAACTATTCTTTTGACCACTAAAGATAGCTTCACTATAAACTTCCAAATCTATCTCATACACTCAGTAAACCCCAAAGCCTAGAAGAACTTTATGAAATAACAGAGAATATAAATTTAGTCATCTCTAGTACTCTTGTGTCGCCAACCTTCCATTAAAGTAAATTAAAGAAAAAAGCCCTGCACCATGGAACAATGATCACACTCATGCTCTCAATAGAGAGAAGCTCGGGAAAATGGAGCACAAGTGGAAGAATACAAAATTAGAGCTATTTTGCGGTGCATGGAAGGATAGTTTCTGTAGATACAGACAGGCACTAAAAGCTGCCAGGTCAGCATATTTTAGCAAACTCGTAGAAAATAACCACAACAATCCTAGGTGTTTATTCAGTACTGTTGCTAAATTGGTTAGGAATAAAGCCTCAACAGAACCAGAAAATTCGTCACAGCACAAGAGTAATGACTTCATGAATTTCTTTACGGATAAAATTTTAATAATCAGAAATAAAATTGGAATAATTATGTAATCATCTGTCACAGTACCTCAGAAAACGGTGTCTCATAATTTTCCTGAAGTGCAACTTCAATCCTTCTCTGTCATAGGTCATGAAGAACTAACAAATCTTTTCGAAACATCAAATCCAAAGAATGTATCTTAGATCCAATACCAACCAAGCTCTTAAAAGAGATATTCCCTGTAATCTCAGAACCTCTTCTTAATACTATTAACTCCTCTCTATCCTTAGGACATGTCTCAATAAACTTTAAAATGGCAGTTATCAAACCACTTATTAAGAAGCCACAACTTGATCCTGGAGAACTGGTTAAATTATAATTATAATTAATTATAAACTAATTATAGACTGATTTCAAATCTCCCATTTATGTTGAAATACTAAAAAAGGTAGTGTCCTCCCAAATATGTTAATTTCTACAGAGAAATAGTATATATGAACAATTCACAGAAAAGGGACTGCACTTATCAGAGTTACATATGACTTGCTCTTATCATCAGTTTGTGGCTGCATTTCACTTCTATTGCTTTTAGATCTTAGTTATGCATTTGACACGATAGATCACAAAATTCTCTTGAATATGCTAGAGAATTATGTTGGCATTTGTGGAGTTGCATTTGCATGGTTTAGGTCCTATTTAGCAGACTGCTACCACTTTGTATGTGTAAACAGGAAATATCAAACCAAACAAAAGTATGGAGTGCCGCAGGGATCAGTTTTAGGGCCTCTGCTTTTCTCCTTGTATATTCTTCCCCTGGGAGATATTATCAGGAATCATGGAATAAGTTTCCACTGTTATGCCGATGATACCCAAGTTTATATTTCTTCAAAACCTGATGAGATTTCACAATTCTCCAAATCAGCAGATTGTATCAATGAAATAAAAGAGTGGATGGCCAGAAATTTTCTTCTATTCAATTCCGAAAAAAAGAGGTACTAATTGTTGGACCAAAAACCTCTACAAGCCATTAAAATATAATTTGTCTCTCGATGAATGTGCTGTTACAGTGTCTTCAACAGTGAAGAAATTCGGTGTTATATTTGATTCCAATCTTTACTTTGAAAATCAAATTACCAATGTTTGTAGAACAGCATTCTTCCACCTAAGAAATATTGCTAAATTACGACACATGCTCTCTGTCGCTGATGCTGAAAACGAATTAATGCTTTCATGACCTCAAAACTGGATTACTGTAATGCATTACTGGGAGGATGTCCAGCAAGATCAATAAATAAACTTCAATTAGATCAAAATGCAGCAGCCAGAATGCTGACTAGAACCAGAAATATGATCGTATTAGCCCCATTTTATTGTTGTTACATTGGCTACCTGTTAAATTTCATATTCATTTATAATTCTGTTAACTACGTACAAAGCTTTGAATGGTCTAGCTCTGTAGTACTTAAGTGACATTCTACCACGTTATATTCCATCACGTTCATTACGATTGCAAAATTCTGTCCCGTTTATAGTTCTTTGAATATCAAAATCCACAAAAGGAGGTAGATCCTTTTCATATTTTGCTCCTAAACTATGGAATAGTCTCTCTAATGCTGTTCGAGATGCAGACACACTCACCTAGTTTAAGTCTAGACTAAAGACTCCTATTTAGCCAGGCATACACCTTATCTTCACCTCACAATTAGGCTGCTTTAATTAGGTCTGCTGGAACCAGAAAAATGTATCATGATCTATAACTCTGCAATAAATTTAATGGCATCTATGCTAATATTATTCTATTTGTTTCCCTGTCTCAACCTCATGACTCATATACTGAGGTCACCAGAACCGGCTGGATCCAGCTCCATACCTGTTTCGTGTTGTACTCCACTGCTAAGTGCCGCTGAGTTTGGCAGCCGGTGCCAGCCAAACATCACTGCAGTCTATTACGATGGAGTTCAGAGGATGAATTGATGCCAACACCAACCATAAGACATGGCATACTTCATATGCCATTGCTTGGGATAGACCTAACCGAAATTACCTGCCAGGTTGAACTGCGATGCACCTCACTGAACTCTGCCTGCATCACCTCGGTCTAATGATGGACTACACTCTTGAAATGGAATACTGTACATCGACTATCAATTAATTGCCAACAAAAGCCTTCATCAGCCAACTAACCAAGACAATTGCATCTATGTAAACTTCTGCAGTTAATCCAGGATTGACTTCAAAGACATTAGTCAATAATCGTACAGTTCATACAAATTATTTGTTTAAACACTGACCCCTTAACACTTACTTTTTATTTCATTTAATTTAGTAATAATAATTTTAAACCATTACTTGCAGTAAATACAGCATGGATAAAAGACATTAGTCATTAATCTTAGTTTATACAAAATCTTTGTTTAAACACTCCCCATAACACTTAGTTTAATAATTTTAAACCATGACTGGCATTATATTCATGATGTAAGCCAGAGGGGAACTGGCCCCCACTGTGAGTCTGGTTTCTCCCAAGGTTATTTTTCTCCATTTAATCAACATCTTATGGAGTTTTGTTTTCCTTGCCACAGTCACCTTCAGCTTGCTCACTGGGGTTATTAATACAATTATTATTTAATTTAATTATTTTATCAAATTACACAATGATGATTCTTAGACTATAGACATTACAGTTCTATCGTCTGTTAATGCCTGATCTTCTGTAAAGCTGCTTTGAAAAGATGTGTGTTGTGAAAGGCACAATACAAATAAAAATGACTTGACTCTGCTTGACAAAATGCTTCTCCTGTAGTCAGTAGCAATGAGGATACTTTGTATAGCTGTATATCTCAAAAAGTGCTCAGTCCACCCCTTTAAATTAACAACTTTAAGTCTACAAGGCACTTGTAAGTGTGATATTGCTTTTATATAATAGTTCAACAAACATGTAAGTAAATAACTAAGGAAAAACTAAGGACTGTGCCAATAAATTTGCTTGTGTGTGGAAATACTTTCTTACACCACGAATCAGGATCTGGCATTGCTAGTTCAAAAGATGCACCCAATCCTCCATTACTAATTCACAAGTGTCACAGAGACTGCTCTTAAAAATCTGTACTGCTCTTACAATTTAGTTTGGAATGCCACAAACACAAGTGGAGTGATGCAAACAGTGATGCGTCACAGAGCTGATATGACTCCTTTATCATCACTCTTGCAACGCCTCTCATCCAATCAGATTCTAGGACCAGAACTAACTGTTGTATATAGATTTTAATGCACTTCATGGAGTGCATATAAATCGGTTAAAGATACATCGTATCTGTATACATGTTGGATTTAAATGCACTTCAAGGAATATTCCTGGTTTAATACAATTTAATCCCAATCTAAAGAATTTTAGGCACAATATTGTTTACAACAAAAAATATTTTCAACTCATCCCTCATTTAAGAAAAAGAAAAGAAAATGTGGTTATAGTTAGGCACTTACAATGAAAGTGAATGGTGCCAATCAATACACATTAAAAGACAAGTTTCACAAGTATAGCCACAAGATGTAAACATTATTCATGTTAACATGATTTTGGTGTAATAAAATCACTAACTAACCTAATCAGTATAAAGTTATATCCAGTATTACAACTTTGTTATCATGAAGACGCAATGGCAGTAAGCCCTATTAATAATGTTAACATGACTCTAATGTGATAAACGAGTCTTGTTGCTATACTGAGTGTATTTTATTCTTCATAGACTGGCCCCTTTTACTTCCATTGACTTTTTTTAAATAAATGAGGGACAGGTTTTACTTGTTTTTTGTGGTAATCAATATTATGCCACAAATGCTGTCGTTTTAGCTTAACTTGAATTGAAATTGGAATATTATTTTAAGAAAATGGCTTATTCCAAGATTCTTGCAGAAAGCAGTGTTCTGAAATATAATGCACAAGCAAACACCATTTTCCTTACACTGCTTAAAGTATTAAGAGAAAGTGATTTAACACATCTAGGTTTCTGCGGAAGAATGCATCACGTGTGGCCATGTAAACACACAAGCTGTGTTTTTATAGGTTTTTTAAAAAGTGTTTGTGCATGGAAAAGACTGGAAAACAAATGTCACCTTTCTGCAGCCGGTGTTGCCACACACAGCCGTGTGTTTTGCATGTGGTGAAGCTGGAAAGGAGGACACAGTGGAGTCAGAGGAGGAGAAATTCAGCCTCTCACTCATGGAGTGCACCATCTGCAATGAGATCATCCACCCCAGCTGCCTGAAGGTCTAAAAACACACCTTTTGTCGAGTTCTTACAAGAGGGATAGTTATAACAAAAAAACTAACAAACAAAAATCAGCTGTTTTCTGCATGTTTTTCATATATACAAGACTCCAGAATGATATAAGATGTATGCCTGGTCATAAAACAATAATGATATCTTCCCACAGATGGGTAAGTCTGAAGGCATTATCAATGATGAGATCCCAAATTGCTGGGAATGTCCTAAGTGCCACAAGGAAGGAAAAACCAGTAAGGTAAGACATATTGTGTGCTACAATATTTGGAAAAGAACTATCTCTGGCGTTTATGCTACTGTGTATACCAGGGGACACGCACCTGTATACCAGTTTAGCTCTTGATGTAATCCTTAATCATAATGACGTAGTGTGTTTTATGTAGTTATAATGAGCAAAACACTGTAACAGTGTGACTAGACTGTGTTTGTAAACAGACGTGTGCAGCACGAGCAAGCAATTTATCACAGGCCAGCAGTGCAGATGAATTCAAACAGTGCTTAACCTTTGGTAAATCATGCGACGCATGGTCACGCTGTACAGATGAAAGTTTACATTTTTGTCTTTATTTATTGCTTTTTGTTTTCAGAACAAATTTTGGTTAAAATAAAAACATACTGCTATCCATGCTTGACATTTTCAACCCAGCATAAACCCTCCTTTTGACAGTGAATCCTAAAACTTAATTACTAAGGGAAAAGAGCAAACAAACACATCGTGGGGTTAAAATTTTTTGTCTGATACAAAATCTAAACTAAACCCGGAAATAAGGTTTCAGAATTTAGCAAAATGTATGACAAAACAAATAGAAAATAGATTATTATTACTTATGACAGAAAATATAAGTATATATATGTGACAAACTTCACAGTCACCAATATAAAAGAGCACACAGGGAACTGGGTTCACAAGCCGAAGGTAAGCTTTCTTTTAATGTCAGCACTTCCACAGTACAGCTTTTGTATCAGTGTTTTAACTATAAATTATTTTCAGTGCACAATCGTGGTCTCTGCCGAACTCTCTCTCCAACTGGAGGTGCTGACGCTCTTTTATGCCGCTCTCCCCGTACTCACTGAAATCAGAGACAGGTGTTAGACATAATTTAGCTCAGGTGCAAGCGCCCTTACCGCTTTCTCCCCTCGGACGGGCGCTTGACCACGCCCCCGCTGCCACAATATAGAAATACACAATAAGCAGTATATATTGTACATACGTCAAAATGTTTGCCAACATCTGGTGAATATCGTACCCAATCATATCCAAGTTAAAGTATACCAGAGTGTAGGGCGTAATATCACAGAACCTGTCAAGCTCAAGTCTGATTTCACCCCAATTTCACACCAAAATAAATGTGATTTATTTCCGCAGTAGTTTCATGCATCTTTTTGCACTCTCTAGCCATGTCATTGCTGCTAAATTTTTGAAATTTGTCAAAGTGTCTGCTACTAGTTGTAGTGTGCACACTAAAAGACTGTTGAAGATGGGTACATGCTGGATTTACTTTTTTATTTCAGGGTTTACACATAACGCACATTCAACACATTGCATCCGAATATATTAAACAGTGCATCTCAAGCACAACTGTTATTACTCAGCACCATAAACTATCAAACAGTCACGACATTTAAAATATTCATGAATGAAATGGTTGGCTTACATTTTTGATCTGGTCCAAGTGTTTTTAACTGCCCATCCTTCAATAACAGTTCCTTTGCAAAGCTTGAATCGTATTATGAATGTTTCACAAGCAGTCCACACTGACATGAGCTGAAAAAAAAATGCACAGTGAAATGACTCACACTAAGGCGCACATTGCCGGAAACACATAGAAACGGTCAAAGACATCCATTTAGTTCATGTTTACATACACAACTGTTAAAAATAGCACAGATGTGTGAAAGAGCATGTCCATGACAAGCGACAAGAGGCAGAGCATCTGAATGAAAGATAATGGCTCCTCTTCAGAGTTCTAATTTGACACCGCGTTTTTTAAAAGAGGCAAGATACATGATAGCATTCAAAGAGTCTGTGTAGGGCATGTTAATATACAAAAATAATTAAAAATAGACCAGATGGGTCCTCTTTGGTCTTCAGGAATAATTAGTCACACAAGGCCTGTCTGTCCTGCTCTCTTGAACTGACCGCCAGTGAGTGGGAGCCAAGGGTGCGATGACACGTGTTATGTGATGTGTAAACACAAATGAGCAATGTCTCATGACATCACAAACAGACAGATTTCTAAACGAGATGTTTCAGCAGGGTGGTAAATATAAATGTTTTTTAAACTGGGGAGGAATTTTGAGTTCTGAAATTTACAGTATGTTATAGTATAGGTACCTCTTTTATTTTTAAATATCAACAATTTGATTCTCCATTTCATTACCCCTTTAATGTTTTGTCCTTTGTGATTGACATTTCTTTGTACTATAATGCAAAAAAGTACTTGGTAGTATGGTAGTATTTGTTGTTTGGCTTTATGCTAATTTAAATATTAATCAATCACTTTATTTGCCAGTGCAGGAATGCAGTAGACTTTGCTTTGGTTAAAAAATAAGTGCATTTGACTTATCTGTTACCCAAAAATTGACAAAACAAATGAAAGGAGGAGGTTGGGAATTAACCCAGATTTCTATCACACGGATGCAGGTGGTTTTTGTGTGATTTGGCTAATGGCTACTGTAATATTTATGTTAGAATGAGGTTGAAGCATGAATTTAAATGTCAAGCACTTAAAAGTAGATTTGGCTTAATTGTATACAGGGACGTCGTTAGGCCTATTTTAGGGGGGCTGAAGCTACCCCAAAATGTTCCTAAGCCCTCCTAAATGATAATAAGAACAACAATAACAATTCGATTTATCAATAACCGTATCCTCATTCATATTCAGAATTAGACGCAACAAATTATATATATACAGCTACAAAAAATAGCCGAAAAGTCGGAAGTTGGACAGAAGTACAAAGAGTCGTTGTGCTATCAAGATGATGCACCGCACCGTCTCATTGCATTGGTGTGAACTGTGGCAGCTTTCAGAGCGTTGCAGACCGGAGCACTGCAAGTAACTGGAGGATTCATCTCGTCTCGTCGTTACTCTAGTTTGGTCTGAGTTGAGCTCGCTATGCACCCTCCCGCCCACACACACCGATACACACGCTAATGGTGAAAGGAAGATTGGTAAGTGTCGTGATACAGAGTGAAATTGTATGTTGTTTTTAATTAACTGCTTACCTTTAGATACGTTTTCTTGAGGTAAAGGAAAGGGGATATTTTGGTTTGCTATGGAAAACTGTAGACTGTAGAGTGAACAAGCAAAATACAAGAAATGGTTAACTTAGCGAGCTAATCACAACTCTTTATTCTTTGCCAATAATATAACCTATCTCTATAATAGGCATATAAAACAATATCAATCCCCATAGAATGTTGTTGTCACTGAAAACGAAATGTCATAGGGTCCCTGTTAATACTATTACCGTTGTATCCTTCAATTCATTGAGCATTTTTTGATGCTTCCACCAATGAAGTAGACAATAAACAAAAAGTAACTGTTGACTGTGGTTTTGAAAATGATTTCATTCTTAATTTTCCTTTATTTGAATACTGCCTTTTTGTTGTTGATTTATATCATACATTGTATACATCATTTGGCAGAATAAATCATCTTTAATTGAGAAACGCTCAAACCTGTGTTGTCAAATTTCACTATGACCTTAAAATTCTGGTTCTTGGGTTAAACTGTATGCAAGCCAAACTACACAGTGAAATTACACTCTGATTGAACCAATCCACAGCGCAGTTACAGTAATTAGAGTAATTAAATAGCATTCTGTGGACAACTTATCTTATATAGAGAGGAATTAGATATAGTATGCTATTACTTTATCATACATTTACATGAGCAGACAGATAGCATTTAAGTCATTGCTTATAGAATAACTCATCAGGAGCAAAGTCTGGCCTGAGTAAATTCCCCCAAGCAGCTTTGATGTGTCTAAAAGCAACATTACAGTAACTTTTCTTTTACAGAGTAGAAATGGAAAAGAGGATATGTCTGTCCCATTTTACTTGTTAACATCTTGGTTTCTTGACTGGTTGTTGACATAAGTGTAGCTCTAGATGTGAGTGCAAAGATTTTGCAAACGCAAGTTACAAATACCCTGGGGGCTAAGCCCCCCCCGTCTTCCAATCCTAGTGACGTCCCTGATTGTATATTTGTATGCATTGTGTTTTACTGTCCCACTGTCTAAGCATTGATAATATAGATGTCATGAGGATGTCATGCCTTCACTGTTATAGTAATATAAGTGTGTACTGATCTTTCAGGATCAGGGAGATGGTTTAGGAAAGAGAAGGATGGACAATGGGGAAGTGAGTCGCTGGAAGCTAACAGATGACCCTCCACCCAGTAAAAAGAAGGCCCCATCTCTAGAAGATACAGCACGTCATGATGGACATAAACGTAAGAAGGAGAAGGAGCTGCCACAAGACAGTGGTTCAAAAAAGAAGGTAAATGCTACAGAGCAGTATACATTATTCATGCTTCATAGATCACAGCAATATTATATTATCTGAAATAAGTTTTGTTTCTACCTGACTGATGCGCCAAGACCTCTCTGGTACAATTCCCACCGGTTAGTCAAACAGCCAGTCATGATCTACTATCAAGGTATTTTCACAGTGACAGCAATTTAAAATGTAATGAAACCCCTAGTAGGGATGCACAATTAATCGAAATGCAAATGAAAGCGTGATATGCCCTTGTGCGATTATTAAACAACAAAGGACTGGGATTTAAATAAATAAATAAATCTGCTCGCTTCATAGTTTATGTGTACTGCTCTGTCCTGTCTGTATTGTGCATTATTACAGTGTTTTCAGAGCCATTCTGTGCTCCATATCTCCATCTCATGCTCAAAGTAACAGATGTTCTCCGAATTCGGTTCCATTGAGTTCATTATATTTAACCTGTTGATACGCACCCCCTTTTTGATGAAAATTACATACCTGAACTTGGTTGTATTTACTGTACCCTTTGGAGTATGGACACAGTTGTAGTATCTTTTGAAAGAAGACAATTTGGGCTTTATTTCCCAAGTTTCATAATTAATATATGTTGTTATTTTTTAAAGTTAGAGAAGCTGAAGTTTAAAGTAATGGAAATATTTTATGCTGAACATTTTTGTATAATCTTAAAAAACTAGTCCTGGCACGCTCGCGCAGTGACGCCATCCTCTATAATGTGGATCATGGGAAAGAAAACGGTTATGCCCAATTACCTTCTTTTGACGAGGCAGTAGCTGCACACCTCTGCCTAGCGAGTAACATGTACATCCTTCCAAACCGTGTCGACAAACGTCTGCACTGGTGGGAAAATCTTACTCCGCAGTAGAACAAGCTGGATCAGCACTCCACACAATGTCGGTGCTCCAGGGCAGAAATGAGTGATAAGGAAAAAGCCACTCTTTTGGATGCTTCAGTATCTCCAGCCAGCAAGTTTGCTGAGCGTTATGTCACGATTCAGCAGCAGTCAAAGGCTATGAGACACTTTATGCCCACACGGAATATATCACAGCCGGTTCGCCCATGCTCTATTTCGAGTCAGCGCACGACTAAAAGCCCATACCTGCTGCCTCACAGGCACCTGCATATCAGTATGTGCAGCAAAAACACTCCTGACGGGCATAACTCTTTGAAGCGGAAAGCAAATCGCCCCCCGCTACCCAGTATACTACTGGCAAATGTTCAGTCTCTGGACAACAAGTTCTGCGAGCTGAGAGCGCGGATCTCCTTCCAACGAGAGACGAGAGAATGCTGCGTTATCTGTCTTACGGAAACCTGGATGTCCGCGGAGATTCCAGACTCGGCCATCGAACCCACGGGTTTCTCCGTGCACCGAGCGGACAAAGCGAAAGACCTCTCAGGTAAAAGCAGAGGTGGAGGTGTATGTTTTATGATCAACAAATCATGGTGTGATCAGAGGAATGTACATTTTATCAGGTCTTTCTGCTCTCCTGATCTGGAATATCTCATGCTTCTGTGTCGACCATTCTGGCTACCGAGGGAATTCACAGCGGTCATTATCACTGCTGTGTACATCCCCCCACAAGCCGACACAGACCGGGCACTTAGGGAACTGTATGGCAGTATAAGTGAGCAGGAAACCGCGCACCCTGAGGCTGCATTCATTGTTGCCGGGGACTTCAACAAAGCCAACTTCAAAACAATAGCACCAAAATACCACCAACTTATCAGCTTCAACACACGAGGGGACCGGGTTTTGATCATTGCTATTCTCCTTTCCGGGATGGCTACAAATCCCTCCCCCGCCCACCATTTGGCAAATCCGACCACTCTTCCGTTCTGCTTCTGCCCGCTTACAGGCAGAAACTGAAATGGGAATCACCCGCCCTCAGAATGATCCAGTGCTGGTCGGACCAATCAGACTCTGCGCTACAGGACTGTTTTGATCACGCGGACTGGGAGATGTTCCGGTCTGCCTCCGATGACGACATCGAGGTTTACGCTGATAGCGTAACGTGTTTCATCAGGAAGTGCGTAGAGGACATTGTTCCGACGAAAAACATACGGATCTACCCCAACCAGAAACCCTGGGTTAACGGCGATGTTCGCGCGGCACTTACTGCGCGGACCACCGCTTTTAATTCCGGGAACGCGGAGGAGCGTAAACAAGCCAGTTATGCCCTCCGTAAATCCATCAGTACAGTCAAACGCCAGTACAGGCACAAAATTGAAGGACAGTTCAACACCACTGACTCCAGAAGTATGTGGCAGGGAATTAACACCATCACGGACTATAAACAGAATAAAAACTCCGCCATGAACACCGTTGCCTCTCTCCCGGACGAGCTTAATACTTTTTATGCTCGTTTCGAGGATAACAACAACACCGCCCTCGCGGAGAGAGCACTCGCGGCCGATACTACAGATGATGGTTCACTCTCCGTCTCTGTTGCGGATGTAACCCGATCCTTTCGACGGGTGAACATTCGCAAAGCCGCGGGTCCAGACGGCATTCCGGGCCGCGTCATCAGAGCATGCGCGAACCAACTGGCTGGTGTTTTTACGGACCTTTTCAACCTGTCCCTCTCCCTGTCTGTAGTCCCCACATGCTTCAAAACATCAACCATTGTGCCTGTACCGAAGCAAGCCAAAATCACTTGCTTAAATGACTGGCGTCCTGTTGCCCTCACCCCCATCATCAGCAAATGCTTTGAGAAGTTGATCAGAGATTACATCTGCTCTGTTCTGCCCACCTCTTTGGACCCATTGCAGTTTGCCTACCGTAACAACCGCTCCACTGATGATGCTATTGCATCTACAATACACACTGCTCTTTCCCACCTGGAAAAAAGGAACACGTATGTGAGAATGCTGTTTGTAGACTACAGCTCAGCATTTAACACCATAGTGCCCTCCAAGCTTGATGTGAAACTCCGGGCTCTGGGCTTAAACAGCTCGCTGTGCAGCTGGATCCTGGATTTCCTGTCAGGCAGACGTCAGGTGGTTAGAATGGGCAGCAACATCTCCTCATCACTGAAGCCCCGCAGGGCTGTGTTTTCAGCCCACTCCTGTATTCCCTGTACACACATGATTGTGTGACGACACATAGCTCCAATGCCATCATTAAGTTTGCTGACGATACGACGGTTGTAGGTCTGATCACTGACAATGATGAAACAGCCTACAGAGAGGAGATGCACACTCTGACACGCTGGTGTCAGGAGCACAACCTCTCCCTCAACGTCAGTAAAACCAAGGAGCTTGTGGTGGACTTCAGGAAGAAAGACAGAGAACACAGCCCCATCACCATTAATGGAGCACCGGTGGAGAGAGTCAGCAGTTTCAAGTTCCTCGGTGTCCACATTACTGAGGAACTCACATGGTCCGTCCACACTGAGGCCGTTGTGAAGAAGGCTCACCAGCGCCTCTTCTTCCTGAGACGGCTGAGGAAGTTTGGAATGAACCAACACATCCTCACACGGTTCTACACTAGTACTGTAGAGAGCACTGTACTGGCTGCATCACCGCCTGGTACGGCAATAGCACCGCCCACAACCGCAAAGACCTGCAAAGGGTGGTACGAACTGCCAGACACATCATCGGAGGTGAGCTTCCCTCCCTCCAGGATATATATAACAGACGGTGTGTGAATAAAGCTCGGAGGATTATCAAAGACTCCAGCCACCCGAGTCATGGGCTGCTCTCACTGCTTCCATCAGTCAGGCGGTATCGCAGCATCAGGACCCGCACCACCCGACTACATGACAGCTTCTTCCCACAAGCAATAAGACTTTTGAACACATGATCTCTCACAATCAACAATCAGCACTGCACTTTATTAATCCTCATTCTGTCAATATATTCTCGCTCCCAATTCAGTTAGTGTATATATATATATTTATACCCTTATCTAGTGTATGTGTATTCTACATTGTGTGTATTGTGTACATTTGATATGTAAATTGTTGTGTAAGTATGTGTACATTTGTTATGTAAATTGTTTTGTGTAAATTATGTTGTTTATTGTAAAGTGGTTTATGTCTCGTCACTGTCATTACTGCAATGTTACTCGGAACTGCACACAAGACTTTCACCTGCTGTTGCACTCGTGTACACAGTAGTGTGACAATAAAGTGATTTGATTTGATTTGATTTGATTTTGATTTTGATTTGAAGTCCTGTTTTGATATTGCATGTTTTCATTTGTACTCCTGGCAAAAATAACTAAATTGCTGTTTCTGGAGCAATGCTATCGTGAAACAAAGATCGGATATCAATGTTGAACCCTTAGACCTTTGAAAACGTATATAATTTGTTAACATTAATTACATTTATAGACGGTAAATTATATATTAAATGTAAGCTGAGTGATGTCACTACCTCGTGCTGGGGGATTAAGATTTTTCTCACTAGCGGATCATTTAATTCAAGTTCAAATGTTCATTTGTTTTGTTTTGCAGATGTAAGTTGTTCCATAAATGTTGTGGATATTTTGATTAATCTTATTTATAAATGGGATGTGTGTTGAGGAATTTACCCCATTTTAAAGTGGTTAATTTGGCCGGTGTTAAGGACCAAACACACTACTAAGTACGTGAATGCAGACACATCTTGCTATGCAAGCTCAATTTGATTTTTTTATTTGTTTTAATCGGAGCGCCATTGTTTGCTCTCGCTCCAAGAGCACCGCACTAGTGCTCTTTCACGGGCAAAACACCTGTTAACGGACCTTAATGCAATAATTTGCCACGTGTTAAGCAGTGTTAAACACTATTGGTATGAAGGAAAAATTTCTGATATAACCAGAAAGAATGTGATAAACAAAATTCTTATTTAAAATCTAGCTGCACTTGGTTATTTTCGTAAAGTTACTTTTGCATTCTGTTTTCATGCTCCCTATTATTGAGTTAAGCTTGCGGTAAAGTTTGACTTAATTACATGCTTGTGTCACGTCTATTTATTATTATGTCAACTGGCATATAGTGAAAATTAATGACGGGATGGCGAAGGAGAACAGGATTAGGGAGGTGATTGCCACAATCAAATGTTTGTTGTAAAATCTTAGAAGACGTGTCCAAAAAACACAATGATAATCCGTTCACATGTGGAGAGAAAATCTAAAGGTCAGTAATACATATATTCCCTATTAAATATTTTGAATAATCATATCAACATTCTAATCTAATGCATCTCAATCTTAACTGTATGCTATTATGTCCCACATTAAATAGAATTGAAAACATGTTAATATTGTGTAGTTTGAGTTTAATCAATTGCCATCTAAATTTATTTTTGTGCCGTAGGCTAATTTATGCGGTATACATTTGCAAATAAAGAAGCTAGAGGAAAAGAGGAAAAAAGTGTCGAACATTCTGATAATTTTTTTTTTTTTTTTCGTTCACAGAATTATTGGGGAAGGTTAATTAAAAAAAAAAAAAAAAAAAAAAAAACAAAGTGCCATAATAGAAAATAATAGGCAATTATTAGGCAGTAATACATAGGCCTTTTTTTTTTTTGGGTAATTTATTAATTTGATTTAATTTTATGTTTTGTTTTTGATCTGGTAATTTATTTAAAAAAATCGTTTGGTAATTTATATTTTGAATTTTATGGGTTTTTTGTTTTGTTTTTTTGCATATAGCAATTTATTTAATTGATCAAACACAGAGAATGCTGCCGATATGTTTCAAAAGTAAGCTATAAAAATTATTTAATTTAGACTTGGGCTAATGTTAGTGTTGTCTAACATCTATGGAGCACACACGGAGCGGGTTTCTCTAACCCAGGAGCTGGAAATGGACAACCTGGAGTGGAGCTGGAGTGGAGTGATTAAAGAATGCTTTGAGTGCGGAGGGGAAATTGTTGCCACTCCACTCATACTCTGGTCCTCAACTGTCAACATGTTGACACCACCACATCTGGTTTCGTGGTGCCTAAAAAAACTCTTTCACCCCCTTGTGGTTCAATTATTGTAACTGCCAGAGCAACGCATGAGCGCACGCAATGTATGTACAGCGGGACCACGTATTAGCCATGCATTGGCGAAGCGCTCGCGTCTGTGTTTGTGTACTTGCGCAAAGTATGTTTGGGCCTTTATTGTGTTCAACTCATCCAGCTCAAGCGGAGAAATGCCCAACACCCTGGATTAATGGATTAAATGAATCCATATCTTATATCTTCTCCTGTTTACAGATTATCAAGATGTTTCTTCTTCTGTTTATATCTTGCACTATCATATTTTTAGTTATTTATATTTTCTTCAACAGTATGCTTTATTCAAATAATTTAATAATCTTCATGATGTGCCTTTTTCATCTTGTCTTCGTCATTGGTGAAAAAATCAGAAAACCCTTAGTCAACAAATGTTTTCATCATTGATTTCATTGACAAGATTAATAAAGATAAACGAGTTTCACCTCTTAAATTGATAAGTATAATCCAATACAAACATTAATAGTCGATAAAACACTTGAATAATCATATTACAATATACTTGTAACTGGTGGTGTTTCGGGAGAGTCCCCTGTTCTCTATGTAAAAGCGCTTTGAGTGTAGTGTCAGAAAATTAATTTCATTCGTTCGAAATATGTTTATGAGAGTGTTGTTTATCTTCATCAAAGCAAGTAAAATGTCATTTTTAAATGCTTAACATAATTATATCAACATGAAAATAGCACGTTATGGCTCCGGCTCTGAATATCTTCCAGTCATGATCACACACAGACGATGTCAAGGTAAACTAAAATCATGAGATTCATCCACCAGAAGAGCAGTGTCAAACAGGATGGATGTAATGTATTTTTCAGCAAATTGCTTGCCATTTTAAAATTCAACCACAGATGTCACTAGAGAGCAAAATGTTACATAGTGCAGCTAAAAAGAGAGATATTTCAATTGTATAATAATAATCAATGTAATATTCAAGTTGACTGGGCTCCAAAAAAAATGATAATGAATAGTAGGCTGAGACCATGTTTGCATTCACTTAAGAAAACGGTTTAATCTTGGGCTTTTGCAGAAAGCAGCATTCTGAAACCATGTAAACGAGAACACCGATTTCCATGCGCCATTTAAGGGATTAAGAGAAAGTGGTTTAGCACCTGGGTTTCAGCTGGAGAATGCGGCTTATGCATTCTTACAAATTTTTAAAGTATGTGCATGTGCGTGATCAGACCGTATAACAAATGTCATAGGATGGAGCCCAACAACTGCTCAACACAGTAGAAGTACAGTGGAAAAGAAAATGCACTATATACTATACCTATTTATACACACCATTGTAAACATTGACTGTCCCTCATGTTTGCATACACTCACCTAAAGGATTATTAGGAACACCATACTAATACTGTGTTTGACCCCCTTTCGCCTTCAGAACTGCCTTAATTCTACGTGGCATTGATTCAACAAGGTGCTGAAAGCATTCTTTAGAAATGTTGGCCCATATTGATAGGATAGCATCTTGCAGTTGATGGAGATTTGTGGGATGCACATCCAGGGCACGAAGCTCCCGTTCCACCACATCCCAAAGATGCTCTATTGGGTTGAGATCTGGTGACTGTGGGGGCCATTTTAGTACAGTGAACTCATTGTCATGTTCAAGAAACCAATTTGAAATGATTCGAGCTTTGTGACATGGTGCATTATCCTGCTGGAAGTAGCCATCAGAGGATGGGTACATGGTGGCCATAAAGGGCTGGACATGGTCAGAAACAATGCTCAGGTAGGCCGTGGCATTTAAACGATGCCCAATTGGCACTAAGGGGCCTAAAGTGTGCCAAGAAAACATCCCCCACACCATTACACCACCACCACCAGCCAAATTGAACAGGTGTTCCTAATAATCCTTTACGTGAGTGTATATGCGCTCGTACATTGGGGTAATCCTGGAGTTTTACGTTATAGGGAAACCCCACTATTGCAGCGCAATTCTCCTGCAGGTCATGACAGAAATTAAGGAAAGAAACAACAACAACAACTCTGCTATTTTATACTCCATTGCTTCGCTTTACTTCCAGATATTCCAAAGTCTTCCTTAAATGCCATGTTTGTTATTTATCCAAGCATCTCTTGGAAATGACGTTGCTGTGGAGAAAGCTGCTTATTAAACAAGAGCTGCATGTATACGGGTGTTAAGAGTATGCTGCTTATACTGCGCATGTAAAAGGGAACACCACTTTCTCTCAATACGGTGCTTTCTGGTGCCCATGAACTCACATAGTCAATGTGAATACAAAGAAGACAGTGTTTTTTGTTTTTCTGTTTTATATATTTATGTTAGTTTGTTTGTATGTGGCTGAAGTGAAAAAATAAAGTCCAAGTTTGCTTCTTTTTAAGAGGACTGAAGTGTTAACCCTCAAAGAGTTGCTTTTTGCTGGCAGTAGAACATGGGTAAAACATTACCAATTTTGGTCAAAAGAAATCACTTCAGTTTTGTTTATTGTATCGCAGTTCAAATCACAATACTTTTTTAAAAATTGTAGCCCTACCCCTTAGTTCGGCACCAGTCGTTCACGCCTCCATATGGAAGTAAATTCATGACTAAAGTCTTTGAAGCATAAAAGCATGTTGAATTGCTCTAATCTAAAAAATAAATGCATTGTATTTTCAGTGCTTGCATTTAAATGCGTTCCATTTAAAGTGCTTGCATTTTGGGAGGCTGAATTTTAAGTTGTATATTTTTAAGCAATGAATATTTAGCTTGAAAACATTTCACAACTTATTTCATTATTAAAAATTCAACAATAAATATTCAACTTCCAAAGTTGTTTTCCAAAGTATTCAGTTCATTTGAAAATACCATCTAGCTTTTTCGACAGGTAAAATTCAGCCGTTCTGTTTTGCTTTACAAAATTTGCTTCCTTAAATTCAGTGGTTCAAATTCGGTTGGAAATTCAACTTTCTACATCTGGGAACTGCAGGGAAAGCGGCAGAGTACTGATGCACAATCTCCAACTGATGCTATTCATTCTCACCAGTAGGTGGTGCTGAAGACCAAAGCTACAGAGAGAACAGCCGTGTACATTTTGATTTTGAATTGTTCATGGGTAGAAAATAGCTAAATATTTGATTTGCAATTGGGCATCATCAGTTCCTCAATGCCGTGCAACAGAATAATTATCCACCGCAACTCAACTTTTAATGTAAAATCTGTCTTGAAGCAAAACCAGTTGAGAAGCAGTGAGTTAAAGGTACAGACAGGAGCAGTCTGGCCTCACTGTCGTGCATCTACAGTATATGTTAACTGTTAATAATCATAGGACAGTACTTCAAAAGCTCACACAGCTGATGTTATTTTTCATTTAGTAGTTAATTTAACATGTAAACTAACATGCTATAGTTATATAACATGCTATAGTTACATGCTATTTTTTTTAGCATGTTTATAATTCTGTTTATTAGAATTCTGTTAGCTTCTATTTTATTTTCAAAAGGGAGACTTTTTACACATACTTCAATAAAATAAATGGTTTCAAGTAAATAAATAAAATAACCCTTCTGGTTTCACTGATGGTAATTGTGTAATACCGTGATATTTTCTGAGACGGTTATCATACCGTGAAAATCTCATACCGTGGCAACCCTAGTCTAGACAGGGCTTCGTGCCAACTTTCTTCTGGGTAGGCATGGGTTCTGCAAGTGTGCCAGAGAAATATTAGTTGTCTGTTTAAGAAATAGCCTATTGATATCCCTCGCATCTGCATGCAAAATGACTTGGCCTTCTTCTTAGACACACAGCCCGTTTTATTTATCTGTCAGCTATCAAAATGTGTGTGGCAAAGGTGAATCATAGACCAGTATGTGGAATGCATTGGCTTTTAAATGTGTTTAAAAAAAAGATTGCTGATACATTGTCCAGGTTATTACATAGAAGAGCTGAATCGCTGTGTAGGTAGGCATTACATACAGTGCATCCGGAAAGTATTCACAGCGCTTCACTTTTTCCACATTTTGTTATGTTAAAGCCTTATTCCAAAATGGATTAAATTAATTATTTTCCTCAAAATTCTACAAACAATACCCCATAATGACAACGTGAAAGAAGTTTGTTTGAAATCTTTGCAAATTTATAAAAATAAATAAATTTAAAAAAATCACATGTAAATAAGTATTCACAGCCTTTGCTCAATACTTTGTTGAAGCACCTTTAGCACCAATTACAGCCTCAAGTCTTTTTGTGTATGATACTACAAGCTTGGCACACCTATGAGCAGTTTCTGCCATTCTTCTTTGCAGGACCTCTCAAGCTCCATCAGGTTGGATGGGGAGCGTTTGGCACAGCCATTTTTAGATCTCTCCAGAGATGTTCAATCAGGTTCAAGTCTGGGCTCTGGCTGGGCCACTCAAGGACATTCACAGAGTTGCCCCGTAGCCACTCCTTTGTTATCTTGGCTGTGTGTTTAGGGTCGTTGTCCTGTTGGAAGATGAACCTTCGCCCCAGTCTGAGGTCCAGAGTGCTCTGGAGCAGGTTTTCATCAAGGATGTCTCTGTACATTGCTGTATTCATCTTTCCCTCGATCCTGACTAGTCTCCCAGTTCCTGCCACTGAAAAACATCCCCACAGCATGATGCTGCCACCACCATGTTTCACTGTAGGGATGGTATTGGCCAGGTGATAAGTGGTGCCTTGTTTCCTCCAGACATGATGCTTGCCATTCAGGCCAAAGAGTTCAATATTTGTTTCATCAGACCAGAGAATTGTGTTTCTCATGTTCCAAGAGTCCTTCAGGATCCTTTTGGCAAACTCCAGGTGGGCTGTCATGTGCCTTTTACTGAGGAGTGGCTTCCATCTGGCCACTCTACCATACAGGCCTGATTGGAGGAGTGCTGCAGAGATGGTTGTTCTTCTGGAAGGTTCTCCTCTCTCCACAGAGAAATGCTGGAGCTCTGTCAGATTGACCATCGGGTTCTTGGTCACATCCCTGACTAAGGCCCTTCTCCCCCGATCGCTCTGTTTGCCTGGGCGGCCAGCTCTAGGAAGAGTCCTGGTGGTTCCAAACTTCTTCCATTTATGGATGATGGAGGCCACTCATTGGGACCTTCAATGCTGCAGAAATTTTTCTGTACCCTTCCCCAGATCTGTGCCTCGATACAATCCTGTCTCGGAGGTCTACAGACAATTCCTTGGACTTCATGGCTCGGTTTGTGTTCTGACATGCACTGTTAACTGTGGGACCTTATATAGACAGGTGTGTGCCTTTCCAAAACATGTCCAATCAACTGAATTTACCACAGGTGGACTCCAATCAAGTTGTAGAAACATCTCAAGGATGATCAGTGGAAACAGGATGCACCTGAGCTCAATTTTGAGTGTCATGGCAAAGGCTGTGAATACTTATGTACATGTGATTTTTTAATTTAGAATTTTTGATAAATTTGCAAAGATTTCAAACAAACGTCTTGCCTCTTTGTCATTATGGGGTATTGTTTGTAGAATTGAGGAAAATAATGAATTTAATCAATTTTGGAATAAGGCTTTAACATAACAAAATGTGGAAAAAGTGAAGCGCTGTGATACTTTCCGGATGCTCTGTATAATGTAGTAGGGTGACCAGTCCCGAGTTCGAAGTTTTTTTTGTCTCATTTCACTTATATGTCCATGGCTTGGTTTCCCATGGCACTAAATAGAACATTAGTATAACTAAAGTAGTACTTAATCTCTACAGCGCATTTCCCAAAATTTCCCAAAAATTGACTGCTGAAGACCAAATCTACAGGAAGAGAGAGCAGCCGTGTACGTTTTGATAGTTTGTTGAGGAAACAAGAAAATTAAATAAAATACTATATTACAATAAAAATAAAACTAGGCCTAAATCAATAATCAATAAGCCTACCTTTGTGCATGAGCTGGTACAAAGTGTCCGCATTATATTGTATTAAATTCAGAAGGAATGATGTTGATGTTATACTGTATTTACAGGGAAAATTGTCTATCTTGGCATGTCTTTACACATTCCTTCTCCTTACAAACTGCTCATCTTCTTCTCTGACACAGAAGGGTCGCTGTCACGTGCACATTGTTATGCATTGATGTCACCGGTATTAGTTTGGGCACAAAGTGCAACTCTCCACTTAAAATCTCCAGTTAATTTTAAAGTTAACCCTATGTTAATGCTTCCACCACACTATAGTGCACATTAAATAGGCCTGCCAACACGTAAGCCTCTTTATACTTTTATATAGTTTTCACAGACCCTAGAAGCTTGGATCCTGATTGTCGACCCACAGATGATACATGAAACATTGCAAATGCTCATTTGATGAACAAAGCAGTGATTGTGTAAAAACAGTAGATCTTAGCCTCCGGCACATAAATAATTACAAAACTATGTATTTTCTCTTAACATTCATTTACATATAATTTCTGTTTAATGCATGTTTAAAATTCACAGTTTAATAGAAATTATATGTAAATAAATATTCAAGTGTGTAATTTTTGACCCACGCATCATTAAGAGGTTATGTAGTTAATTAGTTTGATTATTTAAGAAAATAACTTTGAACATTTCTTAGCAAGGTTTACAAGTATTTATAAAGTTATGCACAAATCTATGAATGAGCGACACTGTATGGTCAGATTTCAGCACTTCACAATGGACAGCATCTCTTAAGAAACACTCAGAAGTGTGTCGTGCATGTCCAGGTTTGGGAAACACACGTGAAAAAGGAATGTTCGCAACTTCGAATGTAGAGAACGTTCTTAAGAGCTAAGACCCATAGTTATCGGAAAAGCATGAAGTTTTCAAGTGGGTGGACCTTGGTGAAACAGGGTGGACCTCTATTCAGATCCAAATTTCATCATGAATATGAGCGTACACCTTTGTTCTGCTTTTATGAGTTAATAATTGCTAATTTATACAGCTTAATACTTAGATGCCTATACTGATACAATAACAATACTAAGTTGTTTTTAAACACTTGGTATGTTTAATATTAGTAATTTACCTTAATAGGTCAAATATAGGCCATAGAATAATATAAAATTAATTTATATAAGTGATAAGATACAGTAAACATAATTATTAGAAACTTTTCAGCCTTCCTGAAAAACAGGAGTCTGGTGAATTAGGTATTTACTTAACAGCTGTTCTATATACTTGGGTAATGCTACTTTTTACTTTTAACAAAATAATTGTTATCATTACTTTTCATGAAATGCAGTGCATCTTAAAGAGAAATGGCATGCAAAGAAAATGGCGCAAAACAACGTACATAAATTAAGAGAAAGGTCAAGAGACATAAAGCTCTCACTCCCTCATTACACATGCTTAGCGCATGCAATTTGTGCAGTGTAGGCGGTGCTCACATTGTGGTTTCAGGGGTGGCTGATGCCAAATTTAAAATGAAGCATTCATTGTGCCAAGTCACATACACACATATTTGTATTTACTAAAACCAATGTAAATAAACACAAATTCCGTTATCCAGAGTCGTTTTGGATCTGTTTTACCTTGCATCAAGAAGTGCCGTCAACACTCTTTAATTAAGATGCAGTTGACCACAGCTTTTAAACTGGGCTCACTTTGTTTCTTTAACTGTTGCAATTCATATAGTTGTTATCAGTTCAGCAGAGTCAAAAATAGTAGTCAGTTAAATTATAGAAGTCTGTTGAATCGTAATCGGTGTTACATCATAATAGTCGGTATAAATGTAATTAATTATTAATTGATTATTATTAAATGATAAAATAAAAACGGCACTTGTGTTTATTGTTGGTTTGTCTGTCTTTGATTTGCCTACGAGAAAACTTGACAACGTATTATTATTATTTGTTGTTTATAATTTCATTAGTATTAAGTAAAATATTTTTGTGTATGGTTTATGATTCACATTGATGATGTCACTCATTGATTTCAGTTCATTTTAAAATTATGTTTATGTTTGTAGTTTATTTTAACCTGGCAAACCAACTTGTGCACTCATATGTTCCCAAGCCCTGGCATTCAAATAATGGCTGGGTTTCCCAAAGCAATAAGTAGAAAGTAAGTAGCACTTAAGTAGTACTTAATCTCTAAGATGCGTTTCCCAAAAGCATCGTTATCAAAATAGTTAGTAAAAATTTAATAATGAGAGCTTTAACTGCTCTAAAGTCCATTAAGTGCAACTTAAACATATCTTTCTGGCATCTTTCACAGTTTATCAAAGACAATGGGACATATAATAAACTGTATTAATATATTTTGATCATTGGAAAGTCATTGAAAACTATTTCAGAGGATAAAAAGTGTTGAAAAAATCGTATGAAATCAATAGGCAGTCTGTGCATGAGACGTGATCTAAATTACAAGACACATAATACAGTATAATGTTATATTAGCCTTCTTTGATAAACATAATTGTAATGGCAATAGAAAGACGATATGTTCTTATAAAAAAAATATTTAAGAAGACATATGTGAGTAATATGACCACAAAGTTTTAAACTTAAATAAATATGCCTTATAAGTAATTCAAATATGGTTAACAGAGGAGATTAGATCGAGAGTGCACAATGACAGATTCCCTGTCTCTCTCTTCATCCTCCTCTTCCTTCAAGATGTTTCATATCGGCTCGCTTATAGTCTTTTTACATGGTAGTAACAAATTGCATGATGCACAATAGCTGTAAGGCAACAAGTACTCAGTAACTTGAACTTTAACCAGATGATCTATTAATCGCATATACCACTCGCATATACAAATATTTACCGAGAACGCCCCACATATAACAATAATTCAATATATATATAAAATCAAAAAATATTCACATAATTAATTTTAATTAATTTAATTTTAATGCATTTGCATTACATTCTTGTGGCAGAAGAGTTAATCATTGATAAGACAATACAAAAAGCGGCTTTAGAATACAATGTATTGTTTACTACCATATTATTGATCATAAGTCAATCATTGGCATACAGTTCACAGCAATCCATTTCACAAGTGAATTTTTCAATCAGTTGGAGATTAATTATGAGGGCTTGTTTAAGGACCCGTCAATTTACACCTGCGTCAGACATTTTTTTTTATTTATTTTTTTTTTTTTAGAAACAACCCAGGGGTATACATAGTACACAATACTACAGATATATTTTACAACAATGCCAAGACATTATATTCATTACATAGTGCAATGGTTTTCAATGCTTTGGAGTTGTTGGAGGTACAAAGACTATTTAAATAATATTTCAAGCATTTACAAAATAGGTGCTTTATAGACATAAATTTACACTTATGTATGAAAAAACTTGGCAAGAAAAATAAACAGATTAATCAGAAAATATTAAAGTTATCAAAACTGTGAAAACCAAAATTTCTCCAAAATACTACAGCGTGGACACATTCACAAAAAAGGTGAGGGGCAGATTAATCTACAGCATTACAGAAGGAGCAAAGTGGATTTATTTCAGGGAACATGTTTCTTAAATAAAGATTGACTGGGTAAAAACGGTGTAACAGTTTAAAGGACACCTCCTTACCCTTGTTGGTAATTAAATATTTGTGAGGTAAAGACCACATGACCTGTGTCACACATGCTTGTGTCGCATATCGGGTGTGTTGCGTCATAAACAAAATGTTTAGGTCACTGTGTCAAGTTAAATATAGTTTAATACTCAATCTTTAAATACATCTTGAGATCCCTTAGTTGGCATTTGCGCTCCTTCAAGTGTTTTGAACGCAAGAGCGTAACGTATGTTTGTGTTGTGTGTCCGCTGAAGGGTTGTTCATGTTTTGTTCATTGTAATAAACTGTGTGTTGCTCACACAGATGAAATTTCACTTACTTCCCTTTGGAGTAAACAGGTGGTAATGCAAGCTTTCATTTCTCAGGAAAGCAATGCAATTAATTGCGTAAATTTTTTTAATGCGTTATTTTTTGTAAAATTAATTGCACGTTATTAATGCGTTAAATCGACAGCCCTAATATATATATATATATATATATATATATATATATATATATATATATATATATATATATATATATATATATATATAATCACACACATTTAAAGTTAAACTTCTGTCTCTCCACTGCCGCTCCCTGAGAGCCCTCCAAAAATGGCAAAAAGCTGCCCCATTTCTCATCAAACAAATCCCAATTCCCCAGCCTTATACAAAACACTTCCTCGAAGCCGCCACCCTCCCCATCTCCGTGCACCATTCTTGAAATGAGGGCGCTCCAGCCGACTTCCATCCCCAAAACAATTTGTCTGCTGATCATAATACTAGTTAGGACCCAATTTTTTATGTGTTTATCCCCTATATCGCCCCTTGGCCTAAAATACAGAGTCTGGAGCAAATTGAAATTTGAGTGCCCAATACATCACACATAAAACTCTGAACCTTCAACTAAACTTCTTGGATCTTAACACACCCCCAAAAAACATGGGTTGTGTCTCCATCTTCTGATTGGCATCGCCAGCAGGTGGGCGTGTCTTTAAGACCAAGCCTATACAATCTAGAAGAGGTCCAATAGAATCAATGCACAATCTTGAATTGCATAAGGCGCACCCTTGCATCTCTAGATGAAGACTTGACGGTTTTTAGAATCCTAGCCCACATTCCCTCCTCCAATACCAAGTTTAAATCTTTCTCCCATAATCTCTTGAGAGAAGCCAAAGCTCTGTCCTCTAGACTCTGAATTAGCAGGAATTAATACACTGATGCCCTATGACCTTTTCCAAAAGAAGTAATCACCACTCCCAGATTCTTTTGATAATTGATTCAGAATCGTTTGAGTATGATCACGATGCATCGCTGAAATTTTTTTTTTCCCACCCCTAATCTGCATAAAGCAAAAGTTTATGTGCCACACCTCCCAACACCACCCCTGGAAAATCATCCTCCTTTCTTATTGCGGCTCCTGTCGGGTGCCCTTATCAGAGTAAAATAATCTGAAATTAATCCATTACTTTCTGCCTCTCTATATAGTAACTTAATCCAACCAAAAAAGTATTCCCGAACCCGTACATTTCCAAAATTTAAAAAAAATAATTCCATTCTACCATATCAAACGCCTTTTTGGCATCAAGTGAGATGACAGCGACCGGAGTCTGATAATTTGCCACTGACCACATGATATTGATGAAAATGCCCAATATGTTCCCGGTTCCTGTGACACTTACTGTCAAATGTACAGGGAAAAACCTAGTTTTTAGCAAACACCTCTATTTATTGTGAATCTATGGGCTCTCTGTTCTTTAAATATTGACAAACCTGGTTTCAAAGACTTGGACAGGTGTGAGTGAGCAAAAATACAACAATGTTAAATTTCAGCCTGCCAAAATGCAAGCTCTGCAAATGGAACGCATTTATATGCAAGCACTGATAATACAATGCATTTATTTTTTCGATTAGAGCAATTCAATATTCTTTTATGCATCAAAGACTTTAGTCATGAATTTACTTCCATAATTGAATTTACTCCCTCCGACTTAAAAATGAATACAATTAAAGATTAATCTCTCATTTGAAGTTGTATTTGGCAATTCCAACAATTTGTAAAATATTAGATAAAAAAATTTCATGAAATGTGTGAACTCTGAAATGGCCATAAACAGTACATCATGTACCATTTAAACCTATGTGTGGTCCAATTAATCCCATGTTTTAAATAAATTGAAAAAATGTCTATATTTTATTGTTTACAATTGGTAAAACATAACCAATATGACTGGTAAACATAATTTAACATTTGCATTCATTCGATATTATGAAAGTTACAATCATGTGAATGTGATTTTTATTATTATTGTTAAGTATGGGGGTTTAAGATATGTAATGCCCATTGTAATGAATACTCAATAAATACTATGGGACTAGTTCTTTCATTTAGTAAACCTCCCACTTTGACTTTTGGAAGCATTTAATGTTACTTTAATTGGTGCCATTTTAGCGAATTGCTATTAAAGTTCGATTGAAAGTGGGTTTTGACGATATCAATAACTAAGGTTGTGAAAACAGGGCGAAAGCAATTTATCGGTCTATAGTTTTTAAAATGTATAATATGAATGAGAACTCTTCACTCAATGTATCAGTGCTGAACTTTAGCATCACTTTCAGTGGTGATACATTTCTCTCACGCTGGTATCTTCTTCAAAACCTTTGTCCACTGAAATGAATTAAAATACTCATTAAAATATTAAAGGACAAATGTGTTTGTAAGGTAGTCTTTAATGTTACTGCTTAACAACAAAGTCATAAAGTGATTGTACTGTATGCTTCATCACTACTGATAATATTTAATTATTATTTTTTTGGAGATGACAGTTAACAAGATAACACATTTTTATTTATTATTTTGTAAATTGTCAGCTTCACGCTAAGCTAAAATGCTATTTCTAGCCATTTTACATAAACATGTTACCAGGCACAATCATATTGTTTTATCAAGAAAATTCACGTTGGATCATGTAATAATTAACATACAAGGCATGGCAGCCCCTCAGCACACTAGAGCAGAAGGAAAAAAAACATTGCCATTTATCAAGCGCTGAAATTTTGCTTATGTATTTTTAATTGCTTTTCACTTAATCTACAAAGTCAAATCAAGTCAATTTTATTTGTATAGCACCCATCGTTTCAAAGCAGCTTTACAGAAGATCAGGCATTAACAGATGATAGAACTGTAATGTCTATAATGTCGATGAATCATCATTGTGTAATTAGATAAAATACGATTGTTAATCATGTTTAAAAATAAGTAATTAAATAATAATTGTATTAATAACCCCAGTGAGCAAGCTGAAGGCGACTGTGGCAAGGAACACAAAACTCCATAAGATGTTGATTAATGGAGAAAAATTACCTTGGGAGAAACCAGACTCACTGTGGGGGCCAGTTCCCCTCTGGCTTACATCATGAATATAATGCCAGTCATGGTTTAAAATTATTAAACTAAGTGTTATGGGGAGTGTTTAAACAAAGATTTTGTATGAACTGTAAGATTAATGACTAATGTCTTTTATCCATGCTGTATTTACTGCAGAAGTTCACATAGATGCAATTGTCCTTGTTAATTGGCTAATGAAGGCTTTTGTTGACAATTGATAGTCTATGTATTCCTATTCAAGAGTGTAGTCCATCAATAGACCGAGGTGATGCAGGCAGAGATCAGTGAGGTGCATCGCAGTTCAACCTGGCCGGTAATTTTGGTGCGGTTCGGTGTGGTCCATCCTAAATCCAAGGTTCAGACAATGGCATATGAAGTATCCCATGTCTTATGGTTGGAGTTGGCATCAGTTCATCCTCTGAAGTCCATCATAATAGACTGAAGTGATGTTTGGCTGGCACCGGCTGCATTTAGTCATCATCATCCAGCGACATGTAGCAGTGGAGTCCAACACGAAGTAGGAATGGAGCTGGATCCAGCCGGTTCTGGTGACCTCAGGATAGGAGTCCCGAGGTTGAGACAGGGAAACAAATAAAATAATATAAGTTAGATGCCCTTCGATTTATTGCAGAGTTATAAATCATGATCACTGTTTCTGGTTTCTGGTTCTGGCAGACCTAACTAAAGCAGCCTAATTGTGGGTTGGAGGATAAATTAGGTGTATGCCTGGCTAAATAGATTAGTCTTTAGTCTAGACTTAAACTGAGGGGGAGTGTGTCTGCATCTCAAACAGTGTTAGGGAGACTATAAGGATCTACCTCCTTTTGTGGATTTTGTTATTCTAGGAACTATTAACAGGCCAGAACTTTACGATCGTAATGAACGTGATGGAATATAACGTGACCAAAGGTCACTTATGTACTGCAGAGCTAGACCATTCAAAGCGGAATTTAACAGGTAGGCAATGTAACGATGATAAAATGGGGCTAATATGATCATATTTCTTGGTTCTCATTAGCACTCTGGCTGCTGCATTTTGAACCAATTGAAGTTTATTTATTGATCTTGCTGGACATCCTCCCAGTAATTGCCTTCTAGCTGGCCTTAAGTGATGCAATCACGCTTTAAGTGATGTCATTTGAAAGCGAAGAGTGCGAGATCTTTCTCAATGGCAATTGCGACAGGGATGACAGCCGATGACAGTGCTTTTTTCATTGTTATAGCAACATCAAGAGTTTTCTAAGTGTAAATTAGGCTGCTTGAGCATTCAGTGTCAGATCGAGTTTTGAAAAGTAGTGCTGCGTTCCATTCAACTCGGAATGTCGGATTTTACATCTTCCTACTAGGAAAAGTGCAATGGAATGCATCCTGAAGTCACAATTACAACAGAAATTCTCAACTCTGATTTTTCTGAGATGTAGAGGCATGAAGCTTGTTTAACAAACGCCTGCAGAAACAGGTGTATAAAACATTATAATGTATTTTGATAATCGTACACCTGAATCACAAATGCTAGTGCTGCAGCATTGTTTATCAGTTGGGTTGCTAGGAGACATTTCTAATGAGAGTCAAACAACTAAGCTAACGGGATTTCTTGAGCATTAAGTGTCCTTTCAAGTTCTGGCTTTCGTGCATGGACGTGTTTTTAAAATGTCAGTTGGTATTATTAGTTGACTGCCACAGTATGATCTTATTCATTGTGAAGCTGTGTTTTCTTAATGGCATGAATCGCACTGAAGACCTAGACTTAAAATGCACAGCCCACAGCTGAATGTTAAACATTGTAACAGTCCCCTCTTTGCAACCTGAACTTGGTCAGAACGTAAAATCTTTGTGACACCTGCGCAAAAAAAACCCCAATCTAGACACAGTGCAACTACTGAAACAGAATGCAGGTGTCTCGGCATGCATTTTTGAAACCGTAAGTTCTTATTAACTTGACACGGTGTCTAAAAATGTGCCAGTTCTCCATAAGACACTGAAGAAAAGAGACACGGTGCGCATGTATGGACGTTCATCCAGTGCGTTTACACTGGAAAATAATGGAAAAACGGAGCAGACGCAGGCAAAAACACGTGCGGTGTGAACGGACCCTAACTCATACGTTCGCGCGTATCTGTGAGTGAGAGAGCACGTGCACGAAACGAGTTCGGATGGCCTATGTATATATATATATTGTTTTTTTGTTTGTTTTTTTCATAAATTACAAACCCGAACCCTACTTAAACTCACCTGTCCCCAGTATTTGTAATGTATTTGCGCATGTACACAGAACATCATGTCACCCCTCAAGCATTTTTTTGCAGAGCTTTCCTACCGGGGCGGGGGTCCCCGACGTCTGGGGCCCCACACAATTGCGTGGTGGTTAAAACTGTTACTGTGGACAGTGGGGGTCTTGGAGTCAAAAAGGTTAAGAACCACTGCTGTAAAACAGGGTTTCTGAACAGCTGGGTCACAACCACAGATTGTTTAGCAGAGATGGATCTCTTCTAATAAAATTAATGGGAGAAATTGGAATGCTCAACTAAGAAGCTCTGAGTGCCCAACAGTCAACGGATGTATAAAGTAAGTCCCACCTTATAGTTAAAAGAGCAATCATCTTTTAGATACAGACATCACCTGTCAATCAACTCTAGAATACACATGCGCGATAGTTATACAAGCCGGGAAAATGTTTATGATACTAGTATTGTCAGATTTTATTGCTGATTTGAAATATGTCCTTTGATCATAATCTTGGCCAACTGTTTTTGAGATTTTGGTCTTTCTCAATTCAAGTCGATAGGAGCTGCACTGGCATGACTGGGAATGGCCAACAGTATGCTGACTTGCTAGAAAGACTTTAGTCGCGACCCTTGGGTCGTGGAACATCGTCTGCTGGATTGCAAGATCTTTTCTTTCATGAGGACAAATTACCAGTTAGAAGAATAGAACTGTATATTTGCAATGTTTTGGGCTACAGTGACCTCTATTGTCAAATCATATTAATATATCCAGGTTTGCGTAATCTAAGTAATGACTGCAAGTAAGAATCTGCATTTCCCTGACATTAATTATTAGCTGTCCAATCACTATAATCCATCAATAATACAAATGATATCGTTCTTTTTCGACAAGGTCTCTATGCATTACTGTGCTAGTCTAAAGTCAACCCAATCTCTGGACATCATAATTTCAAAGTGGCAAACTCGAGTGTCAATAATAATAAAAAAAATAAATAATTCTTCATAGTGTGTTTAATGACAAATGTTTGTGTATTTATGAAATTACTCTGGCTAGAAATATTGGGCTTTAGATATTAGGCCGCTGTATTATACATTTTTAAACAACTAGATTAAGTACCTATTAATTTATTCTGCCAACCCCACATTAATCGGGACCTCTAATTTGTGTAATTATACTGTTAAATACTTTGTTTGTGAAATGTTAATAAAATATTTTTAATACATTGTTGTTTTTAACTTAGAAGGAACTAAATGCATTTTGACAAAGTATTTATAGTCAAATGTACTTTAAAAATCTGCAATTAATCACAATTAACCCTTTAAGTTCTGAAAGTGTTTTTAAAGATTTCTTGTTTAATTAATTTAATTTAATTAACCAATTGTCACACATTATACATACATTTCTGCATATATACAGTGAAATTATTTATTTTTCACATATCCCAGCTATGCTGGGGTCAGAGTGCAGGGTCAGCCATGATTCGTCGCCCCTGGAGCAGATAGGATCAAGGGCCACGCAGTGGTGTCTTGGCGGTGCTGGGGCTTGAACCCCCAACCTTCTGGTCAGTAATCCAGAGCCTTAACCGCTGAGCCACCACTGCCCCAGTTTTTTTTCAGTGGCATACTCAAAATTAAAGGCTTATAACTCAACAAAATAATAAATAAATAAATAAAACAATGAGGGTCAAGTATTTGGAATAATTTTAAGGAAAATTATTATACATTCTGATACTCTCAGCCTAAGAAACTGCTTAAAAATAATATAGTATAACATAATTGTCAATTTTAATTTTTAAACGTATTTTTCTAATTTGACATATATCTCTGTGCGTAAATAAGTTGGCTCCGAAAAACTGCTTCTGTTTTGTTCCCAGTCAACTGTTTCTGACAAAATGTGTTGATACGAAAAAGCAAACAAAAGTTATAGCATTAGAAAAATAATTTATCGTAGTTTACAGAACTTGTCCAAAAGCCTCTCCAAACAAAAAACATAATAATTGTACATAAGAGCTAGTTACACAGGCAAACACAAGAATGACTAAAGGATTGCATAGCATGCAGACATGATTTTGGTACTGAAATTTTACAATGAGTTTTGATTCAATGAGTCTGCATCATTGAGTTTGAGCCATCTCCTAGTGGCCATATGTAACATTGTGCTTCATGTGGATATAATATGGTGGTATATAATGATCTATGCCTCTGATTACCTTGTGTGTTTGGGCTCGTTTTAAAGATAATCACTTCCTCTAAGTAATGGTATGTGATACTTTATGTTCTGTAAATTTTTTATGAAGTTGGAAGAAATTGGACTCATAAGCAGCACTAACATAATTGACAAAGACATATACAAATGTCTCGCTATTACTCACTATATTTTTGTCTGTGAAGAAAACAAATAGTTTGAGTTTGATGTATTTACTGATTGCAATAATATGTACAGTGCAATTTGTTTTAAAAATAAATTATCAAAATGGAACACTTCTGATTTGTCTGTAAATTTCTCAAGCACTTCAGTTTTGGAAATAATACCTGCTTGATTTTTAAAGTAGAGATTCTAAGCTTTCAAACAATACCTATTTTTTTTGTTGGTCAAGACTGTAGTTCGAAATATTTTGACAATTATTTTTTCTTTTCTTTTTTTTTCTCATTGGCCCGTGAGCTTAAATGTTAACTATAAAAAATCATGCAATTATTTACAATTAAATATTTGAATCAACTGACATCAATAGTTTGTAATAATTCTAGTAGGAATCTTTACTCTACTACAGTATCCCAATTGTATCAGTCGGTGTATTACATTGTCTTTATTCACTGCACTCTTACTGTTGCTCATTTGCGTGAAGTACTTTTCTGCTCGACTTTTGTAACAACACTAATAGTCGCTGTTGCTCTTGACACCTGAAATTGCCTACTCTCAATAAAAATAAATGACTTTCGTTTTGTTGCTGCAAATATCTGTCATTGTGAATAATGTCTCATTGAAAAGATTTCTTGAAGACAATCACAAAACCTTTGGAAACGTACTTTTTTTTTCCTTTGCAAAAAGGGCTGCAAAGGAACGCTTCATATTTATGTACCATGTACCTCTCTGTATGAACATTCTTTCTTTCTGTCTTTCAGATCAAAGGTGCCCATGATAAACACCTGAAAAAGGTATTAATGTTGCTCTTATTAAGCTTTTTGTTTGAAATGTTGATTCATAGTTTCCAATTTGTCTTAAAACAGTACTAAGCTTTCCTTAACACCCTCCGCAGAAAGCAAAACCCAACTCCTCTGATTCCTCTGAAGCCAACGGGCCGAACTCGTCATTGGGTGGCAGTCATAGCTCAGGTGGTGGTTCCACCGTAGTGCAGCTCTCATCCTTAAACCCCAGCCAGGACCAGCGCTCGCATCACCGTGAGAAACTGGAGCGTTTCAAACGCATGTGTCAGCTTCTGGAGCGAGTACGGAACTCAAGCTCATCCTCTTCATCTAGTTCCGATACAGACTCAGAGTCTGACTCGGACTCGCCATCTCCAGCCGCCGCCTCTGAGCCGTCCTCTCCAGCTGCAACATATGTCAACAGCAGTGCCCGTGAGAGAGAGCGAAACCGCCGTCTGGCAGAGCTGGGCTTTAGCGCCAGCGATGACTCCGAAGGTGAGAGTGTGGTTGCGGAACAAGAGCAGGACAAAGGGAGTGATTCGCAAATGCTGTGCCGCAGAGGAGACTCTGACCCCAAGGTACACAAAGGGATTATTAATACGGAAGCTGATGATGACCAAGGGTTGGATGACCGGGGTGGCAAACCCACTGCACTGGCCCCACCCTCACCATTGTCAACTACACAAGCACCGCCCTCCAGACAAGGACACTTACTGGGACACCAGGGTCTCCCCTCATCCAAGCGCACTAATGTACAGGATGCACGTAACGGCCGCACACGGGCAAGTGGGCGAGAAACACAAGAGAAAGAGAATTCAAACAGCAGTACTTTAACCAATCATAGGCATAGTGCCGTCAAGTCTGTTCGTGGCAGTAAGATTCGTGGTGGAAGTCGGCAAGGCCAGAATGCTCCATCCAATAAGAGCACGGGTATGGTGACTGTTGGTTCTGGTACTGCTAATGGCAGCACTGCCACGTCTAACATGATTAACACAGTCAGCAGCTTGCTGCCATTGCATCGGTCTCAGGAGTCACGCTTGGTACTAGTACGCTCGCAGATGATAAAGCGCAGCCCTGTGGCTGTGCCCTCTCCATCAAGGCCCGTGCAGATGGAGCGACACTTGGTGCGTCCACCACCTGCCTGCCCTGAACCTCACTGCCTACTGTTGGACAGCGGCGCTTCACATGTGCTGCCAAGGGAGGTGTGGCTCCGTGTCTTCCAGCATCTTAGTCAACGGCAGCTGAGTGTCTGCATGCGTGTTTGTCACACTTGGAGCCGCTGGTGAGATATCATGCTGTCTGAAACATAACTTCTAATAAAAATACACATAATCAGAGTTGAAATTCTAATGATGCACACATTAATAAAATCTCTGTATGATGATCTGAATTATCAAAGCAATATTGTGAGAAACAGAATCACAATATATTTTTTTGCCAGCACAGCCCTTTATAGAAAGATGGCAAGGAAACTGAAACCTGTGTTAACCCTGGGAATTTTTTCTCCCCATTTTTCTGAACTTTTTTGGCATAAAATTGCTCTAATAACAAAAGTCATAAGCAGTTTGGCAACTGAGTACCACAATGAAAAATGGTCCTAGTTCTTCTTCAAAAATTATGAATTGTCCTCAATTTATTGTATCTTTATTTTATTTAGGTATTTATACACTTGGAACTCCTTTTCACTCATTTAAAATTTTCACGCATTCTTCAAAATTGTCGATTATTCTTACTGTCTCTAAAGTCTAGCTCATCGTCCCTGTGGTGATTCAGAATAACTTCAGTGTAAAAAAAATCTGTGTACTATTCGCTCTTTCCATATTCAATTAATAATTCAAAATCAGAAAAACTAAAAACTACTTGTTATTTCATTAATCGTTTATAAAAACAATATTAATATTATCAAAATAATGATTATACTTTTGATTTTATGCTCAAGTGAAAAATAAGAAATTGGAAAAATGGTCACGGGACACTGCATTTCGATAATTTGATTTTCCATCTAAAAAGAAACTAATAGAGTTGATAAATGGATATGCACATGTGGGTGGCCCTGAAACACCCCTTTCTTCTGATTGCTCAACCTGCACCGTTGTCTGTTCTTCCTCAATGCCATGGGACAGAATAACAGTTCAATGTTGTTAAATTGTCCAGATGAATTTGTCTCAATACTGAAATAAATCACTAGACTGTAATCACAAAGACTTATAGAAGCATAGACTGAATATCACTTATATTCGTGAGAGCACAGGGTGCACTGGTGTCAGCGACTTGCTTGTCAAATGAAGTTCATGAATGCTTGTCTCACAAAAGCTCTACCAGTGAAATTAAAATTTTACAATACTGCCGCGTAGTAGCCTACTATTCTACGCTTCAGTATAATCCCATTTAAAAACATGGGCGTCAGAATGATCTGAGCTTGGCTCTTCCTTTTTTTTTTTTCCATTGACATTATATTGATTTAAAAAATACACGAGAAAAACACATACACATCGAATCAACATTTAATCCCCACTAATGTCCATCCCCAATCACCAACCCCACGCTGACCCCCAACGAACAACCCTGTGGTCACAGACACAAAACAAATGGGTGTTCATGTATATGCATATATATATATATATATATATATATATATTATTTAAAAAAAATGCTAAGCTCAATATTATTAGCCCCCTTAAGAAATTAACTGTTTGATTGGCTACGGAACCAACCACTGTTATCCAATGACTTGCCTAATTAACCTAACTCGCCTAATTAATCCCCCAAGCATTTAAGTTGCACTTCAAACTGAGGATTAGTGCCTTGCAAATAAACTAGTGAAGTAATTAAAACTGTCATCATGGCAAAGACAAAATAACTTTTTTTTAGACTTTTTAGAAAATAATTGTTAATGCTCACAAAGCAGGAGAAGGATATACACATTTATCAAAACGTTTTCAGGTGTCAAGAACTGCCGTGAGAAGTATTATCAAGAAGTTTGAAGAGACCAACACAGTGGAGAACAAGACTGGCAGAGGCAGGAAGCAAAAGATAAAAAAAAAAACCTTGGAAAGAAAACTGAGGTTTCTAAAGACCCAAGAACAACTCCCAAGACACTAGTAAATGATTTAGCCAGACACTAGAGCCCAGCACAGTAATGGACTGTGAGGTTGCAGACCAAGAAAAATTCCACTTCTGAGAGGAGACACCTCCAAGCTAGACTGAAGTTTTTCAAGGACAACCTAGAGAAAAATTATGCATACTGGAAATGTGTCCTTTGGTCAGATGAGACAAAACTAGAGCTCTTTTGCCATAGAGATGTTGCCTATGTTTGGAGAAAGAAGGGAGAGACGCTCAAGCTAAAGAACACCGTTCCCACAGTGAAATATGGTGGTGGGAGTATAATGCTGTGGCTATGTTTCAGTACGTCTGGAACTGGGAATCTCATCAGGGTCGAAGGAACCATGAAAAAGGAAGACTACGAGAAGATTTTGAAATACAACCTCAACAAAAATGCAACAAAACTTGGTTTGGGTCAACATTTCCTCTTCCAGCATGATAACGACCCAAAGCATACCTCACTTCTGGTGAAGAAGGGGGATAATAATTTTGTCTTCAACTATATATATATATATATATATATACATATATATATATATACACACACCTATTTTTGAGCAGTTTCTCACATTCTTCATTGCAGGACCTCTCAAGCTCCATCAGGTTGGATGGGGTGCGTCGCTGCACAGCCATTTTTAGATCTCTCCAGAGATGTTCAATCAGGTTCAAGTCTGGGCTCTGGCTGGGCCACTCAAGGACATTCACAGAGTTGCCCCGTAGCCACTCCTTTGTTATCTTGGCTGTGTGTTTAGGGTCGTTGTCCTGTTGGAAGATGAACCTTCGCCCCAGTCTGAGGTCCAGAGTGCTCTGGAGCAGGTTTTCATCAAGGATGTCTCTGTACATTGCTGCATTCATCTTTCCCTCAATCCTGACTAGTCTCCCAGTTCCTGCCGCTGAAAAACATCCCCACAGCATGATGCTGCCACCACCATGTTTCACTGTAGGGATGGTATTGGCCAGGTGATAAGTGGTGCCTTGTTTCCTCCAGACATGATGCTTGCCATTCAGGCCAATCTTTGTTTCATCAGACCAGATAATTTTGTTTCTCATGGCCTGAGTGTCCTTCAGGTGCCTTTTGGCAAACTCCAGGTGGGCTGTCATGTGCCTTTTACTGAGAAGTGACTTCCGTCTGGCCACTCTACCATACAGGCCTGATTCGTGGAGTGCTGCAGAGATGGTTGTTCTGCTCTCTCCACAGAGAAATGCTGGAGCTCTGTCAGAGTGACCATCGGGTTCTTGGTCACCTCCCTGACTAAGGCCCTTCTCCCCTGATCGCTCAGTTTGACCAAGTCCTGGTGGTTCCAAACTTCCATTTATGGATGATGGAGGCCACTGTGCTCATTGGAACCTTCAATGCTGCAGAATTTTTGTTGTACCCTTCCCCAGATCTGTGCCTCGATAGACTGAGGTCTACAAGCAATTCCTTGGACTTCATGGCTCGGTTTGTGCTCTGACATACACTGTTAACTGTGGGACCGTATATAGACAGGCATGCCTTTACAAATCATGTCCAATCAACTGAATTTACCACAGGTGGACGCCAATCAAGTTGTAGAAACATCTCAAGGATGATCAGTGGAAACAGGATGCACCTGAGCTCAATTTTGAGTGTCATGGCAAAGGCTGTGAATACTTATTTACATGTGATTTTTTTTTAATTTAGAATTTTTAATAAATTTGCAAAGATTTCAAACAAACTTCTTTCACGTTGTCATTATGGGGTATTGTTTGTAGAATTTTGAAGAAAATAATGAATTTTATCTATTTTGGAACAAGGCTGTAACATAACAAAATGTGGAAAAAGTGAAGCGCTGTGAATACTTTTCAGAGACACTGTGTGTGTGTATATATATATACAGTGTATATAAAATAAAATATATATATAAAATAAAATATATATATATATAATAAACATACATAATTAAACTAAACCTCTCTCTCCACATCTCCTCCCTCAAAGTACCCAAAAAATGCTAAATAATTTCCCCATTTCCTAACAAAAAAGTCCCCAAACCCCAGCCTTCTACTTGCCACATTATCGAAAGCTGCCACCCTCCCCATCTCCGCACATCACTCTGGAAATGAGGGCGCTCCATCCAACTTCCATCCCCTTAAAATAATTTTAATAATTCCAATCATGATACTGGTCAGAACCCAATTTTTTATGTTTATCCTCCAAATTTATGACTGCACAATCACCAGTATAAGTTACATTTGAGTACCCAAAACATCACACATACAACTGTATCTTCAAACAAAATTCTTGGATCTTAACACACCCCCAAAAAACATGGGTTGTGTCTCCATCTTCTGATTGGCATCGCCAGCAGATGGGTGTGCCTTTAAAACCAAGCCTATACAATCTAGAGGGGGTCCAATATAATTATGTAAAATCATGAATGATGCAGATTTGACATTTTTTAGAATCCTAGCCCACACTCCCTCCTCCAATACCAAGTGCTACTCCCAAAAGAAATACAGAGCAGGTGGCGCAGCTGTAAATTCCTCTAGAACTGAGATCTGGGAATCCCAAAAAGTTGAACCAAATTTTCAAAAGTTCTCAACACTCCACTCTCCTATAGGTCACTGAGTGTAGTAACCCCCCTCACAATCCACTCTGACCAGCAGAAAGGGGACTTATTAATATATATATATCATTTAGGGTTCAGCCATATGCTTGAGGCAACATTTAAATAAATGTCTGAATTAAACACACTGTACACTTTTGGCCATACCGAGTGCAAATGCGAGATAACAGGGTGTAACTTAACTTCTCCGATTAGTTTGATAGAAAGGCTTTGCAATGGCAAAATAGGGGTGTGGAAGGAGGCACGTAGACGTAGGCTTGAAGGTAAGATAACTTTTAATGGCCACAGAGTCGTACACAACTTCCTCCTTAAAACAACACAAACTTTCTTGTTACAATAAATGATTCGCTCTTAAGGCAACACACGACAACACTGGACTGTCGTGTGAATGTGTGTGTGGTGCTCTCTCTCTGTCCAACTGGAGGTTCTGTGGCCACGTTTATGCCGCTCTCCCCATGCTCACTGAAATCAGAGACAGGTGTTAGACATAATTTGGCTCAGGTGCAAACGCCCTTACCGCTTTCTCCCCCGGTCGGACGCTTGACCGCGCCCCCGCTGCCACAAGGAGTAATATCTTCCTGTTCAATACAGAACCAGGGAGGGGCTCTCTCTGTCTGAGACCGAATGCATAATAATAAAACAAAATCTTGGGTAGGCCTAGTCCACCTTTGTCAGTGTAGTCTAGGATGCTTACCATTCCAAATGAAGGACTTCACTATGCTATCAAATTGTTTGAAATAAGAGAGAAATAAGAGACATCTATAGGGAGACACTGTAGCAGGTAGTAATTTTGGAATACAATTCATTTTAATAACATTAATCTTCCCAATCATAGATAAATGTTATGAAGCCCACCTGCCCACATTGCTCAAAATCCTTTTTATTAAATTGTCAAAATTAAATCTAACTAAATCAGTCTAATTTGCTGGGAATAAAATGCCCAAATACTTAATGCCCTGTTTAGGCCACTTGAAGATGCCCGACTGGAAAGCCGTTACTGGGCAGTATGCTGTCAGTATCTTAATCCATCCAATGAAAGTATTCCCAAACCCATACATTTCCAAAATCTTAAAAAGATAATCCCATTCTATCATATCAAACGCCTTTTCGGCATCAAGTGAGATGGCCACGACCGGAGTCTGATCATTCTCCACTTTGACCACATGATATTGATGAAACGCCTAATGTTAGCGCAGAAGAGCTGTGGTCCCGAATAAACACCACCTGATCTATATGTATTAGAGATGTCATAACTTGATCGGTTAGCCAGAATTTTTTACAGTATTTTTACGTCTAGCAGGATCATGGAAATTAGATGGTATCATTACACTCGCATAGATCTTTGTCCTTTTTAAGAATCAGACTGATCTGGTTGGCGGAAACTTTCCATTCTTTTGTTATTAACAGTTTTTTTTTTGATTCCATACATAAACCATACAAACATAACAAAATACAGAATCAATTTTATTAAACCCCTCCCCCCGAACATTCCCCCACACCTCAACCCGAAACAAACACACACTACAATTAGAACGTAAAAAATAATAAAATAAAATAAATAAATAAACATTAAAATAATCACCTATTCATCATCTATTTTAGAATAAAGTTTCTAGGGGGCTTGTAATTCCATCAAAAGATTAAAGTCTCCTCCCAATATTATATCATAAGGGGTGCAACATCCCTTCAAGATCTAAAAAAAAAAAGCCCTGATCATCAGTGTTAGGTTCGCAAATATTAGCCAAAATAAGACTTTGCCCCTGAATTTCTGCTAAAACAATAATGACTCTTCCTTTTTTATCTTTACTCTATTGAATTGATAATTGAATTGCCGATGTTTACTTTTCTCTTTTTATGGGGTGCCCCAACCATTCACATTCCACATGGAGAGAGATAATCCACTCATATTAACATTTGACATTTTGACATATTAGAAAAATTTTATTGTATAACAAAAATAAATGTATTACAACAACATTCCAACATTAGAGCAACAAGCAAATCCTGAACCAAAAAAACGGAAAAAGAAAAACGTGTGCATTAACCCCGCGCATGACATCGCCAACGGCATCCATCCGTCTAAACTCAAACAGTCCATATATGCCTATGATTGCTTAAGTCCGGTGCTTATATACAAATTTTATGAGACAGAATTACATAACAGAAGATATTTTATAAAACAAACTCCAGCCAATAAGCGGAACCAGCACACACACAAAAAAAGGGGGCTGGTCAGTTCCTCGGGCAGTCAAACAAATTGATTTTGAATTCTTTAATATATTGTCTTCCTAGAACTGTTAAGAATCAGAATGTATCGAATCTCACCGGTTTGTGACATAAAAAGTATTAAAACTAGCAAGTGTGCAGAGTTCGCCATTCACATGTCCGACCCTCGCATAGCGCCACGTGACTCTCCACTGAGCTTGGCGCTTAAAATCATATAGTTCTATCCACTGTTATGTAAATAAATATTGTCTTATATTAAATGTATTAATATCTTTCAATTTATTATTTGTAATTAATTGTTGTAGCTGTTATAATTGATTGCCATGAATGCCTATAACTACCATCTGTCTACTTGCACACGGCCATTAGATTGTTTATTTCCTGAACCACATTTAGTTTTATTAATAGCGCTGCAATATGTAAAATTACTATAAACCCAACTGAAGCTCAGTTAACAGGTACTGTATTTGACTCAAATAAATGAGAATTGCTGTAATGTTTGCATTTAGATAAAATGCAAGTATAGGCAGGGTATAATTTTCAGAAACGGTGCCCTGACTTTTTTCATGCTTTCTTTTTGTTCTTATAGATTTGCACTTCATCATGCAGTAATCACTGACGCATATTAGCATAACATAACATTTATTTTTGTTTTTATGCATTACATAGTGGTTGCAAACACAGACTTTATCGCCATGAGACACCTGCAGAAGATAAGCAAAACTTAAAAAGAACATTCTAAAAACTTACAGATTCCTTAAGACTCATTCCCCCTCGATTTTGGCTTTTAGCAGGTAATTAAATGTTTTTCCTGGGCAGACAGACAGTAGCAGATGTTGTAGGCAGTGGAGGCTAATGAAATTGCTGTGAGCATTTTTTTTGTTACTTTCATGACTCGATCAGTGATCGTAAATTTTGCCGATTGTGTAAATTCATGTCGCAAAATTCATGGCTCCTTTAAGACTTGAGCAGCACTGTCATTGCATCATGGTGTTTGGAATATGTAATAGTGTTGTAAGACAACAAACTTGATTCAGCAATTAAGAACGATGCAGTGAGAGAGGTATGGCGAATATAAAAAGCTTGTGTACTGTACTGTTAATATGGTGTTTCACACACAACAAGGCAAAGGGAAAAAAAGCACCGCCTTAATGTTCATGGTGCAACTTCTCAGTCTCCGCCGGGCATAAGCTTCTCAATTATAAGGCTAGTTACAAGATGTGGTGTAATTCAAATATGCATGGAGCAAAGCCGGGTCTATGTCAAAGACAACATAGTGGTTGCAAACACAGACTTTATCGCCATGAGACACCTGCAGAAGATAAGCAAACCTTAAAAAGAACATTCTAAAAACTTACAGATGACAGCATAACAGATATATGTGATAAGCATAATAGCAGAATCAGAAATAACAGTTGCTTTGTACTTTATGAAAAGCACTCATAGGATTATACATTGAAGGATACTCTGGGGCCACAACACAGATTTCAAATTCGTATCCATCCTCCCTTCTGTCTGCCCAGGCTTGCACAATTCAAGGGCACAGGTGGCCCATACATGTAATGTGTGCAGAACACTGCTTGCTGTAAAATGAGTATTGTCCCTTAACAGCCCTCCTCTATTCCATCTGGCTGGCCCGGGTGATTTCAAATGTTGATAACAGCTCACTCCAATTTGCGATGTTCAGATTACAATCTTCGATCATCCAATGTACTTCACTTCGAATCTGTTGTATCTTGGAACCTAGTCAGAAATGATTATCATTCATTCATGATGATCTTGGCCCACGACTTGCTGAGAGGGGGGTTGAGAGTATCTGGGTTCGCTCGTGGTGACAAGGGGGTTGGGTGCTGAGATCTTGCCGAGGAATTGTGGGGGGAGTCAACGACTTGGTGTGAGGACGACTTGTTTGCCCTCCTCTTTGTACTTTGTTCTTGAGACCTCTGGTGGTTTCCCATAGATCCATTTGTTCGTCCTCTCTAGCAGTACCAGTTACTTCCTTCCTCACGGCTTCCACATGAGTGTGAGTGGAGCAGTACTTCCTCCCAGCTTCCACAGGAGTGCGAGTGGTGCAGTGGACCATTTCGACTGCTTGTAATACCTGACTTAGGCTTGCCCAATTCAAGGACACAGGTGGCCCATACAGGTAATGTGTGCAGAACACTGCTCGCTGTATAATGAATATTGTCCCTTAACAGCCCTCCTCTATTCCATCTGGCTGGACTGGGCAGATTCAAACGTTGATAACAGCTCACTCCAATGTGCAAGGTTCAGTTTACAATTGTCGATCATCCATTGTACTTTACTTCGTCATTGGTGTGTGAATAAGATGCAGTGTAAAGTGCTTTGAATACCGCTAAGTTTAAAAAGGCGTTATATAAGTGCAGACCATTTACCATTTAAGGACAACAAAGTCAAGGTAGTTAAGTGGCCATCACAAAGCCCTGACCTCAATCTGAATTTTTAAGAAAATGTGTGGGCAGAACTTAAAGCATGTGCGAGCAAAGTGTATATAAACTTCTGACCCATTGGGAATGTGAATAAAAGCTGAAATATATAATTATCTCTACTAATATTCTGACATTCTGACAATATTCTGTCGAACGCGACAATCCTTTTGACTACTGAACAAAAATCGCTTTCCATTGCTTGCGCGGATTGCACGCAGGTATTTATCTGCCGAAGCACCAGCACAGAGAGAGAGAGACTATTCAGTGCAGCATCTCATGTTCTTGAGTTGCCAGAAAGCTGAGCAACTTTTGTTCTTGAAGAAAAACCTGACACTTTTTCTTAAATAGAAAGCAGTCCAATTTGCTATGTGTATAGCAATTACATAAAAATTTGTTTAGCCCTGCAAAACTTTGTTCTTCACTTGAGGCTACAGTCGTTTACAGTTGAGTTTGGTTTTAGTTCTATTACTGCTGTTTTACACTGTTGTTTTTCACAATAATTTTAAAGTGGAAATACGTTTACATAAACAGAATACAGGCCCTCTGCCGTTCTGTGTTTTGCTTGTTGTTATCATTAAAATTACTGTGTAGCATATTTAAACTTTTTGTATTTGCAAGATGCTAGCCTAGAGCTGCTAAGTTCATTACTTGACTGCTGTTTTGCATATCATTAGAGTTTTCTAGACCGTTACATTTATTAGATAATTGGTAAAAAAAAAAATATTATAATCTGTTAAATTTGATTGTTAAAGAACTGAATAAAGAATAATATATTTAATATTGTTATAATATATTTTCTGTCCAATTTTGGTATGTTACTTTCAATAAAAGTGTGATAATTTTATTGATTTGTTGTTTTTCAATTCAGATCAATTAAATTCATGAAATTAATAAAAAAGTATAATATTAATAAAATTATATATAAAAAAAATAATAATTTTCGGCCAAGTGCATCCTGAATTTTCAGTTTCGGCCCAGAATTTTAATTCGGTGCATCACTAGAAATAAGTATTCGACCCCTCTGCAAAATATGACTTGGTACTTGGTGGCAAAACCCTTGTTGGCATTCACAGAGGTCAGACGTTTCTTGTAGTTGGCCACAAGGTTTGCACACATCTCAGGAGGGATTTTGTCCCACTCCTCTTTGCAGATCTTCTCCAAATCATTAAGGTTTGGCAACTCGAACCTTCAGCTCCCTCCACAGATTTTCTATGGGATTACGGTCTGGAGACTGGCTAGTCCACTCCAGGACCTTAATTGTGCTTCTTCTTGAGCCACTCCTTTGTTGCCTTGGCCGTGTGTTTTGGGTCATTGTCATGCTGGAATACCCATCCACGACCCATTTTCAATGCCGTGGCTGAGGGAAGGAGGTTCTCACCCAAGATTTGACAGTACATGGCCAGTCCATCGTCCCTTTGATGTGGTGAAGTTGTCCTGTCCCCCAGAAAAACACCCCAAAGCATAATGTTTCAGCTCCATGTTTGACGGTGGGGATGGTGTTCTTGGGGTCATAGGCAGCATTCCTCCTCCAAACACGAGTTGAGTTGATGCCAAAGAGCTCGATTTTGGTCTCATCTGACCACAACACTTACACCCATCTGGGAGACAGAAATCTCTGATTGAAAGGGGGTTGAATACTTATTTCCCTCATTAAAATGCAATTCAATTTATAACATTTTTGGCATGTGTTTTTCTTCATTTTTTTTGTTGTTATTCCGTCTCTCACTGTTCAAATTAACCTACCATTAAAATTATAGACTGATCATTTCTTTGTCAGTGGGCAAACGTACAAAATCAGCAGGGGATCAAATACTTTTTTCCCTCACTATATATATATATATATATATATATATATATATGGACACACACACCCTGGTGGCCAAAAGTTTGGAATAATGTACAGATTTAGCTGTTTCGGAAGGAAATTGGTACTTAAATTCACCAAAGTTACGTTCACCTGATCACAAAGTATAGTAAGGACATTACTGATGTAAAAAACAGCACCTTCACTATTTGAAAAAAGTCCTTTTTGATTAAATCTAGACAGTTCCCATTTCCAGCAGCCATCACTCCAACACCTTATCATTGAGTAATCACGCTAAATTGCTAATTTGGTACTAGAAAATCACTTGCCATTATATCAAACACTGCTGAAAGCTATTTGATCCATTAAATGTAGCTTAACATTGTCTTTGTGTTTGTTTTTGAGTTGCCACAGTATGCAAATAGACTGACATACATCTCTTAAGGTCAATATTAGGTGAAAAATGGAAACAACTTCCTCTAGAAACACGTCAGTCAATCATTGTTTTGAGGAATGAAGGCTATACCATGCTTGAAATTGCCAACAACTGAAGATTTCATACAAAGGTGTACACTACAGCCTTCAAAGTCAAAGGACAACTGGCTCTAACAAAGATAGAAAAAGATGGAAGGCCAGATGTACAACTAAACAAGAGGATAAGTACATCAGAGTTTCTAGGTTGAGAAATTGATGACTCAGTTGACAGCTTCATTGAATTTTACCCGCTCAACAGCAGTTTCATGTACAACAGTAAAGAGAAGACTCAGGGGTGCAGGCATTATGGGAAGAATTGCGAAGAAAAAGCTTTTGAAACAGAAAAACAAAAAGAAAAGAGTGGGCAAAGAAATGCAGACATTGGACAACAGATAATTGGAAAAGAGTGTAATGGATCTTAAACTCATTGAGCTTTTGTGGGATCAGCTAGACTGTAAGGTGCGTGAGAAGTGCTCACCAAGACAGCTACATCTATGGCAAGTGCTACGGGAAGTGTGGGGTGAAATGTCACCTGAGTATCTGGACAAACTGACAGCTAGAATGCCAAGGACCTGCAAAGCTGTCATTGCTGCACGTGGAGGATTTTTTGATGAGAACTCTTTGAAATAGTTTAAGAAATACTGAATTATTTAAAAAAAAAAAAAATTATTAGTAATTGTTCACATTATTAATGTCCTGTCTATACATTGTGATCAGTTGAATGCCGCCTTAGTGAATAATTAGTACCAATTTCTTTCCATAAGCGCCAAATCTGTACATCATTCCAAACTTTTGTCCACCATACGTGTGTGTGTGTGTGTGTGTGTGTGCATATATATATATATATATATATATATATATATATATATATATATATATTTATTTTTATTTTTAAGCAATATCACATGGAGCAAGAGTGCGATATGGCCCTACATCAGGAATGCTGTGATTCGGCCTGTGGACTCGTGCCAGCGGTGCTGATGTAGGGCCATATCCCACTCTTGCTCGTGCGATATTGCTTATATACAACAATGAACTAGTAAATAAAACTGAGTATGGTCATAAAAATGCATTTGTGCATGGAATTTCTTTCTTTAACAATGGATCAGAATCTGCCGTTGCTGGTTCAAACCAAATGATGCGTCCAAGCCTTCATTAGTAATTTAAAAATGTCACTTCAGAAATAGTATCACAGCTTGGGCTGTTTCTAACAAGTTATTTGATAAACATGGATGGGTGTGTGTGCGTGCGCGTGTGTGTGAGAGAGCGAGAGAGAGTGTGTGATCACCTGATACCACCCTGGAAGCAGAGATGCTGTCAGCTTTCTGAAGATCAGCTTTCTCAGTAGAAAAGTAGCTGTCCAAGCGGGGTATTTCTCCCTATTTTGCGGTAACTGGTGCTCAAGAGTCTTTCACTAAAGAAACCGCACTGTCCTCCGCCATTTTAAACAGTTTGTCCACTCCAATGTGGAAAGTCCAATAAGAGGTAAGCACCTTCAGTTTGTGTAATGAATCAGTCTGTTGTGTCTCTCAGCTGCGATAAGCCGTAACAGTTCATTTTCACGGGCAAGGAAGAGGCGAGAAACCGGCTTAACATATAAATCATAGGTTTAATGGAAAACTCAAAATACAAACACATAAAACAATGGACATGTTCGTGAACGGTCTCTCTTTCCCGCTTCGCCGTCCGTGAGTGGCCTTTATCCCTCTCGACGGCTTAATTAGCCTAATATGGGACCGGGCGTGTGTAATCACGCCCCGGTCCCACCCTCCACCGTGCCATACAGGCATTGTGTTGAGAGAGATAGCACAGTTGCAACAAACATGGCACGTTTTGGATAATAAATGATAAAGTATTGAATATTAACTGAAACAATTTCATCTGAACATTTTAACAACAGTGATCTTTAGTAAGAAGAACAGGATGACGACAGTGCAGGTTGACCCCAAGTTGCTCCCAATGGCAGGCTAGAACCTTGCCATGGCGGCTCTGCCGCCATTGGTGTATGAGTGTGAGTGTGAATGTGTGTGTGAGAATGGGTGATTGGGACCTAGTGTAAAGCACTTTGGTAACCTCTAAGGTTAAAAAAAGCGCTATATAAGTGCAGACCATTTACCATTTGACCAATCAGAAGATAGGGGAGTTTCATGGCCACCCACATGTGAGAATTCATTTTTCACCTCTTTTAGATTGTTTTTTTTTTAATGTAAAATCAAATGATCAAAATGCACAGTGTCCTGTGGCCATTTTTTCAATTTCTTGTTTTTAACTTGAGCATAAAATCGAAAGCACGAAAAACAAGTCATTACTTTTTTTTTTAATATACATAATTTAAATGATTAATGAAATAAGTTGTTTTTTGTTTTTCCGATTTTGGATTGTTAATTGAATATTGAAAGAACGAATGATACACAGCTTTTCTTGAGAGAAAATCAAATGTTATTTGGTTTTAAAACAGCATATTATTGGTTACTCTATTAGTTACTGCTCTTTTACGTCCAAAAAAGCATTTTAACTTTTTCTGCGAGTTCAGAAAGTGAAAGAAAATAAGTTATTGCCATATGGATTCAACAAACCAACAAACTCAAATAGTTTACCAGTATCATTATCACTCTATGGGGGGGAAAAAACAACATAAAAATAATTGTATATATATATATATATAAATATAAGATTATATAAGTATACGATGTATTTTCAATTGTACATACTTGTGAATTTTTGACAGCCTAATTTTTTTAACTCTCTTCTACAGCAGTGTGAATAGAGAAGATCCCCCTGTTGAGGGAATTATCAGCAATACAAATTCTGCTGATGCATTTTATTTTACTGTGAGATACATTTGTTACATTTTCATTTTGTGATTGTAGGGTATTGTGTGTCAGATGACTGGAAACAAATCTATTTTGAAATAAGTGAACTAAATGCTGTTCGAAGGTAGAGATTTTTACTTAGGAAAGATGAAATAACAGTAAAGTAGGGATGGGACGATATGGTTATCTCATGATTCGGTATGATAAAATGTTCATGATCTGATATAATCTTGATTCAATATAATACTTAAATGACAGAATTGTTTTAATTTCTTTAAATCTTTTGTACAGATGCACTTTATATTTTCTCTTCAAAATACAGTTCTTTAATACACAATATCAATTTAATTTAAATGACTAGATTTTATCATATACCTTGCTTTATAAGAAAAATCACAAAGAAATAAGCCTTCAAAAATAGTGGGCTACATCCAGGCTGATCAGTTCTAGAAAAAGCAATAGAACTGAACAGAACCTCGCCTGAACAATTACTGTATGTGAAAGTGTATGTATATGGATGTATGTAGGTGTGTAACAGTTCAAATTTCTTACGGTTCCGTTTGTATCATGGTTTTAGGGTCAAGGTATCGTATGGTTCGGTATTTATGTTCAGAAAAAAAACATTACTGCCAAATCCAATGTAAAAATATACTATTTGGTAACAAACACTTCGAGAGATTTGCCCTCACTACAAATAACCATGGTTTTACTACAATATAGATAATTTAACTATGCTATTTGTAGTAAAATCATAGTAGCTACAACATTAACATAGTTACTGTCATGTTTACAACGCTATAGTAAAATCATTGTTACTATATGGAATCTACAGTATTACTGTTTTAAAAAAGTGGTTAATTGTATCAAAACTATGATTTCTGCCAATTAATCAATGGTGACTGCAGTCATTGTTCTTCAGTCATGGTCACTACAATATTACTATAGTAAAACCATGGTTACTATATGGCTACTACAGTATTACTTAATAAAAACATGGTTAATTTTTGTTAGTGTCCAAAAAGAAAAAAATGATTCCCCTAATTACTCGCGTCGAGCAATGTCAGCAAACAGTGCCTGTTTTGTAAAGGTTTTATGACCTTCGCTGTTGTGATTGACTGCAGAAAGAAAAAGTTCCCAGACAGGAGACTTGAATGAAGCATGGGCTTCTCTATCTTGCAACTTGTTTTCTCAAATTGCCATTTTCAACTTCACACTAACGAGTGCAGAACTGTGATGTCATCAACTTATTTAACATACAGGTAATAGGTCAGCTTCTATCTGTAGAAAGTTGACCCACGTTAAATGGACAGAGCGTGTCTACAGAGCGATACTGGTGCATTAGCGAAGGTTATATCTATGCATGTCTATTTGCCGCTTTATTTTCTTCACCAAACTGTGTGATCCAGATGCGTCATTAAACTTGAGATTTACCGGGGTGCAAATGCTTACCAAACCATGTTACGTACCGGAAGGTTCGTTTTTTTAACGAGAACTGTTGAATCCCTAATTTATAAATTATATTATGCAATTATATATACATACTGTATAAAGATCAAATGAGCTGTCAATGTTTGAAATAATGTGTACAATTTACAAATAATAACATTAAGTTTTAATTAATGTGTGTAACAAGCACTAAAAAGGCTACTGTCGCTTTAAGAAATCATCAGATTGGCAAAACAGGGTCCAGGTTTATAAACGTGAGTCTAGTTTTTTAGCTCAACCATATATTTGTTATTAAAAATTATATTTATTTTTACTTTTTCATCTGATTGCAAAGAACAGAAAGGATATTAAAAGACACATTATTCAATGAAAGTGGAGTGCGGGATTAAACTTTGATGGACACACATTACACTGAAGAAATGTTCTCTTTAATGTCAAGCACTTTAAAAAAAAACATGGTAATTTTCCAGGGATTCCAGTACTTAAATTTCTAAAAGCTAAATTCAAGCACTTCAAGGACCTTGTGTGAACCCTGTTCAGGAAAAAGTGCAGTAGGGGTCAAATTAAAAATATCGAGTTTTGCCTCGTCATTTGCCCTTGTCACTTTTTTGGTTTCCGATATAAATCGAAATTCAATATATTGTCTATCCCTACAGTCATGGGCGGACAGGGAAAATCACCCTGGATTTTACATAGAAACCGGTCCAAAAGTTGTTGAGTGGTTCTTCCTATGGCCAGTCCGCCCCTGCCTACAGTAAAGTATTAGTAACTGTAACAGAACATTTATTTGTGTAATGTATTCCATGTATGTCCTAAACTATTAGCAGGATTTGTCATTTTATACTGTATATAATTTGTGTTAAATATCTTCTGTCTGAAATCTTTAAACATGTGTTGTGTTTTCAGGTGCTGTGATAAGAGGTTATGGACTCAAATTGATTTGAGTCGTCAGCGCTCTATAACTCCTCCAATGCTGAGTGGTATAATCCGTCGACAACCCGTCTCTCTTAACCTGGGCTACACCAACATCTCCAAGAAACAGCTCATGTGGCTCATTAACCGTTTACAAGGTATATTGCTCTCCTGCATAATTAACAATAGCATTAAAGGTATAGTTAACCCAAAAGTGAATTTTTTTTTCATTTACTCAACCATATATTGTTTCAGAACCATATGACTTTCTTTCTTGAAACAAGTGATGAGAATGACACCTAGAGGTCCACTAGCTGATGTGAGCCCAATGGGATCCAACAAACCAATCCAGTTTCAGGCCGAGTTTGGGTCCGTTTTAGGATAACTGTATAGATAACTTTGGGTTTTTATGAAAAAATAAATGATTATTATAAATTCTTTGATATATGTTTTTTTTTAGAGCTGTCAGAATTAACGCATGCGATTTAATTTTAAAAGTTTACGTGATATTTTTTCTAAATCGCGATTAACGCATTGACCATAAATACAGCATAAACACTGTTGTAATGTGTCCGCCTGGAGTCATTACACTGATGTACACACACCAAAAACAGACACACAATAGCGCCATAACACTTATATCTAGATGAGACCACAAGCTTTGCATAAAAAAGCATAGCGCGGCTGTTACTGTCAATTAGCATGTTACTGTCGTAACATGCTAATTGACCGTTACGCTCTGTCCTATGATGGAGCCGCAGGGGTTGTTATCTCATTAAATAAAACACGATCTGAAAGCACTTCCCTGTCAGTGATAAAATGATGGAGAAAGGAGCTCTTAGTGCTATTTTATGTACAAAACAAGCCCAGATGAGACTTGTGAAAGAAATCAAGTATTTTTCAGCCTTTGTGTGTTTGTTTGCAAGCACTTTTCATGGTGAGAAAGCGGTGCCCGACGCTGGTGTTGACGCTCTGACACAAACCATGAACACAGTTTCATGATTGCTTTAACAAAACGGATAGCCACAGTCTACTGGCAAATTAATATTGTGGTGGATGAGAATTTAAGAGATTTAATGCGCATTGCAATGAATATGCTGCCTATGTGGGGAGACTAGTTCTTTCAATTTGTCAAACTCCCACTTAGACTTTGGGAAATGTTTAATGTTACTTCAATTGGTGCTATATTGGTGCATTTCTGTCTTTTTACTGTGGAATTGTTTGGAAAATGTTAATAAAGCATTATATTGCTCAATATTGTTTTGTTTCCTTTCCTAAAATTGAAATAAGTTAATTTTGACAAGAAAAGAAGCATATATAGTGTCAAAGCACTTTTAAAATCTGCGATTAACTACAAAAAAAAAATGATGCAATTTCATTGTGTTTAAAAATTTGAAAAGACGGCACTAGTTTTTGTTTTTCTCGTTTTTTTTATTTTAGCATAACTGGATTTGCACAATTACTCTCACTTACAGACAAGAGTTCAAGTCATGTGCACAATAAATGTCTCAATTTTCAATGTTCTGAAGAAATTCAGGTTCAAGAGGACTTTATGTGACTGTTACACTATTACACATGATTCCAGATTGTTTGTCACACAGCAAAGTTACAGCACTTGGTAAAACGATAAGCCAGTGATTGTTTCACATTTGCTCTGGTGTGCTGATTGTACCTTGTTAAAACTGTGTGTTTACTGTACGAATGTTGCCTCAAATGCAGCCGATGGAGGGAAAGAGAGAAGAAAGATAGTCATAAAGGTTTGGAAAAACATGAGAGTAAATGGTGAAAAGAACTTTCATATTTGGATGAACTACCCCTTTAAATGTTAAGCTTTTAACAGCTGCTTTACACCAGCTTTTTACATCAGGCACTTTATGAATAGTTTGTGCTGTTTGACATTTATTGAGTAAGATCAGCATAATCGTGGTCTTCCTCAGGTCTTCTGGAGTTGAATGTGTCGGGCTGCCCGTGGTCGTCAGTTTCTGCGCTGTGTCAGTCTGTGTGCCCGTGTCTGCGTCTGCTTGATCTCAGTCGAGTTGAAGATCTCAAAGACTCTCATCTTAAAGAACTGCTGGCTCCGCCCTCCAATGACACACGCTCAGGTCCCTGCTCTCATTCATTTCCTTTATTCATATCCATCCTTTCCTCCTGTACATGGTTAGTGCAACTTTTGCTGGTATATTAGTGCTGCATGATATGGAGGGAAATATAATATGCTATTATATGTTTAATAATGCAATATGCGATACTATAATCCGGATTGCACTCAACACCGAAACTCCAACCGCCAAATTATACTGAAGTTTATTACTAATCACAAACATGTCTTTTGTTTGTCTTTTTGTTAATACCGTTAGCTTTCCCAGCTTATTTTTATCATCAAAACAGTGTCTAATCAAATTAGAGCATACAATTTTAATAAAATTAAAATAATAATTTATTTTGAGCACAATATTGCAGTTATTTGGTTAAAAAAGTGCTGCACAACAAATCTTCACAGTATAAATTAATGATTACCTGTGTCACAAGGCTGCTGTGGCTGATTCACATTGTGCTGATGTTCATAAACATTTGCTTTGTAATATTGCTTACATATTATAATAATAATAAAAATTTATATAAAATAATTTGTGAAATTATTGTTATTATTAGCATTATTGCTACTACTTTGAATATAAATTTTTTTCTGTCATTATGTCATATTTCTGTCCTATTTTATGCATCCGGTTGAATAGAGCTTTTATTTTGGCTGAATTGCTTTTTTTCCCCCGTGGTTTTGATGTTAGATTTTAACCAGCTTTCCATTCCAAATGAAATTCTGAAATGCTCGCAAACTGAAATCTCATGTTTACAACTGCTGATACACTGAACTAGAGGTTGGCCTAATATATCGAATTTGCCGGTTTATCGGGCCGATAGTTGTGTTTTTTAACTATCGAAAAAAGTAAACACAGATAGTTTCTTATATTTGTTTTTATTTATTTATTTTCTATAGATTCAGCAGTTCTGCATGTGACGTAAATATATCAACTTGCATAAAAGACCTTGCAAAACTAGAAATAAATTCCTGAAAAATTTGCATTTAATGAGTATAGTAAAGTATTAGATCATTTGTAACTGTGTTGTGAATTCTTCATACTATGGACATATTAATTTTTCATTTTAGAGACTTCATGATTTTGTGTTTAGTGCCCTGTTCAAGCCAAGCACACAGCACGACTAGGTGTATGATATCAACTTTGTCAATTTTTCTCTGACTGAAGTTACAATACTGAAATTCTTTCACAAACTAATACACAGAAGAGTTAATTCATGATAACATGTCAGTAAACAACATGAAAGGAAGGGCTTGCGCCCCGTTTATGCACTCTTCCTAGAAGTCAAGCTCTGTTGTGCATTTGCTTCATTGCAAATTGAAGTTATAGAATCAGAATCAGAACGATCTTTATTGCCAAGTATGCTGACAAAGAATTTTTTCTTGGTGACAGAAGATTCCAGTGCACAAACAATACAACCACAATACAGAGATAATAGAAAAATAGAGTAAAAATAAAAAGCTAAATAAAGTATATAGAAATACTCAAGAAGACAGAACATATATATATATATATATATATATATATATATATATATATACACTCACCTAAAGGATTATTAGGAACACCATACTAATACTGTGTTTGACCCCCTTTCGCCTTCGGAACTGCCTTAATTCTACGTGGCATTGATTCAACAAGGTGCTGAAAGCATTCTTTAGAAATGTTGGCCCATATTGATAGGATAGCATCTTGCAGTTGATGGAGATTTGTGGGATGCACATCCAGGGCACGAAGCTCCCGTTCCACCACATCCCAAAGATGCTCTATTGGGTTGAGATCTGGTGACTGTGGGGGCCATTTTAGTACAGTGAACTCATTGTCATGTTCAAGAAACCAATTTGAAATGATTCGAGCTTTGTGACATGGTGCATTATCCTGCTGGAAGTAGCCATCAGAGGATGGGTACATGGTGGCCATAAAGGGATGGACATGGTCAGAAACAATGCTCAGGTATGCCGTGGCATTTAAACGATGCCCAATTGGCACTAAGGGGCCTAAAGTGTGCCAAGAAAACATCCCCCACACCATTACACCACCACCACCAGCCTGCACAGTGGTAACAAGGCATGATGGATCCATGTTCTCATTCTGTTTACGCCAAATTCTGACTCTACCATCTGAATGTCTCAACAGAAATCGAGACTCATCAGACCAGGCAACATTTTTCCAGTCTTCAACTGCCCAATTTTGGTGAGCTCTTGCAAATTGTAGCCTCTTTTTCCTATTTGTAGTGGAGATGAGTGATACCCGGTGGGGTCTTCTGCTGTTGTAGCCCATCCGCCTCAAGGTTGTGCGTGTTGTGGCTTCACAAATGCTTTGCTGCATACCTCGGTTGTAACAAGTGGTTATTTCAGTCAAAGTTGCTCTTCTATCAGCTTGAATCAGTCGGCCCATTCTCCTCTGACCTCCAGCATCAACAAGGCATTTTCGCCCACAGGACTGCCGCATACTGGATGTTTTTCCCTTTTCACACCATTCTTTGTAAACCCTAGAAATGGTTGTGCATGAAAATCCCAGTAACTGAGCAGATTGTGAAATACTCAGACCGGCCCGTCTGGCACCAACAACCATGCCACGCTCAAAATTGCTTAAATCACCTTTCTTTCCCATTCTGACATTCAGTTTGGAGTTCAGGAGATTGTCTTGACCAGGACCACACCCCTAAATGCATTGAAGCAACTGCCATGTGATTGGTTGATTAGATAATTGCATTAATGAGAAATTGAACAGGTGTTCCTAATAATCCTTTAGGTGAGTGTGTGTGTGTATATATATATATATATATATATATATATATATATATATATATATATATGTATATGTGTGTGTGTGTGTGTGTGTGTATATTACACACACACACATATGTACAAATAGAAATCTGTTATATACAGTATGCAGGGGAATGTAATGCAGAAGAATATGTTAAATAAATATAACTGACAAAGCTGTGTATTGTACATAATTATTACTCAATGGGGTTGTTTTTACTGCACCAGATGGCCAGCTGTTCAACCTCTCTTCTGTATGCAGACTCATCGTCATCCTGGATGAGGCAGATGACAGTAGCGTCATCTGCAAACTTCAGGAGCTTGACAGATGGGTCCTTGGAGATGCAGTCGTTGGTATACAGGGAGAATAGTAGTGGGGAGAGCACACATCCCTGGGGGGCACCAGTGCTGATTATACATGTTCTGGAAGTGAATTTCCCTAGTCTCACTAGTTGCTGCCTGTCTGTCAGAAAGCTGGTGATCCACTGACAGATAGACGTGGGAACAGAGAGCTGGGTGAATTTATTCCATAGGAGAGCTGGGATGATGGTGTTGAATGTCCAAAAAAAGGATCCTTGCATATGTCCCTGGTCTGTCCAGATGTTGCAGGATATGATGCAATCCCATGTTTACTGCATCATTCACAGACCTTTTTGCTTTAAAAGCAAATTAAAGTGGATCCAGAAAGGGTCCAGTGATGTCCTTCAGGTGGGCTAACACCAGTCTCTCAAATTACTTGATGTCCACAGATATCAGAGTGATGGGTCATTAGTGTTTAAGTCCTTTGATTGTGGGTTTTTTTGGGACAGGGATGATAGTGGAGCATTTGAAGCAGCAGGGAATTCACACTGCTCTAGTGATCTGTTGAAGATCTGTGTGAAGATGGGGGCCAGCTTGTCAGCTCAGGATTTTAGACAAGTGGGTGAAACATCATCTGAGCCCTGTGCTTTCCTTGTCTTTTGTTTCCAGAAGACCCAGCACACATTCTCTTCACAGATCCTAAGTGCAGGTTGAGTAGCAGGAGGGGGGAGGAGGGTGGTTGCAGGAGGTGTTGGTGTTTATGTGAAGTGAATGTCAGAATGGGTTTTGTGGGACTGGGCTTTTCAAATCTACAGTAAAACACATTCAAATCATCAGCCAGTTGTTGATTCCCTTCAGAGTTGGGGGATGGTGTCTTAAAGATAGTAATGACTTTAAGGCCTCTCCACACTGATGCAGGGTCTTTAGCTGAAAATGTGTTTTTCAGCTTCTCAGAGTAGCTTCTTTTAGCCACTTTAATTTCCTTATTCAGTGTGTTTTTGGCCTGATTATACAAGATTTTATCCCCTCTTCTGTAAGCATCCTCTTTGGCATGACGAAGCTGTCTGAGTTTTACTTTAAACCATGGTTTGTCATTGTTGAACTTAATATAAGTGCTAGTTGTAATGCACATCCTTTCAGAAACTGATATGATGTTACAGTATCTGTAATAAAAGAGATAAATAAAAATACATAAAAAAGAAGATATGCATTCATACAAAATCAAACCCAACTAAACTATAAATCCCTCTCCACAGCCATTCCCCGAGAACCATCCAAATATTATATATAATTAATTTGGAAATAAAGTGGAGCAAGGATAACAAAATCTCCCTTAGATGGGCCTGGGTAGCTCAGCAAGCAAAGATGCTGACTGCCACCCCTGGAATTGCAAGTTCAAATCCAGGGAGTGCTGAGTGCCCGGTTGCTAGGGTGGGTAGAGTCAGATGGGTTACCTTCCTCATGGACACTATAAGGTGGTTCTCGCTCTTGGTGGGGAACATTGTAAGTTGTGCATGGATGTCATGGTGAATAGCGTGAGCCTCCACACGCACTAGATCTCTGCAGTAATGCGCTCAGCAAGCCACTTGACAAGATGTGCGGGCTGACTCTCTCCTCCCGGATCGAGACGAGTCACTGCGCAATCTTGAGGAATTACAGCACATTGGAAATAGGGCATGCCAAATTGGGGAGAAAAAAAATATATACAAATTCTTCCTCTGATGTCATGTACGTTACACGTGTCGCTGGGTTCATTGTCTCATCGCTCCGCTACAACGTATGCTATACAATGTGACAAAAAGCAATAATGTTTAACACTGTTGTGAACTACACTCATGCTATTGTACTGTATAATGTAATTAAGTTATATCAGAAACATTATCATGTAATCTTAACGCTGCCGTCCTATGCGACTGTACCTCCTATAATTTTACCTTAAAAATACAATCATGGCAATAAGTTGAATACCATGTATAAATTATGGAGTGAGTGTGATGCTCCGGGCAATGTTCTGCTGGGAAACCCCATGTCACCTACCCATGTCACCTACCTGAACATCGTTGTGGTCCAGGTACACCCCTACTTGGCAATGGTATTCTAATGGTACATTTCCTTATGGCAGTGGCCTCTTTGAGCAGGATAATGTGCCCTGCCACACTGCACACATGGTACGGGAATGGTTTGAGGAAATCTACGAAGAGTTCAAGTTGTTGCCCTGGCCTCCAAATTCCCAGATCTAAATCTGATTGAGCATCTGGGGGATGTGCTGGACCAAGTTTTGGCTCATCATTGTGTGCATTTTGTCAACTAATCTATTGAACATTGACTTGAATTCTAAAACAGATATATTCTTATGAAATTATGAAATGCCCTGACCTATAAAATATGAGCTTTGGACCACATGTTAGAGTTACCAAAACCAGTGCAACTGGTGGCACTAAAGTACAGCCGTGGCCAAAAGTATTGGCAGTGACATAAAAGGTTCAACTGCAGTGAAGAAGGCTTCAGGACATTCCAGAGTGTCCAGCAAGCGCCAGGACCGTCTCCTCCTGAGGAGTCAGCTACGGAATTGTGTCACCACCAGTGCAGAGCTTGCTCAATATTGACAGCAAGTTGGTGTGAGTGCATCTGCATGCACAGTGAGGCAAAGACTTTGGGACAATGGCCTGATGTCAAGAAGGGCAGCAAAGAAGCCACTTCTCTCCAAGAAAAACCCCAAGGACAGACTGAAATTCTGAAGGAAGTACAAGGATTTTTGGGCAGAATTGAGCAACTTCTCCCAACAATCTGGGAGCAATTTGGTGATGATCCGTGCATTTTCCAGCATAATGTAGCACCATGTCTCAAGGCAAGAGTGATAATGAAGTGGCTCGGAGATCATTACATTGAAATTTTGGATCTATGGCCAGGCAACTCCCCGGATCTTAATCCCATTGAGAACCTGTGGTCAATCCTCAAAAGGTGAGTGCACAAACAGAAGCCCACTAATTGTGATCAACTCCGAGCACTAATAATGCAAGAATGGATCGCCATCAGTCAGGATTTGGCCCAGAAGCTGACATCCAGCATGCCAGAGTGAATTGCAGAGGTTATGAAGAACAAGGTTCAACACTGTAAATATTGACTCTTTGCATATATTTAATGTTTTTGCCAATACAAGCCTTTAAAGCTTGTGAGAAACATGTGAAAAAACTACTGAAGCAGCAAACTTTGCAAAACACAAAATTTATGTCACTGCCAATACTTTTGGCCACGGCTGTACAGAAACCTGTTTTGACCACTGACATTAAACACTGAAGGAACTCAAAGTAGTAGTCAGGACATGCGTATTTGCCTCAAATGTCTTAAAAATGGAAACATCTAATATGGGTTCTCTTAACATGTAAATTATTTTGCTGCGTCTCTGCCTTGCATCCCCCAAAAAACCTTTTTGATCTTACGTGGACTGTCTTCAAAATATATTTCATATTGCTGCATTTTTTTATTCTTGCGGGAGTTCTCTTCACAATAAAATATAAATTGATATTTTAACCCCTATTATTCCCAAATCCCCAACCCCACTCTAACCCCCAACAAACATCCCTGTGGTCAAAGCCAAATCACACACAAAACAAAAACGAAAACATATATTTATGATTGTGTATATTCATACACACTACCGGTCAAATGTTTAGGGTCACTTACTCATTCTTTATTAGTATTATTTTTTACATCTAGTATATTTACATCATAGTAAAGTCATCAAAACTATAGAATAACAGAAATGGAATTGTGTTGTGACTAAATAAAAAGTCTAAAATAAATGAAAAAAATAAGCATCTTTGTAGTATTCACCCTTTGCCTATAATTTGCAGAAATGTACTCATGGCATTTTCCAAACCGACTTCTTTAGGTATCACCCTGGGATGCTTTTTAAACAGTATTGGAGTTCCCATCTATATGCTGGGTACTTATTGGCTGCTTTTCTTAATTATTCAGTCCAAGGCATCAATTTCAAAAACTTTTTTTATATATATCATTTTAGTTTTGTAATGAAATAAATTAATATGTTGGCACAATTATATTTTTGTCTACAAAACTATACATTCAAACTCCCACATTCAAACTATAAATCCCTCTCCACTGTCCCTCCACAAGAGAGTTGGATAGATGCCCCATTTCATATCAAATACCCTCAGGTTGCCATCTGAGATCTCCTCAAAAAGAATTTAAGTATCTTTATTAAATAACTCCCAAGCAAAGCAGTAAAACTGAACAGCATGTGTTCCCATCATTAATTAATGTTTATTGTACTTGTTTATTTGATTATCAATTAACCAACCAACTTTTTGTGGGGGTTTTTGTCAGCAAAAACGAGGCAATAACAATGATATTACCAACAGGGAAATTCAATTTACAATGACTGTGAGCAGAAATCTTACATATAGCCAGTTATGAAAGAGCGGACTGATAAAAAGTTAAATAAACAGTTGTAGGATATTTGGTATGCGACATTTAGAAGGGAATTTAGGGTCTCGAAATATGTGAGCTATGAACTAAATTAAACTGTCCTTATTGTACATCATTAGGTAATGACATGTATAATGGAATTAGTCACGTTCGACAACCATTATAAATTAGATAAATGACAAATAACTAGATTATTTGAAATTGAAACCATTGTCTGAATAAATTCTCCACCATTAAAATCGTAATACAACGTATCCACTCACAATTTCTACTATAAGGAATTATTTTTCATATGTAAATTATGATTAATTCACTTATTGGAGGGATATTATTCTCATGGCTTATTGAAAATAATATCACGCGTATTTAGGTACAGCATTGAAGCGAAATCTTTTAGAAACGGGGATAAGATTATTTATAAAAATATACCACAGTCAATCATCTTTGAATACAGACAAACTTTATTACTATTCTAAACATAAATCTAATCTAACACACACATATATATATATATATATATATACACACACATAAGACAGTTTGGTGAGAAGAGTGACAGAATGTGAAATAAATGATCAATACAATGAAAATGAACTTTATGGAGTCTGTTGACAATACCTGAAGAACCATTCTTCTTTGAGTCTACATTGATTTGCTATCGGATTACACAAAATATTTAATAACTACACCAGCGCTTTGAGCACAAAATTGGAGATGTATTTACATGTATGTTGCTTGGTTCTTGGTCGAAAGTTAATTCCGTCTATGTTTTGGACCTCTGTAAGATCGGAGTTATTGTCTGTATGAATGATGAGGTTGGCTTTGAAGCGAGGGCTTCTCATGGACCATAGAGAGTGAGAGCCTTTCTCTGGACTTTGAGTCCCGAGCTCCCTTGGACCTCACATGGCATGGACCTGGTTCCGACAAGATCCCAAGAAGACCACAAGGGAAGAGTCAGAATGAAGACTGAGCAGTCCAAAGAGCAGGAGAGACAAGCGCATGAAGACAGAAGAGGAAGAGATTGAAGATAGTGTTCTTCCTGTTTGGAAACATTTGAACTGAAATTGGCTGCATCCCCTAAGGTGTCCTGTGCCAATCAGAAGTGACTATTCAGAGTCACATGGTCAACTGGGCTGTCTTTTCTGACAGTTGATTTATGGTCCTTTGTTTCAGATTCGTACAAATCTCCCACTCAAAAATAGTGCATATTAAATCATGAACTTTTGTATCTTGAGAATGGTACAAGAGACATGATATTCATTGTCATCCACTTCCTCCATGTAACTAAGCGAGCATTTGCATATCAAATTTGACATTCTTTCATTAATATGTGTATGTGTAGGTAACAAAACATGAAAATCCCTGGTTACTGGTTAATTCCTTGGTTATACAACATTGATAAAACATTACACATTTTAAAGAGGTACATCAGACTATAATCATGAATTTGTCAGTTATACAAGTTACCACAGTTCAAAGCAATTTTCTGTATTCCCTATCAAGCCCTAGGTATTGTATAAATGCATTCTCTACATTTTAGAAGGTTAAATTGGTAAAGTACTGTGACTTTGTGTAGAATGTTCCTGGATTAAGATGAAATGTGTTAGTATTCGAGTCGTGCAAATCTGATGGTCTTTTGGAAACCTTTCAAAGAGAAGTCTTTAACTCTGTGTGGTAGTTCAGGAGGTCGTGCAGAGGGGCCTTTCTGAGCAATTTTGCTGCCTGGGCCATCTAATTTATGACGTTGTGGAATTCCATGATTAAGATTGGGTAAATCCTAGAATCAAATAATTTTCGTTTCTGCATGTACTGTATAATACTACACACTATTGGGATTGGTATTGGCCTATAAGAAAATCAGTAATGGATTGGCTTTAAAAATCCTGATGAGGCATACCCATTGAGTGCCATGGTGCATCTGACAATAGCAGCTGGAAGACACCGAAGTTCTGTTATACCCTATATACTGTAACATACACATTATTTAGGTTATTTAGTAAATAGTTATAATTGGTATTTTCAGTGGAGCTTGAAAACTACTAGTTGCTCAAATATTGCAATGTAGCCATTTGAATGTTGCTTAGAGTTGCTCAACAGTACATTTACACTGCCCGGCCCCCCAAAAAAAGTCCCAGTTTAGATTTAAATAAGCACATACTGACGAGCCTATGATTTGATCATTATTGCAGTAATTAATTAATATGTAACTTCTTAAACAACTATGTCGGGAGACATATCCCATGGTTGTGGAAAAGACATTACTGTGTTTCAGATGGGGCAAATTATTGGCCTGCATTAAGTAAAGAAAACAACTATGGAGATTGCTGAAATAGCTGGAATTGGATTAAGTACTGTCCAAAGCATTATTAAAACCTTGAAGGATAGTGGTGAACCGCCAACTTCGCAGAAGAAATATTGTCAAAAATGTGTCATTATCAGAGATCACTAAAATACTTGAAGTCACATTATAAAAAAACGACAGTAGAAATCACGGCTATGTTTAATAGTGAATGTAAATCATTTCAACATGCACAATGTGAAAATAATTTACATGATTGGGATTAAACAGCTGTGTGTCCACAAGAAAGTCACTTGTTTATGAGGCTAATCTGAAAAAAACAACTTAAATCTGCTTAAAGCATAAAGCATAAAGATTAGACTGTGGAGCAATGGAAAAAGGTCAGATTTATTCTATTCCAAAGAGATGGGCGCATCAGGGTAAGAAGTGAAGGGCATGAAGCGATGCACAGGTCATGCATAGTACCCACTATACAAGCCTCTGGAGGTAGTGTTATGATCTGGGGTTGCTTCAACTGCTCAGATTAGACTCAGCAATGTTATTCGGCAATCAAATAAAGTCAGTTGACTACCTGAATGTACTGAATGACCAAGTTATCCCAACAATGTATTTTTTCTTCCCTGATGACTTGGGTATATTCCAGGACAACAATGCCAAGATTCATCTGGCTCAAATTGTGAAAGAGTGGTTCAGGGAGCATGAGGAATCATTTTCAAAATGAATTGGCCAACAAAGAGTCCTGACCTTAACCCCATTGAAAGTCTTTGGCATGTGCTGGAGATTACTTTACGTCATCAATACAAGATCTTGGCCAAAAATTAATGCAACTCTGGATGGAAATAAATGTTGTGACGTTGCATTAGGTTGTCAAAACAATGTCACGATGCATGTCGTAATCAAAGCTAAAGGCAGTCCAATGAAATATTAGATAATGAGACTATGTTTTTTTTTTGGCCAGGCAGTGTATAATCAAGTATCAGGGCAATATTGAGACAAATGTAAAACATTATGACAATATATAACTATACATCAGACCTATAAATGAGAATAATCTAAAATTGACTGGTTATTCTTTACAGCTCATGGGGATAACCAAGGCGGACGTTTCCAGAATGTTACAGAGCTACGATTGGCTGGACTGGAAGTGACTGACGCTGTGTCATGCCTGATTGTGCGCTACCTTCCTCACCTGACCAAGCTTGACCTGAGTCGGTGCTGCCACATCACGGACCAGACGATCCACACGCTAACCTCTCCAATATCGCCGCTCAGAGAGAGCCTCACCCATGTCAACCTGGCAGGTAAACCACATGTGCTGCAGGCATTTAATAAAATGATATCAAAGGATAAGTATAAACCTAGGGATTTTTATTAGCTGATTGTAAGTATTGAAACATTTAATTTACAAATATAACCTAACCTTGGTTCCCTGAAAGGAGGGAATGATATGCTGTGTCAGAAGCTAACACTATGGGAAAACCTCCCGGGAATTACAATCTCTGAAACCAGTATAGATGGCCCATGACTCTCCACCCGTTATGTTCATGTCATTGTAGGCATACAAACCGGAGCACAGTGTCTTTCCATCTGGATTTTTCAACTGAAGGGATGAGTCATCTCTTGGTTACTTAACAGTGAGAAGTCAGTAGTGCTGCAAGAGCTGATGCTATGGGAATTGTATACCATGTGCTACTAATTTAAATGCACTAGAACAATGCTAACAAGTAGGGCTGTCACAAAATTTTTAATATGAAATTTGGCTGGCAATTAATTGCGAAACAAATAATTGTGATTATGAGGATTAATTATCTGTTTAGGGCTCTCACGATTATGACGATTAATTGTCCATTTTAGAGCTTTCACTAATATGACAATTCATTTAAATACAAATTATTCTGCTTTTGTCATAGGTGTGTGCTTCATACATTTTAAGAAGTCATTTATTCATATTTAACTTTTACATTATTTCCTTTATGGCAGAGGTTTTCAATTGGTGAGGCGGGCCTCCCCGGGGGGTGCCAGAAAGTCCCAGGGGAGGCACAGCACTGGGATAAAAACATAATGGTTCATGTCTGTACACAATAAATTACATTACAAATAATATTTTAAATATCACAATTTTAAATATCTCTTACTTTTTGGTCAACATAAATCTATTTTACATTTGCACTGTTGTTGGAAGCCAGCCAACAAGAGTAGCTATTATATTATATTATATTATATTATATTATATTATATTATATTATATTATATTATATTATATTATATTATAAGAAGTTGCAACTGCATGATTTGTTGAGGTGGGGATTCAAACCCATAAGCCTTAAGTGCTTTAACAGAGCTTGTAAAGCTGATGGCAAAGAGACATTGCAAGGTTAGAGTCAAGTGTGGATTATCTTTTGAACTATAGGTGGTGCTGTCTCAAAGCTGCTCAGATATCCTCAGGACATGATGTTTATGTTTATGATGCATGAAAAATCATTTTTAAACCTGACAATGCTTATAAAAGATATATAACTTTGTCAAAACTTTGATATATAGTCAAATGTGACAGAGGGACAGTATGACTGAAATGAGAAGTATGCAATAGTAAAATATTTATATCCAAAATTCTTCACTTTCACACATTACATTAAGGCTCACTGATTAAGCCCATGAGCCATTATTTTACATTAAGAAAGTTTTTTTTTTTTTGTGTTTCTTCATTTAATCATCTCAGGCATGACACAGTCACTGCGTGTCATTAACACTGTGTGTATGAACCCACAATGACAAGTAACATTTGCCATGTAGCATTTGCAGAGACAGAATCTGGATATAAAGGGGGGAAACATTCAGGTTATTCAACAAGGCAAAAGTGTTTGGGGAAGCCCAGCCTGCTGCCATGCAGATGTCTTCTAGAGACACCCATTTCACCCAAGCCATACTCCTGGTAGATTGAGATTTGAGATCCATTGGGCACAGTTTGCCTTGCAAATTGTAAGTGCAAACAATGCATTGAGAAAGTCTGTGCTTGGATACCAAGCCTTTTGCATGGTATCCTAAGCAGGCTGAATTGACCAAATCCTTTGAACTGTCTGAGAATAAAGTCTCCATTCCCCTGGTCTGACTACCTGGCATGAGAGCAAGTCTTCCCCACAGTTCTGGTGACCGGGGACGTGCATTGCATGTATAGACAGGAGACGTATCTCGCTCCAGCGAAGAACACGATGCGCCAAAGCCAACATCGGTCACAAATGCACTCACTCTTAAAGGGAAGGACCTTTAATTGAAATGCTGCACTCTCGAAGGCAAATCTCAAGAAAGGCATGGGGCCAAGGGGCTATTTCTACAATAAAGTATGCATCTTTAACCTCTGGAGACCCGAGCGTGACTGCTATGTGCATTTTCCATTTCCCTTTTTGATTCGTAACTAGTAACACCTAATAAAAAAGCAAAAAAAAAATGATAGAGCAAATAGTTTTCCTAAATATGTAATGTGGGGGACTAAGTTGTTTATAAAGTAAGATTTTTTTTTCTTCTGACTGTTTATTATGTTTCCTGGAGTGTTGGTTATTTATGTTTTTTCATGATGGATTTTTTGTAAAGATTAAAATTATTCTTATTTAAAATAATGGCCAGCATCATCCAATCACTGCCAAACATTTTGAGTGGTCCAAACATCATCTGCAGCCCAAACTTTTTGTCAGATTTTAGGAGTGAATTGATTTAGCTGCATAGAAAGCTGCAAGGAAAGCAACATTTTTCAGCTCTTAGATGAATTTGATTTGAATTATTTAGCTCATTGATTCTCATTGTGAAAGTGCACAGTTAATATAGGAGTGCATTTACAGATTTTAATGAATAGAACAGTATTGTACAGTGATAACAAAATAAAATATAACAACATGTATATTAAAATGAAGCGAAATGACCCACAGATGTGTTAATGTTGAAAGTTATTAAAAATAAACGTTTATCAGCAGTCTGACGTGCGAAAAATGAATAATTTTTTTTAAGTGGCATATCAAATGAAGCTAGAGATGCTATTCTTTCCACAAAAACAGGTTTCAATGAAAAAACGTAAAATGTTTTCTTACCAGAGGCACTTATGTTGGCTCTGTGTCCATAGAAGTGCTTCACAGAAATTAACATCATGTTGTTGTATCACATGATTCAGTGTGCCAGACATTTAACACTTAAATGACAGTCTAGAGTGTTGTGAACAGTATTAAGTCTGTTTAAATTCATTTTAATTATATGTTGCATATAACAAAGCCAAAATACATTGTCCACGCATGTGGATGTGGGGTCTTATGAGGTCATGGTCCACTATGGACACGAACCAGTCAGACATGAGAGAAAGTCTGTCTCTGTAACTCTGGTTCTAGCACCTCAAGTCCAGAATGGGCCTTAGCCCTCCATCTTTCTTGGTTAACAGAAAATTATGACTGTAGAAGTCTTTCTGCATTTTGCCCCTTGGTGTGTTCTCTAACGCACCATTGTAGTGAAGAGACTCTACCTCTTGATGGTGCGTTTCACATTGTTACGGTGGAAAACAGAACACTATTAAGGTGAGGGGGCTGCCTCATGAATTATAGTACATTGCAGTGCATGACTGTGTTCAGTACCCATCTGGAGACCACCCCCAAAACAGTGCCTCGCATCCAGTGGACACTGGGCCTCTTCTGTGATGCCGCCCACCCTCAGAAGGCAGCTGCTCAGCGTTGCTGAATCGTTGGGTCCCTAGACCGTCGGGAACATTGTTCGGCCTCATGTGCTCGGATAGGAGACAAAGGCAGGCCTGTAGGAACACTCAAAGCCTGATAACAAAAACGGCACCAAAATCAAGAGTCCAAACAGACTACAGATCCCATCAAGCCTTGCTCACTTTTCACTTTTTGTGAAAAACTGAAGGATCGAACTCTCAACTCCTACTGGATGAAAATCACGATAGATCACATCCCTCAACCATGATGCCATCGAGAGCACAAAACCCGGAGATTCCTCCTAAGCTTGCTTCCAGCAACAGTACACACATTTGGCAAACAGATAACTTGGCCATAGAGCCCAGCTTTGTCCCTAAGTTACCGTACCAGCGGAGACACGCAATAACCATGATTCCACGAGAACCATGTCCACCATTTTGTGCACTCCTTCTCTCCTTACACGCACACACACACACGCACATCTCTTCCCTCCTCTAATGTATTATAGGCTTTTGAATGTCGATGTTCTCCAGATGTTTACTTTCCTAAGAGAACAATCCTATATTGAGATTTTGATCATTGATAGTTATCCTTGATGATTGCTAATAACCAAACCTGCTCCTGAATGAAGTGCCAACAATATTTTGCTCACCCAGAAGATTTTATGCTGGGATGAGTTCCTGGAAGAATGTTTTCCTTGGTCATTGCATTGTGGTCTCACCGCCATCTTATTCTCTCATCTCCCTACATTTAAGGGAGAACTAGAGCCTAGGACTGCGAGTGAGCCGGATGTGCTAAAGTGCCACCCCACCTAGGCAGCTTGAGCCTATAGGCAGCTGACTGCTTAAGTCCACTGGAACCTCTCAGTGATGCCACTCATACCATCACCGAAGAGTCCCTGCTGCTACACTGGAGCATCGAGCAAAAAGGCCTTGTCTATGTTGCAGCCAAATCTGTGGCGAGACGCAGTTCCTTGAAGGACTCAGTGGTCCGGACCGCATTCGTACATGTACCTTAATAGGTCTGCCTTGTACACATGGAAGACCACCATGGGGTTCAGGGCCGAAACAGTCTGGCCTGCTGCAGATTAAGCCTTACCAACAGGTGAGGACTTAAACTGACATAGCTTGGATGGAAGTACTGGCTTAAGAGTTCTAAACCAGTCCAGGAGAGGAGGGGCACAAGTAGGCTGCAACAACCTTTTCAACTGGGCAAAGCTCTAGATATCCTCTCTGCTTCCCGCACCTCAACCACAGTAGCAACAAATGTGAATCTTTTAAAAATTTCGTGGAACAACATGTAGTTACACAATAAATACATTGTATTGTTTGTATTTTAATGTTTGTGCATAGTAGTTAAAAACACCTTAAATAAAATGGGACCAATTGGATTATTACTTCCCTAGGCCAACTGTTGCGCTCTTGTGATATGAAAATATGCAATACAGCAATAACATTATCCATTTGAAAACAATCATGAGAAAAGAAAATTCCCTCTCAATCAAAGTATTAAAAACTAGGCTGGCATGATATATCTGCGGCCAAAATATTATTGGCTGATAACCAGGAAAATCCAAATATTATTATTGTGCCTATAATGGAATTACAGCAGATATTTTTGCAGATAATTTATGGTTTATTTGCCTGGGCTAATGTCTGGAGCCTGTGTCTTCTTTCATTCAGGCAGAGACTCGGTCTGCCGCAAGAGACCGTATGCTTTTGCATACACAACGTGTCTGTGTGAGTGAGAGCCAAGGTCATGTTGCTCTGTGAGGATTATTTTAACATCTCTGCACCTTGTTACAGGGCTGGTTTTAATTGGGATCATCTGCTGTAAGTAACGACATTCAATTTCCCATATTCTGTTTGTTTCAAGAGGCTTTAAACGAAAACGTGGCAAAAACATTACTTGGTGGCAATCATTTTCGCATATTCATCAGAAGTAAAATGAATGTGTGGAATAGCACATTGTTACAGCACTGTACTTAAAACAAGCCCAAACACAAACTAACACTGACATTTACATGCACTTAAGAAAACTGTTTATTCCGGGGGTTTTGCAGAAAGTGACATTCTGAAATATCATGTGCAGTAAATGAGAACACCCATTTCCTTAAGGTGTTTAAGGGATTAAAAGAAAGCAGTTTAACACACCTAGGTTACTCCCGGAGAAAGCTGCTTATGTGGCCATGTAAATACATAAGCGGCACCTTACAGGTTTCTGAGGAGTGTGCATGTTCATGGAAAAGACCGGAGAACAAACGTCATAGGATGGAGCCCAACAAGAACTCAACAAAATATTTTTTGGAGTGCAGTGGGAAAAGCACATACACTATAAACTATACCCATTTATAAACAGGGTTGGAGTAACGTGATAAAAGTATGTTATGTAAGTGTGTTACATAATCAGATTACTTTTTTAGTAAAGTAACGCAATATTTTTATTTATTTTTTTAAACCATAACATCATAGTTACTTTTTAAATAAAGTAATGCATCACGTTTGTACACCTCTACTGTCCTATATTGCGAGAAATCAGGAGTAAAGGTGTGCAGACTTTGGGGAGGAGACATTGTGCATGATTGGCATTGTATTTCTATAGAGTGTGAGGCCAGAGACTTTTTAGCAGAGACGAGTCACTTCTATTTAAATGAATGGGAGAAATTGGAACGTACAACCAAGAAGCTCTAGCACCCAACAGTAAATGGATGTAGAAAGGAATTCTGCCTTGCAAGCCTTGAAAAAAAGAGTCCGTCACCTTTTAGATACAGACATTGCAACTCGCTAACACGCATGCACATTTCGTGTTTTTAGCGTGACATGAGGTCAGCAACATTCGGTTGAGTGAAATGCGATTTGAATCATGTGTAATACACACCGCATTAAAAAAAAAATCAGTCAACACATTTAGGCAGAGGGATTATAAGACTAGTCTTCCACTTGCCACAACATGATACACAGGGTGAAATACTCATATTGACTTATGTAGCCAAACTGCTCCGTTTTACAGCTCATAACTGGGTGAATGGAATGAGAAAAGCTGAATCTGGATCAGTGACTCTAGCAACGTTCTACATAGACTACACAAGTCATACCCTTTAACAGCACAGATGTTGTGGTTCGCCTCCACTCTGACATCATAGTTAAATGTTTCTAAAAAAAGATTCTACATTTTTGTTTTATAATAAACAAAGAGTTTGATTCATGAAACAACCATTTTATGACAATTTGGTTTTATGACATTTAGCATTAAAACAATCCCGTTCAAGTTGTATCAAAATGCACCTTTGCAGTTGTGGCGTCTGTTCACACCGTGGATCAACTCTGCACTGAGATGACTTAAGTGAAAAATATTAATATTCATTCATCAGACTTATTCCTTGAACATGTTATGCTGGCATTCCCCACTTAATTTTAAAAACATCTTAAGTTGATTCTTGCATTGTCAATGGGCAAGGCACATGATGACAGATGTGATGCAGGTTCAAGTGTTGGACTTTAGTGGTTATTCTTGATTATTCATATTGGCTGCCATGTTGATGGAAAAACAAATCATGCATATTCATGTTATTTATTCATTATTATAAATATGACGTGATGACATACTTTCTAAATATCTGTTTGTTTACTTTGTTGTTTTGACATGAGTGTTGTACAGTAGCTAGCATGACCTGTAATTTCTGTTTTATGGAATGCATGGCTTATTTGTATGGAAGACATAGCATAGCAGAAGAGATAGTGGCTGTGAGAAAAAAATGACAAAAGTAATGTAACACTACGTAATGTCAATTCTTAAAATTTTTAAGGTGCAACGCAATATTCTAACGAGTTACTTTTAAAAGTAATGTTACCCTACACTGTTTATAAACACCTCTGTAAAATATTGTCGGTCTCTCACTTTTGCGTAAATGCCCTTGTACACTGAGGGAATCCCAGAGATTTATGTAAAGGGAAACTCGACTATTGAAGTGCAATTCCGCTGCAGGTCGCGACAGCAACAACTCTGGAATATCTGGAAATAAAGCGAAGCAACAGAGAATAAAATAGTGAAATCTTCCTCGGATACCATGTTTGTTATTTACACAAGCGTAACAGGGAAATTATATTTCTGTGGAGAAAGCTGCGTACTGACTGAGCTGAATGTATATGGGAGTAAAGTGTATGCCGCTTAAACAGTGCATGCAAACTGGAATGCTGCTTTCTTGCAATAACCCGCTTTCAGGTGTCCATGTAAACATCTTGAAATAATTCTCACAGAGTGACTCGAGATGGCTAAAAACACTAGTTTCGAATGAAAGTATGTGCTAATTGTATTTTATGGTTAAGGCTTTTCTAACATTATTCGATCTGTATGATGTTACCTATTCCCATTATGGAACTGTCACAGATGAGCGCTGTAACAGAGATTAGGGTTTGTGTTTATTTTGTGTGTTTTGTTTAATGTATGTTACATGCTGTTTATTGCATCAATTTGGTTTAATGCAGTATTGCATCTGTTATAAATTCATATTCTCTCTCTGTCAGTCATCAGGATTACCATAAACACTCATATACAGTGCATTCAGAAAGTATTATGACCCCTTAATTTTTTCACATTTTGTTATGTTGCAGCCTTATGCTAAAATGCTTTAAATTATTTTATTAATTTTTTACACTCCATACCCCATAATGACTGCAAAAAAACTGATTTTTGATAACTTTGCAAATGTATTAAAAAGAAAAGATTTAAATATCACATTGACATAAGTATTCAGACCTTTGCTATGACACTTGAAATCTGCCTCAGGTGCATCCCATTTTTCTGGATTATCTTTCAAATATTTCTACACTTTGACTGGAGTCCATCTGTGGGAAGTTCAATTGATTGCACATGACTTGGAAAGGCACACACCTGTCTGTATAAGGTCTCACATCTGAAAATGCATATTAGAGCAAAAACCAAGCCATGAGGTCAAAGGAACTGCCTGCAGAGCTCAGAGACAGGATTGTGTCAAGGCACAGATCGGGGAAGGCTACAAAATGTTTTGGCTGCTGTTAGGAATATTTGGAATATCGTGGTGGTCCCAAAATTCCTGGTCCCTCTAATTTATGTCTCATTTGCCCGGTCAGGTTATAGCGGTGAGTCTGTGCCTCTGATGTCTTCCGGAAGGGAGGAGAAAGATCAACAACACACAGAGTGTCTATATTCAAATAATATTTATACCTTTCATAGAACAAAGAACAACCAATAGAAGAGTGACAGCAAGGCTCGCGTGGTCAAGGACAAGGAATTGTTGATACCGAAATAGTACAGGAACAAAATCATATACGGTAGCCCTAGATATTTGTTACGTCTATAACTGAGATATTTAGCTCACGAAAAAGTATGTGCTCGTTGGAGCACAGAATATTCCAAAAGAGGAATAGACAAGAGAAACTAACAGCATCTACAGAAGGTCATGGACTCTTCGAGGGTGTGGTGTGCTTCTGTGGTTAGCTAAGCACACATACTGTACATACAGAGTTAGATGTCAAACAAGGACAACATGTACAGTTTATTTCTCACAGCTGCATTGAAGGTTTCCAAGACCACAGTTGCCTTCATAATCCTTAACTGGAAGAAATTTGGAACAAACAGGACACTTCCTAGAGCTGACCGCCTGGCCAAGCTAAGCAATCAGGGGAGAAGGGTAAGAGATGTGACCAAGAACCCAATGGTCTCTCTGGTTAAGCCCCAGAGATCATATGTGGAGATGGGAGAAATTTGCAGAAGGACAACCATCACTGCAACACTCCACCAATCTGGGCTTGTGGGCAGACGGAAGCCTCTCCTCAATGCAAGACCCATAAAGAGCCTGAAGGACTCTCAGACTGTGAGAAACAAGATTCTCTACTCTGATGAAAAAAAGATTCAACTGTTTGGCCTCATTTCCAAGCATCATGTCTGGAGGGAACCAGGCACCGATCATCACCAGCGCAATACAATCCCAGCGGTGAAGCATGGTGGTGGTAGCATCATGCTGTGGGGGTGTTTTTCAACAGCAGGGACTGTTCAGGGTTGAAGGAAAGCTGAACGCTACAAAATACAGAGATATACTTAATACTTAAAAATACTTAAACTTAACTTGGTCCAGAGCACTCAGGACCTCAGACTGGCCCGAGGGTTCACCTTCCAACTGGACAATGACCCTAGGCACACAGCCAAGACAATGCTAAGTGGCTTAGTTACAACTCTGTGAATGTCCTTGAGTGGCCCAGCCAGACCCTGGATTTGAACCCAATAAAACATCTCTTGAGAGACCTGAAAATAGCAGTCCACTGAGTCCCCTTCCAACCTGACAGAGCTTGAGAGGATCTACAGAGAAGAATGGCAGAAAATCCCCAAATCCATGTGTGCAAAGTTTGTTGCATCATACCCAAAAAGACTTGAGGCTGTAATCACTTCAGTTTCAGTTTATTCTTTTTAATACTTTTGCTAAGCAAAGTTTTTTGCTTTGTCTTTTTGGTGTATGGAGTGGAGATTTATGTGAGAAAAAAATAATTTAAAGCATTTTAGCATAAGGCTGCAACATAACAAAATGTGGAAAAAATAAAGGGGTCTGAATACTTTCTGAATGCACTGTAAATATGCACCATACAATTTATACAAGTGTATTGTCATTTATTTCTAATTCAAATCAGCAAATTCAAAATAATTTATGGTTAATGTTACATCTGCCAAACCTTAAAAAGCAGTCCAATCTCAAATTCCAAGCTTTTAAATGACACATATTTTCAAAGAGAAGCTTTTAATGAATTAGTTAGCAGTTCCAGGTAAAAATGTTTTTATTTAAATTAAAATATTGGTTATCGGTATAAGCCGCAATGAGATGTGAATGATTGGTTATCTGTATCAGCTTAGAAATTCCATATCAGTGCATCCCTATTAAATACATCATGTGTGTCAGCGTAACATTGCCTATTAATTTAATAGTTATGTTAACCATATTAATGCAAAATCCAGTGCAGTCCACTTTTGTCCAGAGAGGACGGTGCAGCTGAAATGCGTGTGTGTGTTTCAGGCTGTGTGAAGGTGACCGAGTTGTGTCTGCCACTCCTTCGCTGCTGTGCCTCGCTCCTGAGTGTGGACCTACGCTCATGCGGCCTGCTCGCGCCAGATGTCTGCCAGCTGCACTGCTTTCCCTCCACTGAAGACAGAGTCCTACTAAAGAACAGCTAAAGAATCCTGCTGCAAACACACTACAGAAACAGACTTTCTAGAGAAAGAGAGGACCTTGTTTATCATGGACACTTCACTGTTGTGTTTCTGAATCCACCGTTTGTGAGTGGACAAATCAATCCCATGTAGATATTCTGTATCAGTAATACAAATGTTTAGTTTGCTTTAAATTATCCACTCATGTGCACAGTTCCCACATTCACCCCCAGCACAGCTCAGTGTCCTGTAGTGAATACTGGCTCTATCCCATGTTACAAAATGACGCTGAATGTATCATACTGTGGAGAGGTCTCCAACACAGTTATATTTGTGAATTTGGGTGAATCTCACAAAGAACATGTCCAGGTAACATTTCACAGCAAAATCAAAAGAAAAACTAATTTACAATATATTTTACATATAGAAGATTATGCCCTTTTGTAGAAACATAGAAACAAGGGGTCATTTTTATTACCCAATAAAAAAAGTTTTTTAATGGTGTTTCTCTGAATACAGTCATTCTTTACTGTATTAAGGTAAAAAAATAATACTGTAATTGTTTTTAAGGAAGTACAGCAAATATTACCATGATATTTAAATCATATATCTTTTTTTGCATTATGGTATTGTAATTTAATTGGGAGTGTGTTTAACTTTAATGAAAGTAATGTCACAGTGCTGTACTAATTATGCTAAATCAGGCTTCATTTTGTTTCATAAATATTGTTTCTTTTGATTTTGTGGTCAAATGTGACCTGTACATTTCTTAATAGGTTTCATCTTGTGAAACTTGTTAAGGTGTGAGATCGGATTGGGGATGTGTGCGTGCAGGTTGTGAACAGTGTTAATGTATCTCTGTAGCATTGATGGCCTCTGTCTGCGTCTCATATCCTGCAGCTGATCTCTTTGGATTGATCTATTGGATCTATTGGAGAGTGTCTGTGTTCCTTCTCTTCTGACTTTGTTCCGCTGGTGCTGTCACTCCCCACGTGCCCTTTACTTTCCATTTCTGCAGTTTATTTCTACTTCCTGCTGCTCTGCTTGAGATCATTGATCAGTGTGCTTACTAAACCCAATCACTTAAGAGCACACAGCCAATCGCATGCATCTGTAAGCCTTGAACTTAGTAACTAGCTGGACTGAGTGGCCGTTTTTTCCTGCAAATGTGCATTATGCTCAGCTGCATCTGCAACATGAGTTTAGTAAGTGCTGAGGGACCTCCTTGTTTGTCCAAGTCGCTCACAAGTGACTCTTGTTTGACTCGCTATCACGTTTGAGTGATATCCTTGAAAAGCTGCTCACATTTAAACCCAGAAGGGTCCAAACAACTTTCCTCTCAAAAGCAATCAAAAAAACAGGTAAGGGAAAATAAAGCTTTGTTGGTTAACACCACCTTGAGGAATAGCCGGAGTACCGCCTGTTTTTGAGTGCATCTACCATCGAATACATTTTTCGCAAACTCTGTTCAGTATTATTATAGCCGCTCACGAAAGACTAACCGGAAAAAGAAATGATCAAAACAATTTCGTTGCTCAGATTCTGCATATCCATTCCTGCAGTTCTTCTGAGTACCTTGTCAATTGCCATGATGGTTTTTAACATATGTCTTTGAACATTTGAAAAGGGTAGGCTTTAACAGGCCTCAAAAAGTATTACACTAATGGGCTACTTCATTATGAATACTCGTGTTGTGGACTACACAACTCTTCCAGGCAAGACATTTCCACGTGGTTGTGATCAATTTGCATTAATTGGTGAACTTAATTTTCCTTTGTCAAATTATTGAATTGGGCACTTCCTAAAACAACTGGTTTTCAATCTCTTGGTGAGCTCTTCAACCTCTTAATGTCCTGCATATGTTGCACGTCAGCACCTTGCACTGACTGGATTCCTTGCACATTTATATTCTGTATTGTGTCCATACATGGCAGTTAAAATTGTTGAAATCAAATCAAATCACTTTATTGTCACACTACTGTGTACACGAGTGCAACAGCAGGTGAAATTCTTGTGTGCAGTTCCGAGCAACATTGCAGTAATGACAGTGATGAGACATAAACCACTTTACAATAAACAACATAATTTACACAAAACAATTTACATAACAAACTTACACAACAATTTACATAACAAATGTACACATACTTACACAACAATTTACATAACAAATGTACACAATTACACAATTTACATATCAAATGTACACAATACACAATATAGAATACACATACACTAGGTAAGGGTATAAATATATATATATACACACACTAACTGAATTGGGAGCGAGAATATATTGACAGAGTGAGGATTAATAAAGTGCAGTGCTGATTGTAGATCGTGAGAGATCATGTGTTCAAAAGTCTTATTGCTTGTGGGAAGAAGCTGTCATGTAGTCGGGTGGTGCGGGTCCTGATGCTGCGATACCACCTGCCTGATGGAAGCAGTGAGAGCAGCCCATGACTCGGGTGGCTGGAGTCTTTGATAATCCTCCGAGCTTTATTCACACACCGTCTGTTATATATGTCCTGGAGGGAGGGAAGCTCACCTCCGATGATGTTTCTGGCCGTTCGCACCACCCTTTGCAGGTCTTTGCGGTTGTGGGCGGTGCTATTGCCGTACCAGGCGGTGATGCAGCCAGTCAGGATGCTCTCTACAGTGCTGGTGTAGAACCGTGTGAGGATGTGTTGGTTCATTCCAAACTTCTTCAGACGTCTCAGGAAAGGGAGTACATTTAGAAATTAAAGAAACTGCTTAAATATTTTAACTTGACAAACAGCATCCTTTAAAAGTGACCTCTTAAAATTGATTACTATGTCATTGCAACTGCAAAATCAGAAGAGTTGTTGAAATATTTAAACAACAATCTGGTGTCTTTTTTGTGAATTTTTCATATCATGTCCAATGCAGTTTGGATTCAAAAGATATTCATGTCCATTTGAAATGATCTGTGTGCAGTTTGTAGTTATATATCAAACACGGAGTTGTTCAACATCTGTTTGTATTTTTTGTGGACTCTGAATGAAACACAGGAAAGTCATGTTTTTAATAGGTGTTAAAATTGGTTCTCCTTTATCCAAATATGTTTTGTGCAGGTGCATAGCCCACTCTACTGAAATGCCATGTCTGAACCAAACTGAATTTCACCCTGGAAAAATGTACAGGGCTGGGATCATACTCTTAAAATATCTTGCCATAATTTCCTGTTTTGGGTATTTTTTTTATTTATTTTTATTTTTTCTATTTTTTGTTTCTTCCATTGCATTGAGTGAGAAAGATGGATAAGACAATGAGAAAAGAAAAACTAAAGGCAGCTAATATACGAGTGACTACTGTAAAATGCCTAAATAAATAAAGACATTGGGATTTATTTTTATTTAATCTGCTTTTCTTTCCTCAATGTGCACACTGTAATAGCTGACATTGCAATAGTTTAGAACAAAGGGGAAACATGAATTTTGATGAGCTACTGAGCACTGCCAACCTTAGAACTACCCCAGTAACCTGCTACACCTCTAACTTTTTTAATTAAGTTTCACAATTGCAATTAAAAATGTACAATATAATAGTGCTCCAACAGCTTCATGTTGTTGCATTTTAGCTGTACCTGGGCAGGGAAAAATCTATTAACTTACTGCATGTTTTATTGCATTTATTTGAGTGCAAGACACAGAAACAAAAATTTGAACAATATCGTGAACAACAATATTCCTTTCCAGACAAACCATAGTTATATTTCAGGGATACAGTTGAAGTCAAAACAATTTTAAAACAAAATTTTAATCACTCCACAGATTTAATATTAGCAAACTATAGTTTTGGCAAGTCATTTAGGACATCTATTTTGTGCATGACAAGTAATTTTTCCAAAATTGTTTGCAGACAGATTGTTTCACATTTAATTGACTATTTCACAATTCCTGTGGGTCAGACGTTTACATACACTAACTGTGCCTTTAAGCAGCTTGGAAAATTTCAGAAAATGATTTCAAGCCTTTAGACAATTAGCTTCTGATAGGAGGTGTACTGAATTGGAGGTGTACCTGTGGATGGATTTTAAGGCCTACCTTCTAACTCAGTGTCTCTTTGCTTGACATCATGGGAAAATCAAAAGAAATCAGCTAAGACCTCAGAAAAAAAGAATTGTTGTCCTCTACAAGTCTTGTTCATCCTTGGGAGAAATTTCCAAATGCCTGAAGGTACCACATTCTCCTAGAGATGAAAGTAGACTGGTGCAAAAAGTGTTTGCAAATCAATCCCAGAAAAACAGCAAAGGACCTTGTGAAGATGCTGGAGGAAATGTTAGACAAGTATCTATATCCAAAGTAACAGGTCCTACATCGACATGGAAGGAAAGTAAGTGGCAAGGAAGTAGCCACTGCTCCAAATCTGCCATAAAATAGCGAGACTACAGTTTACAAGTGCACACGGGGACAAAGAAATGTCCTCCAAAAAGGGTGAGGCTTGCAAGCCAAATAACACCATCCCAACCGTGAACATGGGGGTGACAGCATCATGTTTTTTGGGATGCTTTGCTGCAGGAGGAACTGGTGCACTTCATAAAATAGATGGCATCAAGGGGAAAGAAAATGATGTGGATAAACTGAAGCAACATCAAGACATCAGCCAGGAAGTTAAAGCTTTGTCCATTTTGAAGACCCATTTGCGACCGTGGCCCCAAGCATACTCCCAAAGTTGGGGCAAAATGGCTTAAGGACAACAAAGATATTGGAGTGGCCATCACAAAGCCCTGACCTCAATCCGATAGTACATTTGTGGGCAGAATTGAAAAAGCATGTGTGAGAAAGCAAGCCTACAAACATGACTCGGCTACACCAGTTCTTTCTGGTGGAATTGGCCAAATTTCCAGCAACTTACTGTGAGAAGCTTGTGGAAGGCTACTCAAAATAATTTGACCCAAGTTAAACTATTTAAAGGCAATGATAACAAATACTAACAAAGTATATGTAAACTTTGACCCACTGGGAATGTGATATAAAATAAAAGCTGAAAAAAAAAAAAATGTATACAATTATTCTGAGATTTCACATTCTTAAAATAAAGTAGTGATCCTAACTGACCTAAGACAGGGAATGTTTTCTACAATTAAATGACAGGAATTGTGAAAAACTGAGTATAAATGTATTTGGCAATGGTGTATGTACAACTTTTAGTTCAAAGTAGTACAGTTGAAGTCAGAAGTTTAAAGAAAAAAGAAAAAAGTATGACTTCTCAAAACAGAATTAAAAAATGCTCAACTTTCCTCATGTTTGGGACTACTGTTGTATGTAGCTTATCTTTAAAATGTCATGAACAAAAAGTGCTGATATAAGTTTGATGTGATCCCAGTTGCATTGCAGAATATGAATACTGCTGTGCGTTTTTTTTTTTTTTTTATGTTTTTTTTGCAGATATCTGTTTGTTGTTTAGGTCAGTGTTTCCCCAACCCTATTTCTGCCACAGCACACTTTTTAAGATTAAAATAAATCCCATGGTGCACCACTATCCCAACCATCATCGATAGTTTTCGCCCTCCCACCCGCCTCTTCTGTGATATCCAAGGATTCTTACGAGGAGGCATGGTGGGGCTGTGAGGTCGAGTAGAATGACTTTGAGATTGTCCTTTTGGCGGCACACGCCCCTCGAGCCCCTCAGTCTCTCCGAAGCGCACGTTTTCCGATACACTATGTGCAAGACGAGCTCTGGCCTTCTGAAAGAGCGGGCGGCCTCACCTCATCATTATAGCTCTCGCTGCAACAGGCGAGTGGTCAGTGGATGATGCTGCCGCCCCTCCCCCCAGCGAGGGCGAGGAACGTGCACGCACCACTGACATGGAGATGCTCCGCGTCCTTACAAGGGCGGTCGAAGAGCTTCACTCTGAGTGGTCTCCCCCAGAGGAACCTGAATGTTCTCACCTCAATGAATGGTTCCAGCAGTCCGGACGCCATCAAAGAGCAGCGTCCCGCAAATCTGCCCAATTCTTCCCCAAAGTTCATTAAAAAAAAAAACTATCCAAGTCCTAGCGTGACACATTATGTGGCACGCTCACGCAGTGACACCATAATCTTTAATGTGGATCACGGGGAAGAAAACGGTTATGTCCAATTACCTACTGTGGAGGAGGTGGTAGTGGCACACCTCTGCCCAGCGAGTAACGGGTACATCCTTCCAAACCGTGTCGACAAACGTCCGCACTGGTGGGAAAATCAGCACTCCACACAATGGTGGTGCTCCAGGAATTTCAAGCCAAACTCCTCAAGCAAATGGACGAGCACGCTTCGATCCAGAGATATTCAAAGAGCTCTGCACCGCTACAGATTTATCGCTGCATACCAAGAAATTCACTGTGCAGGAAATCAGCAAGTCCATGGTCAACCTGGCAGTTCTGGATCGACGTATATGGCTGACCCTCACAGAAATTAGTGATTTCTGTGAGGAAAATCATTTGCTGAGCGCTACGTCACAATTCAGCAGCAGTCACAGGCTATGAGACACTTTATGCCCAAACGGAGTATATCACAGCCAGTTCGCCCATGCTCTGTTTCGAGCCACTGCCCTTTTAAAAGCTCCATACCTGCTGCCTCACCGGCATCTGCATATCAGCACGCACAGCAAAAGCACTCCTGACGGGCATAACTCTTTCAAGTGGAAAGCAGAGCCTGCGGTTCCCTCCGGATCTGCTCCAAAAAAGGTTCGATTGGAGACACAAAACACTGTTCCCCATCTCCCCACTATGGTTTGTCGGGAAAGGAATATTGTTGTTCACATTATTGTTCAAATTTTTGTTTCTTTGTCTTGCACTCAAATAAATGCAATCAAAAATGCAGTAAGTTAAAAAAAGAATACAGCATTCGTTGCAAATGCACGAGATGCTCACACATTCTCACACATATACTGTATTATGCGCAACCACTTCCCTATGGTGAGCGTTGCATCATATCATACAGTGAGCAAACCAAATTGCCCTCTGTCCCATTACACGCATGCATGGCGAGCCCTAACGGTATTTCAGAATGGGTGCAAAAACGATCGAACATGGTTATACGATTCAATTTGCATGCTGGCCACCCAGTTCAACGGTGTTCTGTCTTCCACGGTTTCGTCCAAAGACGTGCCCGTTACAAGCTGAAATACACCTCTCATCGTGAAAAACGTGATAGAGATGTTGCCAAATTGTCGTTCACAAAAAGGGTTTTACAGCGGTTATTTTCTTGTTCCAAAGAAAGACTGCGGCCAATCATGGATCTGAGACATTTAAATCGTGCACTTATAAAGCGCCCATTCAGAATGATTACTCAGAAATGGATCTTATTGCATGTATGCCCACACAATTGGTTTGCATCGATAGATCTGAATTATGCATACTTTCATATACAAATTGTACGACATCACAGGATGTTTTTGAGATTCGAGTTCTATGGAACAGCGTATCAATTCAAAGTCCTGCCCTTTGGACTGTCTCTAGCTGCTCGCACATTCACAAAGTGCATTGATGCGGTTCTCACTCCTCTGAGACTGAGTGGCATACACAACTACCTCGTCAATTGGCTGTTACTGCCGCAATCAGAGTCTTTGTTATGCCATTCCACAGTGTCTGTCTCAGTTCAAACTGGGGAGAACACTTCCACCAAAACTGTTTCAGAAAGCATTGGGATTTATAGCAGTTGCATCCATCATTCCATTAGGTCTCTTACACATGAGACCTCTTCAGTGCTGGCTGAAGTGCCATGTGTCACGACGTGCTTGGCGCCAAGGGCGCATACACATCATTGTATCCCACTGCTGTATAGCTGCTTTAGCACCATGGACAGCTCCTGCGTTTTACCAGCGAGGTGTCATGCTGGTGCAAGTCAAGCAGTGCCTAAAGCTATCGGCTCTATTTCTAGCCAGCCTTAAAGGCTTTTCAGTCAGAAATAGCAAACTGTCATGTACTGGTTTTTCTCAGACAACATGACAGTTGTGGCATATCTAAAATTCCAAGGCGGAATTCATTCACCGCCATTGATGAGACTGACGTGTCGCCTCCTAGGGAGTGAGCATCATCTCTCCCTGAGAGGGACATATGTCCCAGCCCACCTGAATTACAGCTCGGGCCTACTGTCATGCTAAGGGGTGATAACGGGTAAATGGATACTTCATCCTCAAACTATACTGAGGATTTGGGAAATATTCAGCAAAGCAAAAATCTATCTATTTTCCTCAGTGGAGAAGTAAACTGACGATACATGAAATTCTAATATTTCTTCAAGAGCAATTAGATGCAGGACTCAACCCCGTCAAAGCTCAAAGTGTATGTGGCAACTATATCTGCATATCACACACATGAAACCAGCGCCTCTATAGGCAAGCATGATTTAATCATAAAGTTCCATAAAGGAGCAAGACGATTAAACCCACCTCAGCCGGCTACAGTTCCGACTTGGGACTTAACTTTAGTCCTAAAAGCTCTCGCAGGGCCCCCCTTCGAACCTTTGGACTTGACTTGATTTGTGCATGCTCTCCGTTAAGACCGCACTAGTGCTGGCTCTGGCCTCAGCAAAACAGAGGCACAAGGGTAGGTGACCTGCATGCACTATCAGTCGAAAATTAATGTCTGGAGTTTGGCCCCGTTCTTTCAAGAGCCAATGTCAAACCCAGGAAAGGCTATGTACCCAGGGTCATGACCACACCCCTCAAAGCACAGGTGCTTTACCATCAGGCCTTCTTCCCCAATTCAGATGAGGAACAATCATTGCATTTGTTATGCCCTGTGTGGACGCTACAAGCATATGTTGAGCGTACTTGCCAGTTCAGACTGTCTGATCAGCTCTTTGTATGCTATGGAGGATGCACAAAAGGAATGTCCATCTCCATGCAAAGACTTTCTCACTGGATTGTCGATGCAATTACCCTGGTTTATGAGTCGCAGGGTCGGACTTGCCCAATTGGTGTTAAAGCACACTCAACTAGGGGCATGGCTTCCTCATGGGCATGGACAAATGGTGTGTCCTTACAAGACATATGATTTGCAGCTTGATGGTCCTCTTAAAACACATCAAACACTCCCTTCCCGACTGGGTTCATAAGGAGTTAATCAATTCTATATGACTATAGTTCATATATTCACTGAGTGCTCTTCTTCTGGCCATCATGAGGATCACTCACTGTGGCATGCTCATGTCGGTCACCGTCCCACAAGACTGCGCCGCCATGTTTCCTCTCTGGGAAGTTATGTCATGTTGTGCAGCGTGATGGGATTCTGTTCGTAATTACGCAATGTCAAGTGTACCGAGTCGTAATGGAATTTCTCGGTTACATACGTAACCTTGGTTCCCTGAGACGAAGGGAAGGAGACATTGCGAATGCTAGCTGCACAAAACAACACTCTTGAGTTCTTGAGGCATGAGCAACGCGCTCCTTGTTCTCAGTCAGAAATTCTGAGGAAATGGTGTTTCTGCACCTGTTTTTATAGCAGACAGGTTCACCCAAAACAGACGGGGCTCATACACCATAGCCAATGTTGGAATATTGGCGTTATTGTAGAGGTTTCAACTAGGTTGTGTATGAAGGCACCATAATAGACAACAAAATAGTTGACAGTATCCTCTGTGGGCATGGCTTGGGAGGCACTTAAGGTGGTTCTTAGGGGGCCAGATCATACAGTATGCCTCATTCATCAAAGAATCCAAAGCACGAGAACTTTTGGATTTTGAAGGGAATATTAAAAGTGCAGAGGCATAGGGGGGCCTAGGTAGCTCAGCGAGTATTGACGCTGACTACCACCACTGGAGTCGTGGCATGCTGAGTGACTCCAGCCAGGTCTCCTAAACAACCAAATTGGCCGGTTTCTAGGGAAGGAAGAGTCACATGGGTTAAACTCCTCGTGGTTCGCTCTCAGTGGGGCATGTGGCGAGTTGCGCATGGATGCCGAGGAGGATAGCGTGAAGCCACTACATACGTTATGTCTCCACAGTAACACACTCAACAAGCCACGTGATAAGATGTGCGGGTTGACGATCTCAGACATGGAGGCAACTGAGATTCGTCCTCCACCACCCGGAATGAGGCGAGTCAGTATGCCACTATGAGGACATAGAGCGCATTGGGATTTGGGCATTTCAAATTGGGAGAAAATCAAAAAAAAGAAAAGAAATTTGGCCAGATTCGATTGGGGCCCATCTCCCTCAGCAGATAGCTGAGCCGTAACTCTGTGAGCTCGCTCGATTTCCAGCTTATGGCCTGTTATGTCGAGCAGACTCAGAAAGAGCCCGTCCAGAAATTCCACTATATTCTGACCCTCTGCTCGCTCAGGAATTCCAACAATTCAGACATTGTTCTGCCGACTACGATTTTCGATATTCTCCAACTTTTCCCAGACACGCTCCAAGTCTGCTTTGGTCACTAGCAGAGTAGCTGCTCATTCCCTCTCTGATGACTCCTGGAGAACCACGAAGTAAATATGCTGTTTCATAATTAATGTGAAACTAATCAAGACCTAATGCAGGACAAATGACTAGCACTAGATTAACATCTTAATCACTACTGTTAACGAATACACAAGTTTGTTTACCTACTCAATAGGTAATAACAGACTTACTATTGGGGTTATCTATTAATAACTAGTAAGCCTTTATTAAGCCTCCTATAGAGAACTTTTTACTAATGTGCCATTATAAATAAATGGCCTTCTTAATGCACGTTCAGGAGGTTACCTCACTCCTCATTCTTTCAGCATCTCTCCACTAAAGTTTACATTTTTATATTTTTTTTCCATTGTCATTTATTATGTAATCCAGGGGGTTTTCAGAGCTCAAGTTGAGTCATTTGCTAGAGTCTATATGTAGGCCTACAGCAAATATGTTTACCATTTCACTCGTGGATTATGTTAACATGTAAACTGTGAATTAATTAACTGTCAATAAACAGGCCTTGTTAATTATTATTTTCATACGCAGCCTAGATCAGCACTTGGTGTAATCACTGGAGGGACAAGGAGGAATATTGGACCAAAAAGATTCATCAGCCAATTTCCATATAAATTGTAACCTATAGTGATTTATTTTCTGATTTTTTCTTCTTCTTCAGGGAGTGGAGGAAAGTCTTTATGATGTCACCAATTCCAGCACTGGAATCACTTTAGTGAAACAAATGATGCACATCTTTACAGAAGCAGGACAGTGTCATTTGAGTGCTCTTTAACCAGAAATAAATGTAAAGAAATAACCCCTCTAAATTACATTTCCAGGTATAATATCACTACAGCCAACTTACCTCACAGAAATATGTTTTTCTGGATATCTCTCTTAACCATTACGAATGAGTGCGCGGTTTCTGTATGTTTTGGGGTTAGGTTTCAAATAATAACTACTTCGAAAAATCATTTTAATCCGCTAGTAATGACCCAAGTTTTACTACATCCTTCTGAAGGCGTCATTAACCATTTGGCACAGTATTTTAAAGTGAAGATCACGGTAACCCCCTAGTAATGACTAAATTGTTATATATACACTTCTAAAGGAGTTACTAACCATTTGGAACAGTATTCAAAATGAAAATGGTAACCCAGAATGCCAGAAGTGTAAACATCCTTCTGAAGGAATTACTAATAATGTTAGTTAATAATGAATATTCGAGTATTTGAGTATTATTTCTACATTTTATAAATTTATTCAGATACATAAATCAGTTGCATAAACATGTAAAAACATCAAATTAACAAAATGCATAATAAACATGTTACTGCTTTTCAATATCTTTTGTGAAACCTATAACAGAATATTTTGCTTTTAAAGACTAGTTCTCACAGTTGCATTCTACTAAACTAAGCCAGTGTTTCGCAGCCTTTTATCTGCCATGTTCCACTTTTTATGATTAAAATCACACCACTATCTCACATAACCATCGTCGTTAGTTTTCCTTTTCAAGAACTCGTCCATGTTTTCTGTCTGTCTTAGTAGCGTGTTAACTCCTAATTTTTTTTTAAACTTTACATTAGTATGCTCTATAATGTCACAGGTGACAAGAGCGTTTGGGTAATGAAAAAAAAAAAAAAAAAAAAAATCAACAAATTTATGTCTTTTCCAATTTGTAGAATTGTTCTTCCAACGCCACAGCAAATATTTTTTTCATTTATTTACCGTATTTTCCGGAAATAAAGTAGCACCTGGCTAAGTCGCACAAGCTCAAACTCGCAAAAAAACAAACAAGTCACTCTGTATGTCTACACACATGCAGCGACTTCCAGCGACCTCATCTCATTCAATTTCAATGAGAGCTGACGGCTTCCGGCGACACGAGCGACAGTGACCTCTGGCGCCAAAATGTGGGCGTGGCGAGCGACACGGCAAATTTGAGAAAAGTTCACCCTGATACAAATGAAGAGTGACTTTCGGGAGTGACAACCAATAGGAATGACGTATCGTGTTCAGTTGTGCTCATTTCATCCGTCCCTTTTTTTATGTAATCGAGTGCAGACAAGACAGAGAAGTTTCTGTGAGTGATTTCACTGTATGATTCGACTATAACCACATACATGGATATAATAGAAAATTATGCGTCGAAAAGAAACTGTCGGGAGTCTAATGGTGCGTTCACGTGCTATGGTAAATATAATATTTTCCACTTGTGAACTGGTATTTACCAGTGTGATGCGTTCAAGTGCTTTTGTTGTCGTAATGTGGTAAAAAGATGGAGATACACAGAGACACACACAAATCTTGACATCGCAGCCTGTTCATTATGCTGCGTTCACACCAAACGCGAATAGAGCGTAATTTATCGCTATTTAGAGTTTTATTTATTTTTATAACGTGTATTCTCCGTGTAAATTCGTGCACCGGACCGCGCCGTTTCGATTCAATACGAATGTACCGTTCCACCCCTAGCTAACAGTAGCAAAAAAGGTTTGGTTTTGTACAATGCTTACCATTCAACACTCTCGCGTTGCTCTCCGCCATTTTGAAAAGGTCAAAGGTTATCTCATCTCGGCAACTCGTGCATCAAAATATTCTACGAGTTGCCCAGTGGAAAATACCACATGAGGGGGCATTTTCCATGTCGGCCTTTGGTATTTACCATAATTACCATAGCACGTGAACGCACCATAAGTGAGTTTGATGCATACATTGATAGTTTGTTCGTCTTATTAATGATATATGCATAAAATAACAATCTCCCCTGCAGAATGTAAATTTTTAAGGACAAGATAACTGATTCCTTGTCGATTTAAAATGCATTCGTAGTTTTTCTAGCAAAATGCCTCATCTGTTATTATATTTTCAAAAGACATGGCCAGACGTGCAGTCCACAAATAACATTAAGCTACTTAACTACAGAGACTTGAGGCATTAAGCAATAAAGTTGCTGCACGTGTGTAAGGGGCTTTAATCTTTCGGGTTCATCTATAAATTGACGTGAGGCTAAACAGCTTTATGGGAGTAGTTCAACTTTTTAAAATAATAATAATAATAATAATAATAGATTACATGTCTGCTGAAGCTTGTTATTGAGATTTTTTTACTTTATATTTAATGCATTCCCTAAACCCCATACCCTTGCCTAAAAATAAACTACATTCTGACCAAGTCTGAATTTACCAAATGGCAAGACTTTATCCCCTTCTATGTCTTTGACCATATATTTAATCTTTTCTTCAAAGATTATCATCCTTTATACTTCCATATTTATATAAGGACAGATACATGTACAATCTCACTCTGGTACAGTGACAAATGGAGACATCAACACAAGCGGCACTTCTTTATCACCGGTGCCGAATAACGGTAACATTTTCTCTGCGAACTCTACTGCGGTAAATGAATACACCTCTGATCCTGTCTTGGCATTATAGAAGACCACCTGACCCTCCTCAAAGTCCAGATAGATGCCGATGCGATGCAGGTGGCCGGTGACTTTCACTTTAGCGAGTGGTGGAGCGGTCAAAGCTCGTAAATGGTTTCCACTCCACCACAATGCATAGTAGCCAATGGCAGGACTCATATCAAAGAGGCCCTTCCTCTGTGAAGATTCACGCACCACTCCCAGCTTCCAGTCCTTATTTTCACCAACGTTTACCTGTGTGTGAAATATAAACTGTAACTAAAGTGCTAAAGATATAAATGCTATAACTTGTTAGTTACTTATTCGATTTACATATTAATTAGAATAACCACCCTCTTTTTTTTAACGGCATTTACATTTACCTTTTTCACACTCAAAGTGCTTTAGAGCAAGTGGGGGAATCCCCTTAACCACCATCCCCTAATCCCATCATATGACAGAATGCCCACCACACACAAGCAATCAGTAGAGAGGAGACAGACTGATGAGCCAATATCTATGGGGAGATTAGGAGGTCAGAATTCATAGAGGCCGAAGGCAAACTCACATCTACTCTTTTTCTAAAAAACAAGCGTTTTAAATGTTTAGACGTTGCCTTTTAATAATGTAGTAGTGTATATATTTTTACAGTATTGTATCCCTATTGCTATACTGGGGCATTAAGACCCAAACAGACCACAGGGTGAGAGCCTGCTACTGGCATTACTTAGTCCTCTTCCATCAGCAATCTTAGTTCCCTTTGAAACTGGTCAGTTTAATGCTGCTTCAGTAGCTGACACTATGGAAACTCTGTTAAGAGTGATGATTACTGATGTCCGTATAGAATACCCCCAATTTATTGGTAGATGGAGCTTAAGCTCTGCCCCAAAGGCATGTATCTCAAAGCAAGTTCAGCCATTTTACCCAGATTTTCTGAAATTGAAGTTGTTTTCAAGTCTTACTCTGCAGTACTTTGCTTTGTTGTCTTTTGCATATCATCAGTAGGACAGAGAAGGATTATTCCTTCCCGCTGTTATTCAATGGCTTGTTTTTAATAAATCTTTAAAAAGTGCAGTAACTGCTGACCTCTCTTATTGCTTTTTCAATAAAATACAGCTGATACAGTCAGCAGCAGGTAATCTACTGGTGACGTGGTTAAGCGTGGTGCAAAATGAATCCCGGTTACCATAGTTACAAACCAATTGAATTGTACTGAATAAGTAACTATGGTTCACCTTGAAATGTTGACTAATCGACAGATTTATTTTATAAAAATAAGGTTGAAATCACACACTGAAATCATACAGTAGCATATATACAAACACAAAAATCACTTTCTCTATGAAGGAATGGGAACCCAACTGTAACCCTTTGGGAACCATACGGTAATGTTATACTGCCCAAAGAAGATAGATAATGTTTGTTTTAAACACATTGTAGTATTGCATTTATATGCATATTAACATCTTGCGAATTCTAGCTTTTAAACATGTCCTGGTTCAGTTTAGAGCATATAGTTTAGTAAAGAACAAATGTTTTTATTTGTTTTTGAACCACTGAAAAACCAAGGTATTACCTTTATTGGAGTATTATAATTTTATATTTAAAACACATTAACTACACATTTTATTAAAATTGAGTTATTACCAAAATATTTTCAACAAATGAATCTATGTTTGTTCATTTACTTTGATATATTAAATAACCTACTTAATATCATTAGTTGCAAACACATAATTTTTATGGTTAAATATTGAATGTATTATCTTGAGTAATCTCTACAAGGCTTTATAGGCATGTGGATTTTCGAGATAGTATTTAAGTTACATTTACTTAAGACTTATGTTGAATTTGAATGATGCAATTTGGTTTAAACAGCTGGAAACACGTCTCTACAGTAGACTTTGCCATGCGATTTTAAAGTAATTTTAAAGTTTTAACATATGAAGCTATACTTACGTAAAATACGTACTTTTTATGGAGTGTATTGTTGTAACGTTAAGTGATTGTGTGTGTGTGTACATTTTATTGAAAATATAAAAATGCAGAGGGTTAGGTTTAGGGTTAGTGTTAGGGGATAGAATCTATAGTTCATACAGTATAAAAATCATTATGTCTATGGAGAGTCCTCAATGATAGCTGCACCAATGTGTGTGTGTGTGTTCACCTTCTGTCACTCATTCAACGTTGTTTCGATTTTAGTGACACAAGGGGTCTTCCTTGGGAGCCTCGTGTACCTCTGAACTTGAGAAAAGGCCAATGTGAAATTGGCAGACAGAATTTGCCTGTTCCGCCCCTGGACATATGGGTATAAAGGGATGCGTGTCTGTTTATTCAGATTTTTTTTTCCTTCGGAGCCGAGCGGCTGTGCAAGCCGAGTTCATCACTGTTCCACTCACTTCTATTGGCAAACTGGTATTCTTTCTCTCTGCACGCTGTGCAGTCCACACCCCTGGGTGCTTCGACAGCGCTTTCACTGCCTAAAAGATTTTTTTCCACTCCTAAAAGGGTGTTTCTCTAAAAGAGTTTGAGTTTTCACTCATAAAAGAGCAATACACATCAGGCGTTGAACATCCTTTTCAGGACGTGTCTTTTTATAGATGTCTTTCCAGGATGCAGTCGATTTCTCTACATTTCTGACAGTCAAAAGCTGCTACACGCAGGCAGCGTTTTATGAATGGTTCATGTTCTCAGTGCGAGAACATAGCCATGGCAACCTTGCTGTCGCTGCTTTTCTTTCCTTTGATGAAGGCGATTTGGGGATGACGATGGGCTTGGTTTCACCCCCCCGGCGGTCCAGCTGAACTGGGACCGGTTCGGCATGGCACTGAAAGATCTCTTTGCATCCCAAGACAACTCCCATTGCCCGCACTGGTACTCCCTAATGGAGACCCCTTGCGGCACAGACACGCTGGCAACAGCTGGCCCCGGGGGCTGCGCAAGTACGTGCTTTGGGTATCTATGTGGACCACACACACAAGGCTTTAGATGCCTTGTGTAGTTCTTTGTCTGCTTTGGCGGATGGTGGAAAGGGAACGCCGTCTCCAAACAGAGGTTAGCTCATTGGGTCGTTGATGCCATCTCCCTAGCCTATCACACCCAGGCCGTTCCCGCCCCCTTGCAGGTTCAAGCACACTCTACAAGGAGTGTGGCATCCTTGTGGGCACTGGCCCATGGCACCTCCCTAGCAGACATCTGCAGAGCAGTGGGCTGGGCAACACCCAACACCTTTGCGAGATTGTACAGGTTTGAGTCGGTCTCGTCCCGAGTTTTGTCAGGTCCGAGCCAGTAGAACTCTGTAATATGGAACAGCCGACCGGGTGATCGCTCATGAACGACCCATCAACAGTTAATTCGCAAGCTGCATCAAATAAATGCGGAAGAAGTTTTGTTCAAACTCTTTAGTTTCCGTTTCTTATTATATACAAGTGTTTAGGCGAACCCGTTAGGAATGCTCGATTACATTTCCTATGTCAAAACAAAGTTCGCGTGACGGAGGAGTCAAAACAACAGAAAAAGGTACAAATCGAATTAGAGAAGAACAAATTTACATAAGAATGATTTAAAGTTGTTACATAAGGTATGTTGAGGAAACAGCTAACTATGTACAGTACGTTGTATGTTGTTACATACTGTACAATTTCAAATCTTTGTCAAGATATGCCATGCATGAGCGCCAAATTGAAAGAGGAAACTGGAAGTTTTATTTATTTTAATTATTTAGTCATTTATGAAGGAATAATTGATGGTAAAAATAATGCGGATTCGAGGTGTTAATCCAGACACGAAGCGCAGCAAACCTTACACCACTGGTCTACATTCAAAATGGTTTTGATGAAGTCGTTTCGATTTGTTTGTTCTGTTTCATTCCTACTGACCGCCAGAGGCAGTATAAACACTACTGGATTATCGCAGCGCCAGCCAGATAGGTCGAGAGAATATACCAACAAAGTCACATAGTGACGTATACTGAGCCCTGGGGGGTTATAAATCACAGTTGCTCAGCACTCTGCCTCTTTCGCTTTCTCGCCTGGTTGAGATAGGTTGTTTTTGGTTAAGTGATATATTGCGCTGTCAAGTGCAGTTTACAAGAGCAGCGAGATATCATCCTCACAAGCTGTGTCAGCGCGCATCGCCACTTCAACGGATTTGATGTGTTTTAGCCGCATTTTGGTGAGTTTCATTCCTTTTCGTCGGTAACACTCTGTGCCTCGGTGCTATCCGTTGGCTGGTGTTTTCTGCTAACGGTCTCCCGTTGATATTATCATCATCTATTCAGTTGTTCTGAACTTTTTTCCTCGAACTTATGTGATACTTTGCACCCCTCGGTTCATCGGCTATTTTAGATATTTATTTCTTTTTTCGTGAGATATTTCTTGACATTACATGTCTGTTCAATAATTATAATTTTCCTGTCTTCTGCTTCATTACCATAATTCTGCTTGACTTTAACCTTACGGTTCTATCCGAAGGTGTTATTTGCGAGTAACTATGGCTCACTGCTCGATTGCCACTGGTTTCCCACTGACTTGTAAGCTGTGCCCTAATAATCTCCTCCCAGACGACGGTCATGACATCTGCCCTTCATGTTTGGGTGTTCAACATCTGATAGAGGCTCTCACTGCACTGCAGTCATTTACCCATGTCGGAACAGCGGCTCCGTCTTACTTAGGCCCCAATTCAACAGTGAAACTCAGGCAGTTGGACGTAGCCCCTTCTCACACTCAGAAGCGCAGGGCATCTGCAGCAGCCAGCACTCCCATCCCATCTAAGAGAAAGGCCACATCGCAAAGTGATGAACATTCACGCGTCGAGGAAAATTCACTTTCTAAGCTTCAGCCGGTCACATCTGCTACACCTGTGAAGATGACACAGGAGGATGAGAATGTTCAGAATCGTGAAACTGGGGAAGAGTCTCTTGATTCCACTCGTTTTTCACATCATTCTGACTTGGATGTGCTTTCTACGATTGCTTCTGATTCTTTTTTTCATGATCATGGGAATGTTGTGGATCCACAACCATCACCTCAGGATGATTTAAGTGGTTTTCCAGCAGCGGAGGGGTCTAGTTGGGGGTCAGTTCAGTCATCTGGTCAGGCCCAGCCCTCTTCTGATGATACTTTGGCTTTGCTTCGAATGGCACTTCCTCGTCTAGGACTCGATGAGTCACCTGTCCAATCTGCCCAAACCAATGTCTTTTTTAGGCAGGCCACAGCTTCGAATTCTTTTGCCATGCCACCATGTAAAGATTTTGTGGCTGAATTTTCAAATGCCCTCACAGGTTCTGGTCTGCCTAAACGGCGCTTAAAGATTGCTCGGACGTTAGCATCTATGGCTGAAGCAGATTCCATCGGGGTGAGTCGTGCTCCAGAAATAGAGCAGCCTGTTGCAGCTTTGGTGGTGTCTCCTGACGAGGCTCTACGAGGGAATGTGCAATGTCCCAGTGCGCAATGTGGTCGCACAGATTCATTACTAAAAAAGGCATACGAGTCTTGTGCCTACATAACTCGTGCAGAAAACACAATCTGTCAGGTACTTCTTGCTGCTACCAGTATGCTAGAACCAGCAAACTTTGATCCCTCAATTTCACAGTTTCTGCAAACGGCTCTTTTGGCAACGGGTCATGTAACCCGCAAAGCTGGGTAGTCTTGCAGCCACACTTCTGGCAGCCCGCCGCCAAGTGTGGCTTGCCCAAGCACGGCTACTTGAGGGCTGTAAGAAAACCTTGAGATCTCTTCCATTCGTTGCCGGACATCTTTTTGGGCATAAAGTTCTGGAACTGTTGGAAAAGAGGGTAAAGCTGTCTGAGGCCACTCATCAACTGATGCAGGTACAGTGCAACCCTACCTTTAGGATGCCAGCAGTTCAGACCCGACATCGCTATGCTACACAGGAGCAATATGCTGCTCACAGCCGACGTTCTTTGGTTTGTGGCAGTAGAACTTTGGTTTGTAAGTGTCGAACAGAAAGATGCATACTTTCACATCCCAATTGCTGTTCATCAAAGAAAGTTACTGCGTTTCAGTTTCCTGAATCAAGCCTACCAGTTCAAGGTTCTACCTTTCGGTCTTTCCCTTACTCCTCGTGTCTTCACAAGGTGTGTAAGCGCAGCTCTGTCTCCTCTTTGGATGAGAGGTAAGCGTATTATGCCTTACCTGGATGACGGGCTTGTTTGTGCCCCCACAAAACAGCAGACTGTGCAAGACTCCAGACTGCTTTTGAGACATGTGCAGAAGTTGGGTTTTTCTGTGAACAAGAAAAAGTGTCCAGACCACAGACCACTACATTCATAGGAATAACCCTGAATTCCCACCTAATGTCTGCCTCCCTGTCTAAAGAACGTGTGACGAACATTCTATAACTCTTGGCTCGCTTTCACCCGGGTGTGTCTTTACAGTACCAGGTAGTCCTACGACTAATAGGGATGTTAACCGCTGCTACAGTGGTGATTCCCCTGGGTTTACTCCACCTCAGACCACTTCAGTTGTGGAACAACAGTTTGCAACTAGATCCCACCAGACATCGCCATCGACTGATTGTAATTTCTCACCGTTGCTTACGGGCATTGAGGTGGTGGAGGCAGGTAGAGTTGTTGAAGACAGGAGTGCCCCTGGGTGTTGTTCCCTCTCGACGGGAGTTGGTCACGACCGATGCTTCCCTCACAGGGTGGGGGGGCAACATGGAACCGCCTCTGGCGGTCAGTAGGAATGAATCAGAACGTTAGTTACACATGTAACTGTGGTTCTGTGAATTCCGGATGACCTCCAAGTGGCAGGATCTGGTCACTTGGAATGCACGAGAAAGGCGTACCGAGGCAGAGATCTGAGCGACTGTGGTTTATAAACCCAAGGGCGAAACATACATCACTATGTGACTTTGTTGGTGTATTCTCTCGACCTATCTGGCTGGCACTGCGATAATCCAGTAGTGTTTATACTGCATCTGGCGATCATCTGAAATTCACAGAACCAGTTACATGTGTAACTAATGTTTTCTCAACACATTTTCAAGGTTTCGTCTTGGGTTGATCACTTTCTGTTTACCTGTAACCGAGTGATGCTGTGTTGGAGATGCGGGCATGATAGAGATATGCCGCATAAAAATTCAAACATTCATGAAGGCTGAACCGCGAAAGACAGACGTCGTTGGGGACCTGTAATTGCAAGTACTTATTTAAACTATTTTTATAATGTTAAACAAGCAATATTTGACAATGGACCAACACACCACGTATTGTGCATTCAAAGGTCTGGAATCAATAATTCCGCTCATCCAAAGATTATATTTTAGCCCTTCTTCAGGGTTTTCCTACATTAATATTAACTGTACTATCCTTTTCTTTAGCAACTTTTTTTCTTTTACAACAATTTCACTACAGTAATACTGCAGTATCCTTATAGTAACCATGGTTTTAATAAAATATTATTGTAGTGAATGACTGTAGTAATCATGGTTAAATTTGTGGTTCAGTTTTTACCTCAAATACCATGGGTTTAACTATGCTTACTAAAACCTTGGTTTTGTTTTTGCAAATACCTAACAGTATTTGTATTTTTCTTTACTTTGATAAGACTTATAAGTTTTGAATCCTGACTTCACTTCAAAGCTCTAAGAAAACAAGATCCGGCACTTTCCCAACAGAGAGAAGTGGCTCTTCGTCTGCTTTCCAATGTGGAAACTATGACAGCAGGTATTGGGGATAAAGAACATTATCTGTATTTAAGAGAACAGCAAGACTGCTGTCATTCAGGTTTAACTATTTAAATTAAGGATTTTTTTTTTATAGTTATTAAAATTCTGTAATTATTTAATGCATTACACACAGAAACTGCTTTTATGTCCATTTTGGTGGTTGACAGAATGGTCACTATATCTTGACATCATATGGAAAAAAGGAATTTGAAGAACATTATTTAAATTTTTGGTTCATTAACCTCATGCCATACTAAACTTGTATGTTATTTTTTCAAAGTAAATAACTAATCAAGAGCAGGATTCATACTGAGTGTAAGTGATGATAAAATGTTAATTTTGTGGTGAACTATTCCTTTAAGAAACTTTACATAAATTAATTTCACATCACACATCCAAATGTCACAGCAGTTAAATTTTCTTAACAAGACTTCCACTTTTTTAGTTGATGTTGAACAATTGTACGTTCTCGACAAACTGGTCCATATTGTGCTCTCAACATTGATACATGATTGGAAGGTAAATGTTTGGACCAAGCTTCACAGCATGTCAGTAAAGGCACATATACACATACCCAAACTCTGTTGCATGATGCCCTACCATCAAAATTGCCCTTAGATCTAGCAATATGCTGAAAAATGCATTGTATGCGTCACAAACAGTATGCCATTGCTCAGCTGTTTCGAACTTCTGTTTTGCTCAGAGCAAAGATTAAAAAAATAACTTCTCAGTGGGTATGCAGGGCCTTTAGTGAAGCCTTCAGAAGAAATACAGTAACACTACAATAATGTTCTAGGCCTATTTTTTTTACATTAGTAAATGCATTTTTTGCCCTTGACCCATCTGCAGAGCACTGTACATGTACACTACTCATGTACACGTGCTGTATAAATGAAGAGAGAATTAAAAAAAAATTGGGAGAACGATTTTAACCAGTGTGTGTTCACATTA